>JAEPBF010000331.1:0-168043 GCA_019739055.1 Passiflora organensis | reverse complement strand
CCCTATGGGACTTGTGTGTTATGAACCCAAAAGATAAATTTAAGACTTCCGCTGATGTTTTTATTTACTCCGTATGTTACCAGAATATGTGTCCAATATCATGCTCCAATTGATCGAGAAGCAACAAAATAAACAAGCTTGAAATCGGTACCTTATGAGTAGCCTTGTGGAATTCTAATAGGTCCTAGGTGTCATTGAGACTTATTTGGGTTTCACGGCAGTAATGACCTTAATCGGAGCAACGAATAATGGTTTAGGAATTAGGGTCGTTACATACGGAGTGAAAGAAAACATCAGTAAAAGACTTTATATTATGTGAGACCCCGAATTTTGAGTCCTAGAAGTCCAGAAGTCAGTACAGGTGAAAAAACCATTTTTTCTCTAAAGAAAAGGATGTGTGATGGCCGAAATTGGTAAGGAATGTTTGGTAATTATTTCTGGTATTAATTTCTTTTAATTTGGTTTTTAATTTTTTTATAATCACTTTAGGAATTAAACTCCCTAAAATTAAAATTGGATACTACAAGAAGCCAACCCCACAAAAATCATTCATAAAAAACACACAAATTCATATAGACTAAAACCCTTGCACCTCCCTATATCTGCCAAAATTCGATGAAACTTTAAACCAGCATAACTCTCTCATTATTTGTCGGATTCCTGAAAATAATAGCTTGTTGGAAAGCTCTCTTCATCCTCTTTCCAACTACCATTTTTTTTTGTCAGGACGTTAGTATTTCGTTTCTCGTAAGATAAGTCAAAAATTGGCGGAACTGCCAAAATCTTTTTGAACTTCAATGTAGCATAACTCTTTCATCGTTTGTCGGATTCCTGTAAAGAATAGCTTGTTGGAAAGCTAACTTCATCTTTTTTTCAACCATTTTTTTTTGTTTGGCCGTTTGTATTATTTGGTCAAAAGATAAGTTGAAAATTGGCGGCAGAATTAGGTTTTCAAATTTTTATGATTCTGCCTTTGATTGATCTCTGATGTTGTTATTTTTATTCATATGATTGTTTAATATCCATTCATAGTGAATAATCATGAATTCATCCTTTGAATCTTTTCTATACATGAAATCAATATGCCCTACCTTTGCCCCACTGCCCTATTGTTGCCTATCTTGATCAATTGATTAACTTATTAGATTCTGATCTTGTTTTTTCTGGTTATACATGTTATAAACCTTTAATCCTTCATTGTTAACATTAGATAACAACTCCTACAACTTGTTAACAATAAATCGCAACTTGCCTTATTGCCCTATTCTTAGTGTCGAAAATTGTATGATAATTAGGGATGGTAATTCAGGTTGTTTCTTGTTAAGTTCTTGGCTATCACATCACACATCCAAGACGGAGGTACCTGCAGCATCTAATCACTGGTTTCTGATAGGTTTGGTGAGTGAAATTGGTAAGGAAATAGGGTATTTACATGGTTATTGTGTATGAACGTTTAGTTTGTTTTTTTGTCTTTTCCTAACGATGACTTAGGTGGTTCGGAAGTATCTAGTAAGGACAAAGGAATAGCTTCTTGTTCAAAGACAAGAGAGGTAGGATCTATGCCTCATCGGTTTCTCTAGAGACCTCGTTATTTGCTTAATTGATTTCGGTACCTATGATTGTGAAACTGTATGCGCATTCATATTAAATAATGCATGCTTGAGTTGTGGAGTGAATTGAGGACTTTATAGGCTATATCGAATCCCTTAAGGTAGGTTAGGAGTGCCTAGCTTGCATGTGTGATGTGTATTGAACATACTGAATGTGATCTGACAGAATTGAGAATACCCTGTTGTGGTTATGTGTTTTGTGCTTGCATGTGTGTTCTTGTACGTGTTTGTGTGTTAGGATCTTTTTCCAGTGGCCATTCGGGGTAAGCGCTGATGCTCCTACTGAGAGTGGAGGTTCTTACTAGTATGGGAGTCGTATGGGTGGCAAATCCCAGCAAGAGCTCGCTGGATGTCTGGTCCTTGTATGGCCAGAAGCCCTGTCCTTGTGTGGCAGGAACCCCTTGTCCTTGTGTACTTTGGGAAGCCCTTATCCTTGTGTGGTTTGGGATGCCGTTGTCCTTGTGTGGCTTTGGATGTTTTTTCCTTGTGTGGTAAGATGAATAGACTTGCTGATTAGCTTGTGTGTTAACCAATTACCTTTCATGCAGTAAGCCTTGGATAACACAGGTGGAAAGGGATGGCCTTTTCTTCTTCATTGCCAAGAACAATCTGATGAGTTCTGCCTGCCTGTGTACTTCTGATACTTTTTGAAAGTGTTTGTAGTCCCCTTTAGCCTTACATTCAGCCCTACCCCTTTTTTATTGAATCTTTGAATTGCATGAATCCCTTTAGTTATGTAGGAATGATCAGATGTTGTTCTGGAGATTTGTGTTTATGGTTTCTGCAGATCTTATGAAGTTGTGACCCTACTGAGATTCTTGTAATCTCATTCCGTTGTTTTCACCAATTTCTTTAAGCTTAGGTACATTCACTGCTCGTGGTACCAGTGTGTGACATCAAGGTTGTACGGCGGGGCGATATCGCATAAGTTTTGCATACCTGTTCCTTGATTACTTGCGCATATAACTTGAATAAAATTTAGACAACTTTCTAGTTTATTTTAAGATTCCTCCTTTGCTTTTTATTTTCGACTATGTTGGAGGAATTCTTGCTGGTTATTTGGATCCTTACGGGACTTGTGTGTTATGAATCTAGTGATTTAATTTAAATACTTTCGCTGATGTTTTTACGCACTCCATATGATACCACAATAATTATCCAATATCATGCTCCAACTGTTATTAAACATCTAGAATGAACATGCTGAAAGTTGAAAACTTAGTGAGTAAGCCTGGTGGGATTCAGATAGGTCCTAGGTGTCTTTGGGCTTGTTTGGGTTTCATGGCAGTAATTGTAAGGACCCGAACTTGAAAACCAGGCCCTTACCGCCGTGAAACCCGGACAGGCCCAACACGTGGACCAATCCGAATCCCACAAGGCTTAGACGACTTTTCAAACACGATTCCCAAAACAAACGTATTTAATATTTCAAAATTTGGAGCATATCAAATAAGAAACTGACATCTGGCATAAAAATCGGAGTGAACAAAATACCTCAGCGGAAGACTTTATTCAAATGGACCAAAAATATTCAAAACGAAAAACAGGTCCATACAGCCACAAGCCCAAAATCACAAACTGGGCTTAAAGCCCGGAACGTAAAAACCGTAACTAGTAGAGAAATAAACGTATAAAATATAATGTGAGTTAAAACATCAAAACGAGTCAAACAGAAATGCCAGAAAAGAAAACCGTGTAAAACATGCAAGTGCGATAGTCCAGCCAAGTCGTAGGAAGCACTCACACCTCAAACGCCGTCTACGGCTCATGAACTACTCCTGAAAGGGGGAAACAACAACGAGTGAGATAATAAAATCTCAGTAGGAGTCACAGCATCATATGTCCTTACGGGGAAGCAAGAATACAAACAAAGAAGAGGGGAAACGAATTACTAAATGAACAAGGACGTAACGGGGGAAACGGATTACTATACGAATAAAGACATAACCGGAACAACTAGAAAGATAAGGAATTCGCATATTAAATTTTCATGACGTAGAATAAGATTCCAACCCAATAGGTTATAACACAATAACTCGTATCACAACACGACTAACAATATCAATCAAAAACCCATCGGGATGGACATAATAAAACACTCCTTGAGTAACCCCCGCTAAAGGGAAACCAGGAGCCCACTGGCAGTGTAAATTTATATTTTAAGAAAAATACTGAATACGAAATCCCTTACCGCCAGTGTTGTCCGAGACTAGGTAGAGAAAACACAACACATAACATACCCGTCTCATTACTCCATACGAACCAACCTGCGAAGACGTGGCAGGCGAAAGAAACGAACCAACCTGCGAAGACGTGGCAGGCAAACGAAAACAACACCCATACGACTCCCAAACAGGTAAGAAACTCTCCCCTAACACTAGGATTCTGTATACTCACCTCGCATTGGCCAAGCGAACGTTTACTCATAGTAATTACCAAACTGGATAC
Organism: Passiflora organensis; assembly: GCA_019739055.1. Taxonomy (NCBI): domain Eukaryota; kingdom Viridiplantae; phylum Streptophyta; class Magnoliopsida; order Malpighiales; family Passifloraceae; genus Passiflora; species Passiflora organensis. The sequence goes on along the minus strand of JAEPBF010000331.1, from coordinate 163,985 downwards.
AAACATTTAAATACCACACTCATTTTTAAAACGTTTCCCTGAAAACCATAAGGAACTCATATGTATACCCGTTAAATCCATTTCATGTTTGCTTGCTCTCTGTTACTAAAATAAAATAATTTAAGTAAATGGCGTAATACTAGATGGCTCCAAATATAACATCATACGAGTAGGCATACAGTTTCCCAAATCAAATATTGCAAAACAATCATGACTTTCCCATGTTAAATTTGGTTAATTAATTAATAAGTTAATTCATTCTTCCTTTACGAAAATGCGAAGTGAACTGTGAGCAAAAGGAACTCATGAAGAACTGCGAGATCACGTCTCGCCCTCCTGAAGAAGAACAATAGCAAGTAGGAAATGAATTTATTTACAGGGCAAACTCGGGACTTCATGAACAGCCAGTGAGGGAAGGAATCGGGGAAACAACAGGGAACACTCGGAGAGAAACCAGCTGGGTACTTCGGAAAACAACAAACACAGGGACGAAAAACACTGTGAAATGCAAGGACGCCCAACAAAGAAAGAAGAAAAGAAAGAAAAGAAACAGGGGAACACGAGCTGGGAACATCAGAACAGCAGAGGTGCTCGGGGAAAGGAGAAGTTTGCAAGTTGGGTAACACGTATACAGCCAGTGCTGTCCCGGGAAGGAGCCAGGCATGACTCGCCCAGCGCGAGAGAAGAAGAAGCCTCGGCTGGGTACGATGGGTATGCCAGGACAGCTGACGGGGAGGACCGTGAAGCAACAAGGATGCTCGGCGAAGAAGAGAAGAAGATGCAACAGCAGGAAGAGCCACGTGTGCGAGGCAAGGCGAAACGGGTGCTTCGCCCTACGAGGACCAGAAGGGAAAGAAATCGGGGAAAAGTTAACAGGGTGCGCGCGAAGAACCAGCTGGATATGTGCCATTACGAACGAAGAAACAACTGGAAGAAGGATATGCAAGCTGGGTACAGAACAGAACAAAGATACGAAGAGAGGAGGACTCGAGGCTGGTGGAGAATACTTTCACGGTTCTGAAAATGGGTGGAGAAGGAGAAGACACGCCCACACGCTCGCCATGAAGGGAAAAGTAAGAGAAGTCGGGGAAGAGGTACAGAGAAAGGCATGAAGGAAGAAAATCAAAACAGCTGGGTAAGGAAGGAATAGGGTCAGCTGGCAACTTGCTGGAAACTTTGGGTATGCGGGAGTAACCTATGGAGAAAAATCGGGGAGTGGGGAAGTACGTGAAGCAGAGGAAAGAAGAAAAACAAAGAAACGAAAGAGCAGCAGACGGGCACACCTCATCCGAAATAAAATAAAGTTGGGGATGTGCTGGGGAGGAAGAAGGCCTAGCCCGAGAGGGAAAATATAATCAAAAGAGGGAAATAGGGACTGAATGCGTAAAACATTAAAACAGAGAATTAACCCAGGAAGCAAATTAACCAGGCAGGAAGCAAAAAACTGTGAAAATAATGTCAAACGTAAATCTCAACAACGGTTATCAGTAGCAAACATTCACAAACCAATACACGATAGAATTTAAAATAGAGCCAAGGAACAGATTAACGCATCACAAGGAATCAGAAGACAAGAACAGAATAGCAGGTAGTAAGAAATCAATTAAGAGATCAGATTCAAGAACAAGGGGATTCGCCGATCAGACTTATGATTCATAGACTCCTACCTGGCGTGCAGATGAACTGGTGGCAATTCCTTTGCCTTATCGCGATACCCAGATTCAGATCTACCTGAATCGAATCAATAACAGACAAGCAATCACAACCCAATCTACATACGGAAAAGAAACAAAGCTCTTACTGTACCCTCACCGATCTATACTGACAATCTAGCAGTGGAACAGGGAGAGGCTAGAGGCGGCTGGTTGAAAGGAACAGAGAATGAATGGTTACCTGGTTCTGTCTAAAACGTAAAACAATGACAGGGCTTAGGGTAGACTAATGGACTTCAAAAGGGTATTTATAGGGCTTAGGGTAATAAACGGGCCTAGAACTAAAACAAAGGTTAAGAGGCCCTAGGGGGGGTAAACAGGCCCGAGAACAAGCCCAGGTCCAATAGGGGCAACATGGTAAATTTTCACCGTCTCGGTTTCCGTCCCGGTCAACATGGCAAACACACACGTGGACCACTAATACGATGCTGACTGGACATATGACTAGGATGGGGTTTCACAGTAATGAACTTCATTGGAACGAATATTAATAGGTAGGAATTGGGGTCGTTACAGGTTTGGTAGCAGAGCATGGTTTAGGGAAAAAAATTTGTTATATACTAACTTATTTGTTGATTTTGGTATTTGTAGGTAAGGACATGCGCACACACTCACTCACTTAGGGGCTAATACCGAAAGTGAACTAATGCTAAAATGGGATTGATTTGTAAGATTTAAATTATGAGAATGATAATCTGATGTGATGTTTGTTCGTGTATATTCTTATGCCTGGTATGCTATGATATTTTTCGGTGAGTGTTTGCTGTGTTTCTTATCATTGCTGAGAATGTGTGTTGATTTATGCATGCTGCCGAGTGTCCCTATTTGACTCCTGTATTGCTGAATGTATATGTATGTGATTGCTGGTGTGTATTGCCGAATATGGATGTTGTGTGAATCCATGCTTGCTTGATGTTTGATGATGATTTCCGAGAGTATATAAGAGTGCTGATGCAATTTCTGAGAATACCTTTGCATGTGTGCATGTGATTTTCAAAAATTTGTATGTTGCTTTCCAGCATATGCAAATCGTCCAGTGCACGCCTCTCCACCAGGTACCACTTCTTTTCCTAGTATCGTATTTAGTTATGTGTAAGTAACAATCATATGCTTAAATAGTATGGCAAGGTTGAACGTTTTGAGGGATCGACGGGAGTAGGAATGGGATTCAGGCCGAACAATAACCTGTTGAGCAAGAGGAGCCGAATGCACAAATTGTGCAGGAAGGGCAACCTGTCAATAACGTAAGCCACCAGCTGCACCAGTCGTGAACATGACCTAAATTGCTCCCAATTAAAGCATGCAAGCATTCTTATGAATGTCAAAGAATAGTGCAAAAAGAGATTTACAAGAAATATATACATAACATCACACCTGCATGATAATCAATACATCCAAGGGGTCATTGTCCTCATAGAGAGTATGTGGGATGAAGCCATAGTTGTGGGGGTACACAACTGAAGAGTAAAGAATACGATCAACCTGCAAATATTAACCATGAAGCAACTGCTTGTTGGTAAATGAAGAGCAAACATAGGAGTATGAGATGAAAACGTTTCAATTGATTATTACCTTGATCAGTCCGGTTTTCTTGTCAAGTTCATATTTCACTTTGCTTCCTTTCCCTATTTCAATCACCTGCACCAATTTAGCAATATTTTATTGTCTAAAAAGGATAACTACAAAAAGTCCGGAACTACACCTTGACGATAAGTTAACCACAGTATACATATTTTCAGACTGTATACATTAGTTAATACCCAAAAATTCAAGTAGAATGTAACAGCCGTGATTCTGGTCATTACAGGGAATTGGTCATACCTTACTCCCACAGTCGTCAACAATTTGCAAGAACTAATTGTTGCCACAACTGAAGCCGAAAGAATCATGCAAACCAAGAAGCTATCCGCAGCCACTAGTGACGGATCCTATAGGAGAGATTCGAAGTTCAATCGACGAACGAGCTGGGTTCGTGATTGAATTTCAGTACGGCATTTCATGCCCAGACCGATGGCCAAACAGAAAAGACAATGAAAAGACCATTTTTCCCCTGAAGAAAAGGATGTGTGATGGTCGAAATTAATAAGAAATTTTTGGTAATTATTTCTGATATTAATTCCTTTTAATTTGGTTCTTAATTTGTTGATAATCACTTTAGTAATTAAAATTCCTAAAATTAAATGGAGATAGTTACAGAATTTAAATATGGTAGTTATCTTATTTTAATAAAGTCTTTAAAGTAGTAATCTTAATTCCATACCCATCCATTATAAATAGAAAGCCAACCCAAAAAAAATCATTCATAGAAAAAACACAAAACGCGTATAGCCTAAAACCCTTACACCTCCCTATATCTGCCAAAATTCGCTGAAACTTTAAACCAGCATAACTCTCTCATCGTTTGTCAGATTCCTGTAAATAATAACTTTTTCGAAAGCTCTCTTCATCCTCTTTCCAAATATATATTTTTTTTCATCAGGATGTTAGTATTTCTTTCTCGTAAGATAAGTCGAAACTCAGGCGGAACTGCCAAAATCTTCTCGAACTTCAATGTAGCATAACTCTTTCATCGTTTGTTGGATTCTAGTAAATAATAGCTTGTTGGAAAGCTCACTTCATCCTATTTCCAACCATAATTGTTTTATTGTTTTTCTATTTGTATTTCTTTTTCAAAAGATAAGTTGAAAATTGGCGGCAATCAGATTTTTATCATTCTGCCTTTGATTGATCTCTGATGTTGTTATCTTTATTCATATGATTGTTTTATATCAATTTATAGTGAATAATCATGAATTCATCCTTTGAATATTTTCTATACATGAAATCAATATGCCCTACCTTTGCCCCACTGTTCTATTGTTGCCTATCTTGATAAATTGATTAACCTAGTGGATTCTGATCTTGTTTCTTCTGGTTATACATGTTATAAACCTTTAATCCTTCCTTGTTAACATTAGATAGCAACAACTACAACTTGTTAACAAGAAATCGCAACTTGCCTTATTGCCTTATTCTTAGTGTCGAAAATTGTATGATAATTAGGGATGGTAATTCAGGTTGTTTCTTGTTAAGTTCTTGGCTATCACATCACACATTCAAGGGGGAGGTACCTGCAGCATTTGATCACTGGTTTCTGATAGGTTTGGTGAGTGGAATTGGAAAGGAAATAGGGTATTTAATTGGATATTGGGTATGCAAACTTAGTTTGGTTTTGTCTTTGCCTAATGATGACTTAGGTGGTTTCGAAGTATCTAGTAAGGGAAAAGGAATAGATTCTTGATCAGAGACAAGAAAGGTAGGATCTACGCCTCATCGGTTTCTCCTGAGACCTCGTTGTTTGCCTAATTGATTTCGGTACCTATGATTGTGAAACTGTATGCGCATTCATATTAAATAATGCAAGTTTGAGTTGCGGATTGAATTGAGGAATTTCTAGGCTATACCGAATCCCTTAAGCTAGGTTAGGGGAGTGTCGATGTGAGATCCCATCCATTGTAGTGCTAGTTAGTGGCAGCGTCAACGGTAGCGTTAGTGCCAGCGGCAACGCACCGATGCTAAACTGTTGGTTTGAGAACACAGCCGTAGGAAGCCTTTAAGGAACCTATAGTGAATCTGAGAGTGTTTACGTATGAGTGTGAGTAAGATAGGTTAGACGATCGAGGTTGAGTCAGTGGAAAACAAACCAGGTTGATTTTGGTCCATTTTGGGCGATCGCGGGCCATTTGGGCCAAATACGAGCCCATTGGGCTCATTTGTGACGAAACGGGCTGTCGATTGGCCAGTCCAGCATTGTTGAACTTTTGAGCCAAAACCTATCAGCCCTTGGGCCTGAAACCCATCAGCCTAAGTTCACTACATCCTTTACCCATCAGCCCAAGTTTACACTTCACCCTTTAAACATTCCTCTTGCATAAGTGACCAGCAGAATACACACACACCACCAGCCCTAACTCGTTTTTCTCCTTCCTTCACCCTTCCAACCTACCAAAATCCACACTTTGCTCCATTTGACCCCAAAAACTTGTGGGGGATTGTCCCAAAATACTTTTCCATCAATTTTCTACACTTTTCCACTGTTAGTTTGATGTCTAAGGCCTGATTTTGAGGTGTTCTTCATTCTGGACGAAAATTCCAGAGTTGTTGGTAAGTGCTTAATCTTTGGTTTTCTTTTGGATTGGTTGGTTTATTCAGGTTGCTAGTGATGTGATTGAGTGTTTTTGATGGATGGAAATGCATGGAAACAACCTCTGATTCTTGTATGAATTTCGGATGAACAGTATCAGGGGGTTGTTTCTTCATGTTCTTGATCATGTTGGTGTGGTTATTCATGTTAATTGAGTGGTTGTGGTTAGTACTGATAGGAAGTGTGTTGATTATATGCGGAAGTGATGTTGGGCTGGTAATGAGAGTATCTGAAGTACTGTGATTTGGTTGTTTAGATTGGATATGATTTGAGTGTTTAGATTGGATAGGGGAATGTAGATGTGTGTGCAGCGTGAGAGGGTCCATAGGATTGCTTTCAATTATTTTACATTTTTTATTCCTGGATTGGTTATGCTTAGTATGGCTGTATGGTTTGTGCTTGTTTAGGAGGTACTGGATCGATCAGTAGAGGCAAGGATATCGTTGGCGAACCATCGACGCAACGAGAGGTGGGAGTTTATGTTTCATTTGCATATGCGTAACGTTTTGTTTTCAGAATTCATATATGATCTAATGTTTTGGTTTGAATGGAGGCATGACTTGAATTGTGTTTAACAATTGTGTTCAAATGATAATTTTCTGGCCATGTTTGAATGCTGGATATTCAAAAGCTGAAACATGCTGATTTGTTTGGTGTACATGAAATTTCATACGGGATTTGCAACTTTCCATACGATATGATTTTTCGGCTTCTTAGACATTTTTTCTATCGTGGCTGAATACTTCGAATATTATTTTGAGATGTTTGACACCTGATTCTAAGATGGCAATGTTTAAATGCATGCATGGAATATCTTATGAATTTTTACTTTTAATGACCCATACTGGAAAAATTCGTTTTTGGTCACTGTACCGATTGGAGTTGACGGTTAATGCTTGATCAAGTTAGGTAAGTATATGGAGTCCTATAGAGAGGACAGTTGCTTACATTGGAGAGGTATGGGTGGTGCTGTGTATGTATATTGAGTGTTGTGTGCACGATGAAGGGAAAGGCCTTATAAATGCTTCATATATATCTTACGACGTTATATACGTGTGCAAAATTGAATGTGACAAATTGTGTTTTCTCCATTCAATTTTGGGACAATGCTGATGGTGGGGTTTTGTTTAGATATATGCTGGAACTGAAAACCATCAGTAGGCTTTTAGGTAACCCTTTAGCGGGGGTTACATGAAAGTGGTTTGTGTCCACCCCGTTATGTTTTGGACATAGTAGCCAAGTATCAAAACTGTTTTTACCTCCTTTTGCATTTTGGTGTGTGCACTTATAATGGCTACATTGAAGAGTATGGATTGAACTGGTTTGAATAAATGTTTGATACTATGCTTTGGTTTTGTCTCCATTCCACCGTTTATGCTTATGACGCGGTAACTTCCACTGAGGTCTTTGATCTCACCCCCTCCCTTTTTGTTTCAGGATTAAGGTGTGAGAGCTAGCTGTTCAAATTTGAGGTTACTATCCCGGTATTGGTCGTAGGGCTGGACAAATGCACATGCACGTTTTGGACTCAGCATCTTTCACATCTTCTTGTATATTGAAATACTTGTGTCGTTTGCTGATGCATATGTGTACAACACATGCTTGCATATTATGATGTTTTGATATACACAAAGTAGTGTTGTTGTGAATTTCTGGGAATCTGTGAGTGTGGACTCACGGAGTTGTATGTTTGAGGCCGTATGGCCCATTGTATGTGATCTGATATTTCCGCTGCAGGTGTTTGCTACTCCGTTGTTTGTAAGTTATGCTGAGTATTATTTGTTGCGTGCCATGTTTTGAAAGACATAAGAATGTTGTGTATTTCTACGATTCGTAAAACAAAATTTAGCCTTGTGTAGTTCCGCTTGGTCCACCAGTTGGGACAATCGGAGCTGCACGGCGGTGAGGCTCCCGATTACCGGGAACGGGTCCTCACAGTCGAGCTTTCATGTGTGATGTGTATTGAACATGCTGAATGTGTTCTGACAAAATTGAGAACACCCTGTTGTGGTTTTGTGTTTTGTGCTTGCCTGTGTGTGCTTGTACGTGTTTGTGTGTCAGGATCTTTTTCCAGTGGTCATTCGGGGTAAGCGTTAATGCTCCTAGTGAGAGGGGAGGTTCTTACTGGTATGGGAGTCGTATGGGTGGCAAATCCCAGCAAGAGCTCGCTGAATGTCTGATCTTTATGTGGCTAGAAGCCCTGTCCTTGTGTGGCAGGAACCTCTTTTCCTTGTGTGCTTTGGGAAGCCCTTATCCTTGTCTAGTTTGGGATGCCCTTGTCCTTGTGTGGCTTGGGATGTTTTCTCCTTGTGTGGCAAGATAAATAGGTTTGCTGATTAGCTTGTGTGTTAACCAATTACCTTTCGTCTAGTAAGCCTTGGACAACACAGGTGGAAGGGGATGGCCTTTTCTTCTTCTTTTCCGAGAAAAATCTGATGAGTTCTGCATGCCTGTGTACTTCTGATACTTTTTGAAAGTGTTTATAGTCCCCCTCAGCCTTCGATTCGGCCCTACCCCTTTTTTTTTGAATCTTTGAATTGCATGAATCCCTTTAGTTGCATAGGAATGATCAGATGTTGTTCGGGAGATTTGTGTTTATGGTTTCTGTAGATCTTATGATGTTGTGACCCTACTGAGATTTTTGTAATCTCATTCAGTTGTTTTCACCATTTTTTTTAGGCATAGGTACATTCACTACTCGTGTACCAGTGTGTGAGATCAAGGCTGTACGGCGGGGCGATATCGCATCACTTTTGCGTACTTGTTCCTTGATTACTTGCGCATATAACTTGAATAAAAATTGGACTACTTTCTGGTTTATTTTAAGATTCCTCCTTTGTTTGTTATTTTTGACTATGTTGGAGGAATTCTTGCTGGTTATTTGGATCTTTACAGGACTTGTGTGTTATGAATCCAGTGTTTTAATTTAAAGACTTCCGCTGATGTTTTTACTCACTCCGTATGATACCAGAATGATTGTCCAATATCATGCTCCAATTGTTATTAAATATGTGAAACCCAGCCCGTAGGGGGTGTCAGGTTACCCAATACCACATCGGAAAGCAGCGGGGGAGTTCTTGGGCTTGTATGTGTTGTGTGATGGGATCATTTGTAACAAGATGCATCTTTTGGGCCATGTGGTTAGAAACCCAAACCAAGTGTTGCAGTTGTGATCCATCATGCACATATACACGTTCGGGCCCGCTGAGCCGAGGATCTGAGGACCAGGTCGTGACAAATGGTTTGAGCCGATCTCGTTCCCTCTTCCGGGTGGGCTTGGGCCATGTTGTGTGTTAACGTTTGAGCTCGTGGGTTTGGTTACGTTTGGCTCCCCTCATGAGGACACGAGGTCTATAAGGAGGGAGATTGTGAGACCCAGCCCGTAGGGGGAGTCAGGTTACCCAATCCCACATCGAAAAGGTGTGAGGGAGGCCTTGGGCTTATATGTGTTGTGTGAGTGGATTATTTGTAACAAGATGCATCTTTTAGGCCATCACGCATCCATTTCTTCAGGTGCAAAATAGTTATTTCAGTTGCACTGGTACCTGAGTTCCATTTATGACCTGTGGACTCTAGGACATCTATCCTACGGAGGATCAGGGTCTCACATATGTTGTCTTTGCCTTATGATTGTTTAGGTATTTCTGATTCTTGTGATCAAGGCAAAGGAATAACTTCTTGTTCAGATGCATGAGCGGTAGGATCTATACCTTATCGGTTTCTCTGAAAATCATCTTACTTGTTCTTATTGATTTTGGTTTGTTCATTAAGCTTATGCATGCTTGCAAATACACATAACATGCTTGCGGATTGAGTGTTGATTCCTTAGGTGATTTCGGAACTATGTGGGAATAGTATTGCCTATTTTGGTTTGACATATATGGTATTGGATTGTGTATTATGTTGTGACTTGTTTGAGGATACCCTGTTGTGTTTCTATGGGTTTGTACTTGCTTGTCTGCTTGTGTGTCAGGATCCTCATACCGGTGGCCATGGCAGGTAAGTGATTGATGCTCCTAGTGAGAGGAGAGGTACTTACCATATTGGGAGTCATATGGTGTTTGTTTCCCAACAAGAACTCGTTGGATGCCTTGTCCTATGTGTGGAAAGATGCCTTGTCCTTGTATGGCAAGATGCTCTTGTGTTGGGTACAAGGATATATGAAGGCTTGTTGTGAGTTTGTTTGCTAATTATTTTTCTTGTTTGGAGCACATCCTCGGACAACACAGGTGATAGTGGATAGTCATTTGGTTTTACAAATCGTGTAGCAAATTGAGCTGCTTATGTGCTTTTGGTTTTCGTCTTGTGATGGTTACCTACGAAATGTTTTGAGTCCTCCCCGTGGTTTTATTAAAATCGGCCCCAGTATAATTTTGTATTTGTTTGCTGATTTGTTTTGGGCCTATTGTATATATGCAATCTATATAAGTGGTTTGAGAGATGTTTGTTTAGGTTTTCTTGTAATCTCATTTCATTGTTTTCTTCCTTTTTAAGGCTTAGGTTTGCGTTTTGCTGGCAGTACCGAGGTGTGAGATCAGGGCTGCACGGCAGGATGATTGCATATCAAATTTCAATTTCATTTCTGGCTTTTAGATTACTATTCTTATTTCCACATATATTGACATTAATAGATGTTTACTAACTGAGATTCCCTTGGAACCCATGTGTTATATTTCCACTAGTTTTGTATTTATGAAAGTCTGTTTCCTTTCATTCTGTTTTATAATAGACAATGCTGGTTATATTATCAAAGGTTAAAATCCTGCAGAATAAAATATGAGCATATTTTATTCTGAAAACTAGAGATGGCCAATTCCTCACCGAGTCTCTCTTCCACGGTTCTATCTATTTTCAGAGACAGCCTCCAAACAAAGTCAATCAAATATATTTTTCTCTTTTATCCCTCCCGAGCTTTGCATTTGAATGACTTGAAAAAGTTAATGATTGATCCTCAAGGCAAACCCTGGTCTTGCAACAAAAACAGGCATTATCATTTAGACACCTTCCAAAAATTGATTCTATCGTTTTGTTCATGTTTGGCCCAGTTATAGGATGTCCTCACATGCTTTTTGCCTCACGACAATAGTAGAAGGTTCAAGTTTTCTTGTTGCTAACTTGCTTAAACTATTGGTACCTTGGAGGAGATAGGATACGTTAGTTTCCTTTAAACAGGGCAAATTACCTGGAGCAAGTTAGGGCGCAAGGACAGCCCTATCATGGGTCCAAACCGATTCACTCTTTGACAACTAATTAATCCTATGCGAGGGGATATCCTTTAGGATGACAAACACCGTTTCTTTTTCTTACCAGACTGAAATTCTTGAGCATCGCCATAAACAAGTAGAAAATGAAGTCCATTGTTACTTGTTATAGCTGTACAGATTTGCTCAAGAACGGTTAGAAACCCGGAACTTTGTGTCGACAATGTGTTACTTAACAACTCACCTCGTTTTATAGAGAATCGTTTCTTATTCCTTCTGTGCATGACTAGACCATTTCTAACCAGTCTCTACAAATGGTGGAAGTAATCTGCATCACCTTTGATGGATAACTTAGGTTGTTGATGTAGGAAATATCATCAGCTTGCAGCTTCTGAGATACTCTGTAACGAGGGGCGCCATGATTTTGACCTTGATACCGCAGCAGTAGTTGCTGAACCTGTCCTTGGTCGTTGAGGTGTAATCACCTGAATTTCGTTTGCCATCATACATATCAGAATTCGTGAAAACGTCCAATTAAAATGATGAATAATGTTTAGAGATAGACCCGTCAGTTTTTATACCACTTCTTTTTACTTAAAAGGCATGCAAGTTTCATCAAAAGGGAGGAATACTGCCTGAGGTGGAGTATGTTGCTTATTTAAGCAGGGCATCGGTGGATAAAGTATCCATCCTAGCGATGCAGATCATTGCGGTTAGAAGATTTGTCTCATAACATAGATTTGGTTGCAGAGAAGAGATCAATTGAAAACAGATTTATAAAGGCCAAGCGAGAGACATTACCTGACAGTTGTCCGCATCGGAATTCCTTGGCGCCTCACTACCAGAGGTACTGTGTTCTGGTTGTATCCGCGACTTGTCTACCGATTCTGCTTGCTGCCTCTTCAATTTTGCATACTTTTTGGCCTTCAACACCTTCATAACCTCTGTATATAACCCAGAAATGCATAATAAGAAAATGAATTCTTTCCAGGTAAACTGGATGTTTTTATAATCAGGTTCCTGACTAACTCTGGATAGTTATGTGAAGAGAAGTAACTAATTACCTTGAGTAGGAACGAGGCGATAAGCATGGCCAAGCGCAAGAGTATCGCTAGAACGGAGAAGCTTAACACGTGTGAACTGCACAGTTTTCTGCTCTTGGTTTTCTTCCCCTGATGCAGCAGGCAATGGAATGATTAAAGAGACATAATGTCCAGGGTTCGTTCTCATGACTTCACTGGCAGTAACAGGCCAATATAGCCTCTCGATCCTCCCACTTGGGTGCTGTATCACCAGAGCTGCAGCATCAATGGCTTGGCAGTTCCCCATCTCTATCCTCTCTCTCTCTCTATCTATCAATCTATCTATCAATCTATCTATCAATCTATCTATCAATCTATCTATCAATCTATCTATCAATCTATCTATCAAATCTATCTATCAAAAAAACAACGAAACGAAGAAGCATGGAGTGGAAAAGAGGAAAGAGGAGAAACAAGCAGCAGTCTCTTTCGATACAGCTCCCTGTTCTCTTACTAACATCGGTGCCAGACTACCAGTAGTAAAAGGTCTTATTCAAGTTGGTCATGTCTCGTTTCCCAGCTAACTATAACAACACGTACAGTCAATTTAATACAAAATTAACATTTAAATTCCGGTACTACCAATAGAACTAATCCTACACACCAGTTGGTTATGTAATGACATGCAGAGATGTGTACCATTAAAATTGTAAATAAGATAATTAGCACCGGCACAAACTTGGGAAGCTGGTAGGAGTGCCACGTGGAGAGAGATCAAGAGGAAGCATGGCCGGTCTTATGCTCGACGGAGTCGACGGGGTCAATGGTTTCAATTTTTGTTTTTATCAGGGTATATATAGCCTCCTAGAAGAGATGGCTCACAGCTAAACAATATCGAGAACAAAGACAGATTTTGGCTGAGCTTGGGTAAAACAAGAGAAGGCTAAATAGGGTTTCTCAGTCCATTTCGCCATTTCGAGTGGAATATGGTAACGCAAAAGGCACACAAGCAAAAGGTCCATGCCTCAGGCAAGGCGTGTGAAGAGAGATTCCATGGGATGGACAAGGACATCCCACGATCTTATCCACGTATTTCAGACCCTTTTGCTGTCCAATTCCAAATAGAGAATGAGTCATGAAATTCTAATTGTGGCCTTGTGGGTGCTCGTAAAGGGAAACGACAGCTTTAGATCTTTTCTAGCTGTGACTTAATATTCTTAATTAATGCTTAGCGTCGTATTTATCTCCTGTCAAGAATAACTCATAAGTGGGTTGCTTTTTAAGAGCTTTTGAAGTTTGCATACATGAATATGAGAATATAAGGGAAAGGAATCCATTTAGGTAATCTCAAGTATAGTATGGCAATCTCAAGTATGCATTTAGCATCCGTGTTTTAATGGGTTGCTTATTTTGCTTGGCATATAAAGCACGCAGACGCAATCACTCACTCTCTTGACATGAAATTAATAAAATGTTGTGGAAGCTCAAAGTCCAATGCAAGTTGTACCCAAAAAATGTATATATTGTGATTTCGGACTATCACATGTTCATTGATGATCCATCACATAATATCATTATTCATATTATGCTGACGTCATGATCATAAATTTTTAAAAAATTGTATCACCACTAGTGATGAACAGTGAACAATGAACGATGATCAGGAATCACACTAGATTTTTCCGGAGCTCACAGGGACATCTTTCTGGGAAAAGAAAACCAAAACCCATCTTGCCATATATCTTGGCATGTAATTATCAAGATTTGCTGAATATATTTTCATAAGATATGTTGGGATGCTTACGGCCTCTTTCTTGGGAAGTGCGTGGAAGGTGATGTTGGAACAAATCATTAGACCCTATTCGCTATTAAGTATTAAACAAAGCAAGCTTCTCTTGCTAATTAAATAAAGCAAAAACCCTGACCTGATATTTATTTAAATGTATGCAAAAGGAAATATGACGAGGTGTCTGCCGGCTTCGACTGTTAGAAGGTTTTGGAGACACCATCCAGGCATATGTCAACAACTTGTTTTTGTTTTTGTCATGAAAATCAAATCCAATAACCATTTTTCTATCTAACTTTTCTGTATGTGAAAATTGTATTCTGTGACCCGTCCACCTGTGTGCGTAAACTGTAAACACATCTCTGATCAATGTCAGCCTATGCAACCCATGTGATATGTTGGGGATCTTTGCTTCACATATTAAATGGCGAATGGACTGTGTTGTTCAAACATGACTTCAGTAAGGGACTGCATACCCAAATTTTAAAAGGAGGGTCCTTAACTTCTTGTGACAATTGGTGAAGCAACCATTCATATTAAATGTCCAGCTTTTAATTATGCACGGTAGTGGCTGCATTTCAAACTTCAGGGTTCACAAGTTCGCAACTGTGGGGCAGCAAATTTAGGTCTGTTATCTCTGTACCTCATAGCCTTCAACTTTCTTATTTCTAATTATATAATATCTGTACCGGACAATGAAGTCTAAGAGAGGTCTTCCTCGTGGGGTTCTTCTTGTTTCTTTTCTCTAAAGATATTGATGTATAAAGTTGCTTTCTCTACATTCTTCCCCTTTAATACAAAACACCAACCCATGCATTTAAGAGTATTTAATTTTAAAGAATGTCTATTGAGAAGAAAACACATTCAAACCATGTGTTCAAGGTTCAAATGACAATTCTGCTAAAAGCCAAGAGAGGAAGATCATGCAAATTGATGTCACCTGCAAACTTTTGAATGTTCATGCGCTTATACCGATCCTCGAACTTAAATTAAAGACACTTATGGCTCATATATGTGTTCTATGCTCCAAATGTGTGTGTGTCTTAAAAGTTAAAACAAACCCTGCTAATTAAGCTTTATGGGTGGGTAATTAATGGAAGAGCCCACAAGCTTCTGATTGGAAGTGTGAAGATCAAGCTTTGGTATATTCGCCACAATCTAAAATCGAATATCAATGATCCTCGTCACATTATTAAGAATAATTAAAATTATTAGAGCATCTTGGCTGCATTCCAGCTAGCTGCAAGCCACCTTTAAGTCCCCCCAGAAAAGCAAAGGAATCAATCTTTAACAATGGAGAAGTGGATTTGCCTCGAAAAGCCGCCAGTCATATGTGAACAGCATGAACATTGATGTGGCATGGTCCAAACCAGGGTGCTAGGCTCTCTGATTAAAGTAAAAATCTAACTATAATATACCTTGTTTACAATCATTTATGGTTCATGCTTGATCAGATTGCATATAAGATAAGATATTATAACTACTATATTAATAATAGCTCTAGATGGCATGATTGGGTCAACGTATGCTGTGAGCTCCGTGAAGGAAAAAAACAAATTTAATGCCCCGCAATCAAATTTATCATTAATTATTATAAATGAATGTCTTTGAAATTCATAATTTCATTATGAAGGCACAAATTATTATCTCCATCATTAATGCAAAACGTATATTTGTGTATCTATAAATATGTCATTGTGATATTGTATGTAGGCAGCAATAAAAATATTGAAATTCTCTGCTCCCTCCTCGTGTATTTTATAACACATTATCAGCACCAATGTTTAAAAAAAAAGGAAAAGAGAGAATCAAGAGTTTTACAAAGGAAAAGAGAGAATCAAGAGTTTGACAAGAGTTCTTTAAAAAAACAAGCAAGAATCCTAGTTTTCACAAAGGTATAATTGAGATCAAGTAAAAAGATGATAAAATTTAAAATTCTAATACTATTTTATCATAATATTAGTATTATTAAATATTATTTTTATTTTTATAGCTCACTTCTTAATGTTTAAATTATAAGTTTATTTTTTATCTTATTATGTGATTAATTATATGTATTTTTAATATTTTTATAGTTCTATAATGACAAATATTGCAAAGCTTGAGTTTGAAGCTCTCAACATGGAAAATATTACTTGTCATGGATATTGGATGCTATTGGATGCTGAAATTCAATTGGATGCTAAAGGTATTGGAGAGATAATCAAAATACCAAATATAGCATCAAATCAGGATAAGGCAAAGGCAATGATTTTCCTTCACCATCATCTCCATGAGGGATTGAAATCTGAATATCTCACAGTAAAAGATCCTACAGATCTTTAGAAAAATTTAAAAGAGAGATATGATCACCAGAAAATAGTGATACTCCCAAAAACTCGTTATGAATGAATGCACCTTTGTTTACATGATTTTAAATCTGTGAGTGAATATAATTTTATATTATTTAAAATTAGCTCACAATTAAAATTATGTCGAGAAAATATCACTGATGTTGATATGCTTGAAAAAATATTCTTCACTTTTCATTCTTCAAATATACTTTTACAACAACAATATCGTGAAAAAGGTTTCACAAAATATTATGAGCTGATTTCATGCCTTCTTGTGGCTAAACAAAATAATGAGCTATTAATGAGAAATCATGAATCTCGTTCTACTGGTTCTGTTCCATTCCCTGAAGTGAATGTGATGCTATCTCATAATTGTGGTCATGGTCGAGGCTGCAAACAAGGCTGAGGACGAGAAAGAAATTATAATCAATTTCGTCATGGTATTGGTCAATAAGTAATATTATCCTTTGCAATAAGAAAGTCATAAAGGATGAAGGACCTGAAAAGATAATGGATGACACAAAAAGAAAAGTTACAACTAGTAACTGTCATCGATGTGGAATGCAAGGTCATTGGCAACGTACTTGTTGTATACTAAAATATTTTGCCAATCTATACCAAGAATCTTTAAAGTATAAAAGCAAGAATATGATGTAAATTTTGTCCAAAATGATTTCACTAAATTTGCTAATAGTCTTGAGGATATAATGGAGTTGGATGTTGCTGACTTTCTTAATGATTTAAATGATGAAATTGCAAGAAATCAAGAATGATTTTGATTTTATTATATAAATTTCAATTATATTTTTCTTATTTTATTATATTTATTTATCTTTTATTTTTATCTCTTAATTTATTTTATTATATTTATATTTTCTTATTAATTTTATTTATTCATTGAAAAGGATGGATATAGATATATATAAAATGAACGCGATGGAAATATGTTTGGTTGACAATGTCATAACGCATACAATATTAAGAGATAAGAAATATTTTTCTTATTTAGACATTGGAAAATCCAATGTGCATACAATATGTGGTAGTGCAAGATTAACTTGAGGGCTCCGGAGAAGAAAATAATATTTTATCTGGAGGAACCAAAATAATAATAGAAGATGCATTATATTCTTCTAAGTCTCAAACAAACTTGTTAAGTTTTAAAAATATTCGTTTGAATGGATATCATATTGAGACAATGAATGAAGGAAGCATTGAGTATCTTTGCATAACTTCTATAATTTCGGGTAAACAGTATATATCAGAAAAATTACCTTTTTTTTCTTCCGGATTTTACTAAACAAATATAAGGATGATAGAATCTCATTGTATAAGGATGATAGAATCTCATTGTATAAGGATGATAGAATCTCATTCTATAATAAATCATCAATTTAATGATTTGTTTAAAATTTGGCATGATCATTTGTAACAAGATGCATCTTTTGGGCCCTGTGGTTAAAATCCCAAACGAGCGTTGTAGTTGTGATCCATCACACGCGCATACACATCTGGGCCTGCTGGGCCGAGGGTCCGGGGGTCGGATCGTGACAATTACAGATTTGATTCTCTCCACTTGTTTTTTTTTTTATGTTTTTATAATTCCTCCCATATCACTAAGAAGAGGACTTTGGTAGTTAAAAGTAGTTTCAATTGAGTTTGTAGAGTTTGTTAAAGACCCTTACTTTTTTTCTTTTTTTTTATCAATATATATTGCACCGTAATTGATCTTTAGATTTTGTGGTTTTGTTGTTATGGCGACATTGGATTTTTGGGAAAGATCTGTATGGTCTATTAAAAGATCCGATATGACTCATTGCCATTATTAACGTTTATGTATCAATGTCCAATTTTATCGTTAATTGGAATGTGTCATATGATTTTCAACATAGAGAATGTTTCACATAGTATATATGCATGAATCTATTTTCTGCCATTATGTTAATTTGGTCAATACAATCCATTCAATATAAATTAAATGTAATGTAAGGATCCAAACCCAACTTATTAGGGCCTTTACCACTGTAAAGTCCAGATAAGCCCAACCTCGGACCTATCCGAATCTCACAAGGCTTAATCACACTAGTTCCGATTTTATTAAATTCCTTTTATATGCTTTTTATAGGTTGGAGCATGATAAATATGGACAAACATTCTGGTGACATACGGAGTAAATAAAAACATCAGCGGAAGTCTTTATAATTAACCAAAGGAACCATAACATACAAGTCCCATATGGATCTTAAAATCTAGAAAGTATCCCTCCAATAAATTCCGGAAATAAATAGGAACAAGAGGGATTCAATAAACCAGAAAACAGTCCAATCAAAAATCATGTTTATGGTAAATGATCATGTAAGAACCCAAATCCAACCTATTAGGACCTTTACCACTGTGAAACCCAAAAAAGCCCTCGCAAGGTCCTTTTTGAATCCCACAAGGCTTAAGTCACCTAATTGTCAATTTTATTGGTTGATTTATATGTTATTTAAAGATTGGAGCATATTCATACATTAATGAATTTTTGGCTTATACGGAGTGAAAGAAAACATTAGTGTAAGACTTATATTAATACTCAAAACATGTAGAAATATAACACACAAGTCCCATAGGAATCTCAAAATATCAACCAATAGTATCATGTATATTTCAGAAGCAACAAAAAGAGAAAAAGGGATTGGAAAGCCAGAATGCAAATCCACACAAGTTCAAATACATGGCATGCACATTCAATAGAAAAGGGGTGAAAATTCGTCCAGCCTTGCAGCCTTGATCTCACACCTTTGGTACCAGCAACAAAGTACACACCTAAGCCTGCAAAGGGGGAGAAAAGAAAGGATGAGATTACAAGAATCTCAGTAGGGTCACAACATCATAAGTCTTAGGGATTCCCAATCAAACATTTGTTAAACAACAGCATATCATCCTTACTCATCTATGGGTATCATGCAATTCAAGAATCAATTAAAAGGGTTAGGGCCAAAACTAAGGCTGAGGGTGGACTGCAAACAATTATGAAAATCAGAAGCACACAGGTAGGAAAACTCATCAGGTTACTCTCGGCAGTAGGAAAAGAAAAGGTCATCCCCTTCTACCTGTGTTGTCCAAGGCTTTGCTACACAAAGGGTAAATGGTTAGACAATCAATACTGCAGCAAGCTTTTTAGTTGTCTTCGACATCCAGACTTGAACTGACCTAGGAGCACTCTTACAGCAGCGCATACAAGTTATCCTGTCACTCTCAAACAGGGAAACCTAACCTCCAGACTTGAACTGGCCTACAAAGCTTCCTGACGTCCGGACTTGAACTGGCCTACAAGGCATCCAACGAGCTCTTGCTGGGAATGACCACCCATAAACCTCGCGGTTTCGTAAGCATCTCTCCTCTCTCTAAGAGCAACAATACTTACCTTGCATGGCCAATGACAAAAAAATCCTTCAAACAAAGCACAAACAGGGCACATACACACATACACAAATCACAATACAAATCAAAGATCAATCCTCAAAGTCATAACTGAATCAGGCAACCTATTTTCCTATTAACTTTCGAGATTCCCTATCATCATAATCACACATTCCGCAAGTATATAATCAAGATCGGAAATCGAATTCACTCATATTCAAATATCAAACAATAGGGTAACTAAAGGAACCGATGAGGCATAGATCCTACCTCTCACATGTCTGAATCAAATACAATCCTTTGCCTTTCCAATAAGATCAGAATCTCCTAAACAATTACAAGGCAAAGACCACACAATACTAAGCTATGAGACTACTTAATTAAAAACCAAAGGCATTCGGAATCCTTACCAATTAACCTACCCAAATCCAGCGATCCGGATGCAGCAATATCTTTCCCCTGAATGCGTGATGTGATGACCAATAACTCAGTAAGAATCTACTTGATATTTCACCCTAATTCAATATACAAATTTCTTCAACACCTTAAGGTTTATTGGGAAACTTGCGATTTCAACATTAAAGAGGTTAGGGGTTGCTATTTCATGAACTTAAGAAAGTAATAGGTGTTTATAACATGTACAATCAAAAGAAAAAGGTCAAAATCTTATAGGTTAATCAGTTGATCAAGATAGGCATCAATAGGGCAAAGGTAGGGTATACTGATTTCATGAATAGGGAATACTTAAAGGATGAATTCATGATTTTAAAATCATGAATGGATGCTAAACAATCATACAATAAGAGGAACAATAACATAAATCAATTGAAGGTAGAATCACACAATTTTGAAACCTAATCCTACCGAATTTCGACCAAAATTACGGAATAGAAAAACTAACCTTCAGAAGAAAAAATCAATATTTATGGATATAGAATGGAAAGAAATTTCCAACAAGCTATTATTCACAAGAATCTGACAAAGGATGAGAGAGTTATGCTATTTTGAAGTTCAAGCAAATTTTGGCAATTCCGCTGAAATAAGATTTAACCTTAGACAAAAATCAGAAATTGAGAAGAAGAGGATAAATTACGAAATTTCTATGTGGGTTTTAGTATGTTTAGGTGGGATAGGCTGACCACTCTTTTATAGGTGTCTAAGGAGGTTTAGCTATGAGATAAACCCTTACTTTTAAGCTTAAAAAAATAATTAAAGGATAATTCTATTTAAAATGATAAATCTATTAAAAGAGATATTCTATTTAAAAGGAAGAATTATCTAATACCTTAGGGATCGGGCTGAAAGTCATACGCTATGGGTGGACTAAGAACACTTCTGTAAACAGAAGTGTGAGTCCCCGAATTTTGAGTCATAGAAGTCTAGAAGCAAGTATAAGTTGAAAACCATTTCATCTCTGAAGAAAAGGATGTGTGATGGCCGAAATTGGTAAGGAATGTTTGGTCATTTTTTCTGGTATTAGTTCTCTTTAATTTGGTTCTTAATTTGTTGATAATCACCATAGGAATTAAAATCCCTAAAATTAAAAGGGGATAATTACAGAATTTAAATCTGGTAGTTATCTTACTTTAATAAAGCCTTTAAAGTACTAATCTTAATAACATACCCATCCATTATAAATAGGAAGCCAACTCCACAAAAAACATTCATAGAAAACACACAAAACTCGTATGGCTTAAAACCCTTACACCTCCCTATATTTGTCAAAATTCGGTGAAATTTTAAACTAAATAACTATCTCATCGTTTGTTGGATTCCTGAAAATAATATCTTGTTGGAAATCTCTCTTCATCCTCTTTCCAACAATATATGTTTTTTTTTTAGGAGGTTAGTATTTCTTTCTCGTAAGATAAGTCAAAACTCGGCGGAACTGCCAAAATCTTCTTGAACTTCAATGTAGCATAACTCTTTCATCGTTTGTCGGATTCCTGCAAATAATAGCTTTTTGGAAATCTCTCTTCATCATCTTTCAAATCATATTAGTTTTGTTGTTTTTATGTTCGTATTTTTTTGTCAAGAGACAAGTTGAAAATCAGCGGCGGAATTAGGTTTTAAGATTTGTATAAATTCTATCTTTGATTGATCTCTGATGTTGTTGCCCTTATTCATATGATTGTTTAGAATCCATTTATAGTGAAAAATTATGATTTCATCCCCTGAATGCATGAAATAAAAAATATACTCTTAATGCCAAACTTTGCATAGTTAATTGGGATGGTAAATCAGGTTGAATCGTTAAGTTTCTGGCTATCATATCACACATCCAAGGGGGAGGAACTTGCGGCATCTGATTACTGGTTTCTGGTAGGTTTGGTGACTGGAATTGGTAAGGAAATAGGGTATTTACTTGGTTATTATGTATGCACGCTTAGTTTGTATTTTTATCTTTGTCTAGTGATGAGTTAGGTGGTTTCGAAGTATCTAGTAAGGGAAAAGGAATAATTTCTTGTTCAAAGACAAGAGAGGTAGGATCTATGCCTCTTTGGTTTCTCCAGAGACCTCATTGTTTGCTTAATTTATTTTGGTACCTATGATTGTGAAACTGTATGCGCATTCATATTAAATAATGCATGCTTGAGTTGCGGATTGAATTCTGGAATTTCTAGGCTATACCGAATCCCTTAAGGTAGGTTAAGAATGCCTAGCTTGCATGTGTGATGTGAATTGAACATGCTGAATGTGATTTGACAGAATCGAGAATACCCTATTGTGGTTTTGTGCTTTGTGCTTGCCTATGTGTGCTTGTATGTGTTTGTGTGTCAGAATCCTTTTCTGGTGGATATTTGGGTACTGAGAGGGGAGGTTCTTACTGGTATGGGAGTCTTATGAATGGTAAATCCCACCAAGAACTCGCTGTATGTCTGGTCCTTGTGTGGCCAGAAGCTCTGTCCTTGTATGACAGGAACCCCTTATCCTTGTGTGGTTTGAGAAGCCCTTGTCCTTGTGTGGTTTGGGATGCCCTTGTCCTTGTGTGGCTTGGGATGTTTTGTCCTTGTGTGGCAAAATGAATAGGCTTGCTGATTAGCGTGTGTGTTAACCAATTACCTTTCATGCAGTAAGCTTTGGACAGCACATGTGGAAGGGGATGGCCTTTTCTTCTTCATTGCCGAGAACAATCTGATGAGTTCTTCCTTCCTGTATACTTCTGATACTTTTCGGAAGTGCTTGTAGTCCCCTCAGCCTTAGATTCAGCCCTACTCTTTTTGATTAAATCTTTGAATTGCATGAATCCCTTTAGTTGTGTAGGAATGATCAGATATTGTTTGGGAGATTTGTGTTTATGGTTTCTGCAGATCTTTTGATGTTGTGACCCTACTGAGATTCTTGTAATCTCATTCAGTTGTTTTAACCATTTTTTTTAGGCTTAGGTACATTCACTGCTCTGTGGTACCAGCGTGTGAGATCAAGGCTGTATGGCGGGGCGGTATCGCATCACTTTTGCGTACCTGTTCCTTAATTACTTGCGCATATAACTTGAATAAAAATTGGACTACTTTCGGGTTTATTTTAAGATTCCTCCTTTGCTTGTTATTTTTGACTATTTTGGAGGAATTCTTGCTGGTTATTTGGATCCTTACGGGACTTGTGTGTTATGAATCCAGTGTTTTAATTTAAAGACTTCCGCTGATATTTTTACTCACTCCGTATGATACCAGAATGATTGTCCAATGTCATGCTCTAACTGTTATTAAACATGTAAAATGAACATGCTAAAAGTAAAAAACTTAGTGAGTAAGCCTGGTGGGATTAAGATACGTCCTAGGTGTGTTTGGGCTTGTTTGGGTTTCACGGCGGTAATGACCATAATTGAATCAAATATTAATAGGTAGGAATTAGGGTGATTACAAGTTTGGTAGCGGAGCATGGTTTAGGGAAAATAATTTTTTATATGCTAACTTATTTGTTGATTTTGGTGTTTGTATGCGCACACACTCACTCACTTAGGGGCTAATACCAAAAATGAACTAATGCTAAAATGGGATTGATTTGTAAGATTTAAATAATGAGAATGATAATATGATGTGATGTTTGTTCGTGTATGTTCTTATGCCTTGTATGCCATGATATGTTTCAGTGAGTGTTTGCTGTGTTTCTTATCATTGCTGAGAATGTGTGTGTTGATTTATGCATGCTGCCGAGAGTCCCTATTTGACTCATGTATTGCTGAATGTATATATATGTGATTGCTGGTGTGTATTGCCGAATATGGATATTGTGTGAATCCATGCTTGCTTGATGTTTGATGGTGATTTCTGAGAGAATATATGAGTGTTGATGTAATTGCCGAGTATACCTTTGCATGTGTGCATGTAATTTCCGAAAATTTGTATGTTTCTTTCTAGCATATGCGTATCGTCCGATGCACGCCTCTCCACCAGGTACCACTTCTTTTCGTAGTATCGTATTTAGTTATGTGTAAGTAACAATCGTATGCTTGTATAGTATGGCAATGCTGTGTGTACAAAGGGATTGCAACGGGGTAGGTAAGGAGTTCAGGTTGAACAGCAACCCATAGGGCAGAATGAACCTGATGCACATATTGAGCAGGCAGAGCAACTGATTTGCGATCTAGTCTACATCGACTATGGTGTACCTATGGGACCGAATGTATTGGAAGTGGATCTGATTCCATTGGGCATCCGAGAGCTGGATGTGATCTTAGGCATGGACTGTCTGGCGAAATATCAAGTCTGTATGGAGTGTTTCACCAAACGTGTGTGGTTCATATTTTCTGATGTTGCTTAGTACTGTTTTGAAGGTGATAGGCGAGTTGTTCCAACTTGCAGGATTTCTTGGCTTGATGCGAAACGATTGATCAACAAAGGATGTACAATGTACCTCACGCACGTACATGATATTTCAAAAGAATCCTTGGATCTGGATTCTATCCCAGTGGTTCGCGAATTTCCAAAAGTATTTCTATAAGACATAGCCGGTCTACCACCAGTAAGGGAAGTGGAATTCGGCATTCAGTTAGTGCCTGGTACGAATCCGATTTCCATTCGTCCGTACCGTATGGCTCCTGCGGAAATGAAGGAACTAAAAACGCAATTGGAAGATTTGCTGAATCGTAGTTTCATCCGACCAAGTGTGTCACTTTGGGGAGCACCTGTCCTGTTCGTGAAAAAGAAAGACGGTTCGCTGCGATTGTGCATCGACTATCGGCAGCTGAATCGCATGACTGTGAAAAACAAGTACCCTGCCACGCATCGATGATTTGTTTGACCAACTCCAGGGTGCAGCCATATTTTCCAAGATTGATCTCAGATCTTGATACCATCAATTGCGAGTTTGTAATGCTGATATTCCAAACACCCCATTCAGATCGCGATACGGCCAATACGAATTTCTGGTTATGCCAATCAGTTTGACTAATGCACCAGCTGTGTTTATGGACCTGATGAATCGTGTGTTCCATGAGTTCCTAGATAAATTTGTGATAGTTTTCATCGACGACATTCTGGTATATTCAAAATCGGAAGAGGAGCTTGCTAAGCATTTGCGGATTATGCTGAAAGTTTAAAAAGATCGACGGTTGTTCGCAAAATACTCCAAATGCGAATTCTGGTTACGCGAACTTGGCTTCCTTGGCCATATTGTTTCCGCCCAAGGTGTGATAGTTGATCCAAAGAAGATTGAAGCCATAGTTGCTTGGGCCAAGGTCTGTGATCGAAATTCGCAGTTTCCTTGGCGTAGCAGGTTATTACCGTCGATTTGTGGAAAATTTTTCATCGCTTGCCAGACCATTGAAAAATTGTCGTGCAAGGGTGAGCCGTTCGTGTGGAACGAGAAATGCCCGCAAAGTTTTGAAGAACTGAAAAACCGGTTAGTTTCCGCACCTATCCTTACTTTACCTAATTGCGAAAAGGGGTATGTGGTTTACAGCGATGCGTTTAAATCCGGACTTGGATGCCTATTGATGCAAGACGGGAAAGTCATTGCATATGCTTCCCGACAGTTATGACCGCATGAAAGCAACTATCCTACACATGATTTGGAGCTTGCAGCCGTGGTGTTTGCGTTGAAAATATGGTGACATTACTCACATGACGAGACATGCCGAATCTTCACCGATCACAAAAGCTTGAAGTACCTACTCACGCAAAAAAAATTCAATATGAGACAACAAAGATGGGTAGAGCTGATCAAAGACTACGATTTGATCATCGAATATCATCCTGGAAAGGCAAATGTTTTTGCTGATGCCTTCAGCCGAAAATTTCATCCTCCTTCCACATCAGTTTTGGCCTATATGCGCGTCCATTATATGCCTATGTTGCTGGACTTGAGGACTAATCGTGTGCATCTTGGCACTGATTATTCTCGTTCATTGCTGGCATGAATCGATGTCACACCTACCTTGATTTAGGAAATCAGGAATCAGAAATTAGATGATCCGAAACTAATTGAAATTCGGAAGAAACTTTCTGATGGTGTTGATCCCATAGTTCGTGATTTCAGAATACGAGATGACAAAGTGCTTGTCTTCAGAAACTGGGTATGTGTTCCACAAGATATTGATATTCGTAACCTTATTCTATCGGAGGTGCATAGTTCGAAGTTCGCTATCCATCCCGGAAGCACTAAGATGTACCGAGATTTGAAAGAGCAGTATTGGTGGCCAAACATGAAACGCCACATTGCTGAGTTTGTTGCCCGATGTCTCGTATGTCAACAAGTAAAGATCGAACATCAACGACCCGTTGGACTACTTCAGTCACTTCCAATTCTAGAATGGAACTAGGAGCATCTCACAATGGATTTTGTGGCCGGTTTGCCTAGGTCACAGCGAGGATACGATGCCATTTGGGTGATCGTGGATCGATTGACATAATCTGCACACTTCCATCCTAAACGTGTGACGGATACACCTGAGAAATTGGTTGTTCGTTACTTAGATGAGATTGTTCGCTTGCATAGAGTGCCAGTTTCCATTGTTTCAGATCGTGACCCTCGTTTCACCTCACGATTTTGGGAGAAATTCCAAATTTTGCTCAGTAAGAAATTGAATTTCAGTACAACATTTCATCCTCAGACCAATGGTCAATCTGAAAGGATGATTTAGACACTCGAAGACAGGCTACGAGCGAGTGTTTTGGATCAGCAAACCGTTCGGGATCGATGCTTGCCGTTGGCAGAATTTGCTTACAACAATAGTTTTCATGTAAGCATCGGTATGGCACCATATGAAGCATTATATGGGAGACATTGCAGGACTCCCATTTGCGAGAATGAAGTAGGCGAAAGATGCCTAGACAATCCAGAATTGATTGATCAAGCAACAGAGCAGTTGAACTTGATCCGACAACGGCTAAAAACAGCCCAGGATCGGCAGAAAAGCTACGTCGACAATCGACGAAGAGAGCAGAAATTTTCGGTAGGTGGGAAAGTGTTTTTGAAGGTCGCCCCATGGAAAGGAGTCCTTCGTTTTCAGCAGCGAGGTAAGCTAGCACCTCGTTACATTGGTCCGTATGACATTATTGAAAGAATCGGCTCTATTGCATACCAACTTGCCTTACCTCCAAATATGGAAAGAATTCACAACATGTTTCAATGTTGAGAAAGTATGTACAAGACCCTGCTCACGTGCTCGAGGAACCCCCAGTTGAAGTTTCTGAAGACCTATACTATCCCGTACAGCCAGTTGCCATACTAGATCGGTCAGTTCGACAGTTTCGCAGTCGAAGCGTGTCTTTGGTACGAGTTGTTTGGTGTAATGGCCAAATTAAGGAACAGTCTTGGGAGATTGAGGAATCTATGCGTACAAAATTTCTTTACTTGTTTGTTTAGGTACTTGTGTTAAAATTTTGAGGACGAAATTCTTATAATGAGGGGAGGATGTGAGACCCCGAATTTTGAGTCCTAGAAGTCCAGAAGCCAGTGCAGGTGAAAAGACCATTTTGTCTCTGAAGGAAAGGATGTGTGATGGCCGAAATTGGTAAGGAATGTTTGGTAATTATTTCTGGTATTAATTCCTTTTAATTTGGTTCTTAATTTGTTGATAATCACCTTAGGAATTAAAATCCCTAAAATTAAAAGGAGATAGTTATAGAATTTAAATCTGGTAGTTATCTTACTTTAATAAAACTTTTAAAGTAGTAATCTTAATTCCATGCCAATCCATTATAAATAGGAAGCCAACCCCATAAAAATCATTCATAGAAAACACACAAAACTCGTATAGCCTAAAACCCTTACACCTCGCTATATTTACCAAAATTCGTTGAAACTTTAAACTAGCATAACTTTCTCATCGTTTGTCGGATTCCTGAAAACAATAGCTTGTTGGAAAGATCTCTTCATCTTCTTTCCAACCATCTATTGTTTTTTATCAGGAGATTATTATTTCCTTCTTATAAGATAAGTCAAAACTCAGAAGAACTGCTAAAATCTTCTTGAACTTCAATGTATCTTAACTCTTTCATCATTTGGCTGATATTCCTGAAAATAATAGCTTGTTGGAAATCTCTCTTCATCATCTTTCCAACCATATTTGATTTTTTGTTTGTACGTTCTTATTCTTTGTCAAAAGATAAGTTGAAAATCGGCGGCAAAATTAGGTTTTAAGATTTGTATAAATTCTGTCTTTGATTGATCTCTGATGTTGTTGCCTTTATTCATATGATAGTTTAGAATGAATTCATAGTGAACATTTATGATTTCAACCCTTGAATGCATGAAGTCAAAAATTATCTTGTGCCTTACTCTTAGTACCGAATTTTGCATAGTTAATTGGGATGGTAAATCAGGTTGAATCGTTAAGTTTCTGGCTATCATATCACACATCCAAGGGGGAGGCACCTGCGGCATCTGATCACTGGTTTCTGATAGGTTTGGTGAGTGGAATTGGTAAGGAAATATGGTATTTACTTGGTTATTGCGTATGCACGCTTAGTTTGTTTTTTTTGTCTTTGCCTAATGATGACTTAGGTGGTTCAGAAGTATCTAGTAAAGGAAAAGGAATAGCTTCTTGTTTAGAGACAAGAGAGTAGGATCTATGCCTCATCGGTTTCTCCAGAGTCCTCGTTGTTTGCTTAATTGATTTCGGTACCTATGATTGTGAAACTGTATGCGCATTCATATTAAATAATGCATGCTTGAGTTGTGGATTGAATTGAGGAATTTCTAGGCTATACCGAATCCCTTAAGGTAGGTTAGGAATGCCTAGCTTTCATTTGTGATGTGTATTAAACATGCTGAATGTGATTTGGCAGAACCGAGAATACCTTGTTGTGGTTTTGTGCTTTGTGCTTGCCTGTGTGTGCTGATACGTGTTTGTGTGCCATGATCCTTTTCCGGTGGCCATTCGGGGTAAGCGCTGATGCTCCTAGTAAGAGGGTTGGTTCTTATTGGTTTGGGAGTCGTATGGGTGGAAAATCCCTGCAAGAGCTCGTTGGATGTCTGGTCCTTGTGTGGCCAGAAGCCCTGTCCTTGTGTGACAGGAACCCCTTATCCTTGTGTGGTTTGGGATGCCCTTGTCCTTGTGTGGCTTGGGATGTTTTTTCCTTATGTAGCAAGATGAATAGGCTTGCTGATTAGCTTGTATGTTAACCAATTACCTTTCGTGCAGTAGGCCTTGGACAACACAGGTGTAAGGGGATGGCCTTTTCTTCTTCATTGCCGACAACAATCTGATGAGTTGTACCTGCCTGTGTACTTCTGATACTTTTTGGAAATGCTTGTAGTCCCCTTCAGCTTTAGATTCGGCCCTACCATTTTTAATTGAATCTTTGAATTGCATAAATCCCTTTAGTTGTGTAGGAATGATAAGAAATTGTTCGGGATATTTTTGTTTATAGTTTCTGCAGATCTTATGATGTTGTGACCCTACTGAGATTCTTGTAATCTCATTTCGTTGTTTTCACCATTTTTTTAGGCTTAGGTACATTCACTGCTCGTGGTACCAGCGTGTGAGATCAAGGCTGTAAGTCGGGGCGATATCGCATCACTTTTGCATACCTGTTCTTTGATTACTTGCGCATATAACTTGAATAAAAATTAGACTATTTCTGGTTTATTTTAAGATTCCTCCTTTGCTTGTTATTTTCGACTATGTTGGAGGAATTCTTGCTGGTATTTAGATCCTTATGGGACTTGTGTGTTATGAATCCAGTGATTTAATTTAAAAATTTCTGCTGATGTTTTTACTCACTCTGTATGATACCAGAATGATTGTTCAATATCATGCTCCAACTGTTATTAAACATGTAGAATGAACATGCTAGAATGATTGTGAGTAAGCCTGGTGGGATTCAGATAGGTCCTAGTTGTCTTTGGGCTTGTTTGAGTTTCACGTCTGTAATGACCTTAATCGGAACAAATATTAATACGTAGGAATTGGGGTCGTTACAAGAAGTATATAGGTAGGTAATCAATCAATCACATCAACAAAAGGCCATCCTCTTCCACCTGTGTTGTCCAAGGCTTAGCTGCACAAAAGGTAAATGGTTAGCACACAATCTAATCAGCAAGCCTATTCATCGTGCCACACAAGGACAAGGGTATCCAAACCATACAAGGATAAGGCCATCCAAACCACACAGGGATAAGTGCATCTTGCCAGCTCACAGGACAAGGCATCTAGCTATACAAGGACTAGGCATCTAGCATGCACATGCTGGGGACTGCCACCCTTATGACTCCCATACCAGTAAGAACCTCTCCTCTCCCTAGAGCATTACCCGAATGGCCACAACAAAAGGATCCTAACACACAATCATGTACAAGCACACACAAGCAAGTACAAAGCATAACATCATAGCAGGGCATCATCAATCACATCACAACACAATCAGCATGTCTACTGTACATAATGCATCTGAATTAGGCACACACAACCTATCATAAGGGTCTGAAATTACCTGATGACTCATAGCTCAATTTGTAACTTATGCATACACTATACCAAGGAGGCGCATATAATCAACAACAAGGAAATGCATCCAAAACATCAATCAAACAACAACGATTTCTAGAGAAACCGATGAGGTACAGATCCTACATTTCTTGTCTCTGAACAAGTACTTAATCCTTTGCATTTATTAAGAGGATCTGAACCATTTATATTGTGAGACCCCGAATTTTGGGTCCTAAAAGTCCAGAAGCCAGTGCAGGTGAAAAGACCATTTTTCCCCTGAAGAAAAGGATGTGTGATGGCCGAAATTGGTAAGAAATGTCCAGTAATTAATTTTGGTTTTAATTCCCTTTAATCTAGTTCTTTATAGGTTGATAATTACCTTAGAAATTAAAATCTTTAAAATTAAGAGGGGATAATTACAGAATTTAATTCTGATAATTATCTTACTTTAATTAAGCCTTTAAAATAGGGATTTTAATCCCATAACCACCTTATATAAATAGAAAGCCAGCTACACAAAAATCTTATACAGAAAACACACAAAATTCGTAAAACCTAAAAACCTTACATCTCCCAATTTCTGTCGAAATCCGTTGGAACTTCAAATCAGCATAACTCTCTCACCCAATGTTAGATTCTTACAAATAATAGCTTGTTAGAAAGATCTCTTCATTATCCTTCCAAGCATCTTTGATTTACTGTCTGGAGGTTATTTTTTCTTTGTTGAAAGTTAAATCGTATTTCAACGGTATTGCCAAAATCTGCTTGAACTTCAAAATAGCATAACTCTCTCGTCCTTTGTTGGATTCTTGCAAATAATAGCTTGATGGAAAGCTCTCTTTGTGACTACCCCAATTCCTAACTATTAATATTTGCTCCGATTAAGGTCATCACTGTCGTGAAACCCAAATACGCCCAAATGCCACATAAGACCTATCTGAATCTTACCAGGTTTACCATTAACTTCTGATTTTTATAGCATGTTTATTTCAATTTTTAACTACAATTGGAGTATGATAATGGACAAATATTCTGGTAACATACGGAGTAAATAAAACATCAGCGGAAGTCTTTAGATTAAATCATTGGGTTCATAACACACAAGTCCCATAGGGATCCAAACAATCAACAAGAAATCCTCCAACATATTTCGGAAATAGCAAGCAAAGGAGGGATCTAAAAATAAACCAGAAAGTAGCCCAATCATTCATGTTATATGCGAAAGTAAACAAGGATCAAGTATGCAAATGTGATGCGATATCGCCCCGCCGTGCAGCCTTGATCTCACACACTGGTACCACGGACAGTGGATGTACCTAAGCCTGAAAAATGGTAAAAACAACGGTATGAGATTACAAGAATCTCCGTAGGGTCGCAGCATCATAAGATCTGCAGAAACCCTAAACACAAATCTCCCAATTCGCATTAGATCATTCCTAAACATTTAAAGGGGATCATGCAATTCAATAATCAATTAAAAAGAGGTTAGGACCAAATCTATGGTTGAGGGAGGACTACAAACATTTTCGAAAAATCAGAAGTACACAGGCAGGTCGAACTCATTAGATTACTCTCAGCAATGAAGAAGAAAGGCCATCGCCTTCCACCTTTGTTGTCCAAGGCTTACTGCACAAAGGGTAGATGGTTAACACACAAACTAATCAGTAAGCGTATTCATCTTGCCTCGCAAGGACAAGTCGTCTTGCCACACATGGACAAGTCTTCCCAAGCCACACACGGACTAGGGCATCCCAAACCTCGCAAGGATAAGAGCTTCCTGCCTCGCAAGGATAGGGTTCCGGCCTCGCAAGGACAGATATCCAGCGCGCGCATGCTGGGGTTTGCCACCCATACAACTCCCATACCAGTAAGAACCTCTCCTCTCCCTAGGAGCATCAGCGCTTACCCCGAATGGCCACCGGAAAAGGATCCTAACACACAAATATGAACAAGCACCCACAGACAAATACAAATCATAATACCACCACAGGTTATCCTCAATCATGTCAGAACACAATCAGCATATTCAATTCATATAACATATGCAACCCAGGCACTCAATACCTAACTCAGGGATTCGTTATAGCCTATAAGATCCATATCTCACTCCGAATTTTATACTCTCACCTTATAGTCCAATCGTATGTAATACAACAAAGGCAGGTAACAAAAATATCAAGAAAATAACAAGGGTTTCTGGAGAAACCAATGAGGGGTAGATCCTACCTCTCTTGTCTCTGAACAAGAAGCTACTCCTTTTCTTTTATTAGGTAATTCTGAACCACCTATATTATCACCAGGCAAAGACGAAAACAAACTAAGCATGCATATTCAATAATCAATTGAATACCCTATTTCCTTACCAATTCCACTCACCAAACCTATCAGAAACCAGTGATCAGATGCTGCAGGTGCCTCCCCCTTGGATGTGTGATGTGATAGCCAGGAACTTAACAAGATTCAACCTGAATTACCATTCCAATAAACTATACAAATTTCGTCGTTAAAATTAGGCATAGGAAAATTTCGACTTTAAGCATAAAGAAGTTTAAAAGAAGGAAATTCATGTTCATAAATCACTAATAGATGCTAAGCAATCATAAGAACACATGAAACAACAACAGAAATCAACCGAAGACAAAAACTGTAGAAAACTAAAAAAAAAAACCTAATTTCGTCGCCGATTTTCAACTTAACTTTAGAGAAGAAAATATTTACGATAAAATAACAAAACATATATGGTTGGAAAGATGATGAAAAAAAATTTCAAACAAGAAATTATTTGAAGGGATCCGACAAACGATGAGAGAGTTATGCTATTCTGAATTTCAAGAAGATTTGGCAAAAACCTAATTCCGCTGTCGATTTTCAACTTATCTTTAGAGAAAGAAATGCTAACCTCCTGATAAAAAGAAAAAGATGGTTGGAAGGATGATGAAGAGAGCTTTCCAAAAAACTATTATTTTCAAGGATTTGATGAACGATAAGAGAGTTATGCTGGTTTAAAGTTTCAGCGAATTTTGACAACTATAGGGAGGTGTAGGGTTTTAGGCTAATACGAATTTTGTATGTTTTTTCTGAATGATTTTTGTGAGGTTGGCTTCCTATTTATAATGAATGGGTATAGAATTATGATTACTACTTTTAAGATTTTATTAAAAATAAGATAATTACCAGATAATTAAATTTTTTAATTATCTTCCCCTATTCTTAGGGATTTTAATCTCTAAGGAAATTATCTATCTATAAGGACTTATATTAAAGGGAATTTATACCAGAATTAACTACCATACCACTCTTACCAATTTCAGCCATCACACATCCTTTCTTTCAGGGTCAAAATCGTCTTTTCACCTGCACTAGCTTCTGGACTTCTAGGACTCAAAATTTGGGGTCTCACACTCTTCATCCTCTTTCCAGAAATTTTGGGGTTTTTGTCTGAAGGTTAGTTTTTCTTTATCAAAAATTAAATTGTATTTCGGCGGGATTAGGTTTCAAAATTGTGTGATTCTGTCTTCAATTGATTTTTGTTGTTGTTTCTCTTGTTCGTATGATTGTTTGGCATCCATTCATGTTATTAAATCATGAATTCATCCTTTGAATCTTTTCTATACAAGAAATCAGTATGCCCTACCCTTACCCTATTGTTGCCTTTCTTGATCAATTGATTAACCTATTGGATTCCGATCTTGTTTCTTTTGATTGTATAAGTTATAAACACTTAATCCTTCTTTGTTAATATGAGATCGAAACCCTTACACCTTGGTAACATGAAGTCACAAATTATCTTGTGTCCTATGCTTAATGCTGAAATATATATAGTTAAATTGGGGTGATAATTCAGATTGAATCTTGTTAAGTTCTTGGCTATCACATCACACATCCAAAGAGGAGGCACCTGCGGCATCTAATCACTGGTTTTTGATAAATTTAGTGAGTGGAATTGGTAGAAATAGGGACCTTACTTGGTTATTGAGTATGCATGCTTAGTTTGGTT
Source organism: Passiflora organensis (assembly GCA_019739055.1). Taxonomy (NCBI): domain Eukaryota; kingdom Viridiplantae; phylum Streptophyta; class Magnoliopsida; order Malpighiales; family Passifloraceae; genus Passiflora; species Passiflora organensis. The sequence continues at coordinate 129,470 of JAEPBF010000331.1, read as the reverse complement.
TTGTCTTTGCCTTGTGATGCAGAATTAGTAAATAAGGGAAAAAGAATAGCTTCTTTTTCTGTGACAAGAGAGGTAGGATCTATGCCTCATCGGTTTCTCCAGAGATCCCTATTGTTTGTTTGTTATTTTCGATACCTGGCCTTGTTATTATTGTATGAGAATTGATTGTAGGATATGTGCATGAATCACGAATTGAGATATGAATCCTCTAGGCCATACCGAACCTTTGAGTTAGGTTTTGAGTGACTGAATTGCATATAATTGTGTTCTGACATGACTGAAGATTCCTTGTTGTGGTATTATGCTTCGTACTTGCTTGTGTGTGCTTGTACGTGTTTGTGTCTCAGGATCCTGTTCCGACGGCCATTCGGGGTAAGCGTTGATGCTCCTTGGGAAAGGGGAGGCTCTTACTGGTATGAGAGTTGTATGGGTGGCAATCCCTAGCATGCGATTTCTGGAAGCCTTGTCCTTGTGTGGCTTGGATGCCTTGTCCTTGTGTGGCTGGAAGCCTTGTCCTTGTGTGGCTTGGATGTCTTGTCCTTGTGTGGCAGGATGAATAGGTTTGCTGATTAGCTTGTGTGCTAACCTTTTACCCTTTGTGCAGCAAGCCTTGGACAACACAGGTGGAAGGGATGATCTTTCTTTCTTCCTATTGCCGAGAGTAATCTGATGAGTTTTACCTACCTTTGTACTTCTGATTTTTGGAAATGTTGTAGTCCACCCTCAGCCTTAGTTTCAGCCCTATCCCTTTGATTGATTCTTGAATTGTGTCATACCCATAGTTGTGTAGGGACGATCAGATGTTGTTTGAGAGATTTGTGTTTAAGATTTCTGTATATCTTATGATGTTGTGACCCTACTGAGATTCTTGTAATCTCATCCTGTTGTATTCACCAATTTTTCAGGCTTAAGTACATCCATTGTCCTTAGTACCAGTGCATGAGATCAAGGCTGCACGGCGGGGCGATATCGCATCACATTTGCATACCTGTTCCTTGATTGCCTGTGCATATAACATGAATTAAGATTGGACTACTTTCTGGTTGTTAAAGAATCCTCTTTTACTTGTTGTTTCTGATTTATGTTGGGGGTTAACTTGCTGGATATTAGGATCCCTATGGGACTTGTGTGTTGTTGATTGATTGATTTTATTTAAAGACTTCCGCTGATATTTCATTCACTTCGTATGATACCAGAATACTTGTCCAATATCATGCTCTAATTATTGATAAACATAAAGAATATACACGCTAAAAATCAAAAATTTTATGAGTAAGCATTGTGGGATTCAGATAGGTCCTGGTTCTTGGGCTTGTTTGGGTTTCACGGCGGTGTAGACCCTAATCAGAGCAATTAATAATAGGTTAGGAGTTAGAGTCGTTACAAGTTTTGGTAGCGGAGCATGGTTTAAGGAATATAATTGGTTATATGCTAACTTGTTTGTTGATTTTGTGTTTGTAGGTAAGAACATGCGCACACATTCACTCACTTAAGGGCTAATACTGAAAGTGAACTAATGCTAAAAAGGGATTGATTTAAATGATGAGAATGATAATTTGATTTGGTGTGTGTTTATGTATGTTCTTATGCCTGGTATGCCTTGATGTGTTTCGGTGAATGTTTGCCGTGTTTCTTGTCATTGCCGAGAATGTGTATGTTGTTGGGGGATACTACTAAGTGTCGCTATGTGATTTCTATGTTGCCAAATGTATATGCATGTGATTGCTGATATGTGTTGCCAAATGCATGGGGTGTGAGTTTGCATGATTTCCGAATATGGATTGTGTGAATCCATGCTTGCTTAATGCTTGATGATGATTTCCAAGAGTACATATATGTGATGATTTGAGTGATGATTATGCATTTACATGTGTCCATATGATTTCCAAAATTTGTATATTGTTTTCCAGCCTTTGTGTATCATCCGGTGCACGCCTCTCCACTAGGTACCACTTCTTTTCCTAATATCGTATTTAGTTATATGTTAAGTAACAATTGTGTGCTTGTATATTATGGCAAGGTCGAACGCTACAGGGGATCGACGGGGTAGGTATAAGGTTCAGGCTGAACAGCAACCTGTTGAGCAAGAGCAGCCGAATGCAGAAACTGAGAAGGGAGGGCAAGCTGAGCCCGAAAACCAACCTGAGGCACCAGCCATCGATCATGTGATGGCCTAAATCCTAAACGTATTGCAAGGAATTGATGCAAATTAGTAGTGTATGGAGACGCAATTTCAGAATGCTCCTGTACCCACGCCCGTGGAAGAACCTATTCCTCCACTTGAACCTGTACAGCCGACGCATCCTAAGGAAGCTGAGAGACTTCCCATCATTATTACAAAATTATTGAAGGAAGCCCGACAATTAGGATATAAATATTTCAATGGTTAAACCAGAGTTGCTGCTGCTCATGAATGGATCGACACCTTATAACGAGTGTCCTTGTTCTTATGAATTTTGGATGATGACAAGGTTGCCATCGCCACTTTCCTACTTGAGGGAGACACCCTTGCATGGTCGACAGTTGTGAGCTTGCGATTTGGCGATCGTCTGACTACATAGGAGGAATTTCGGTATGAATTCGATGAAAGGTTCTATACGAGATTCCATAAAAGCGAGCAGCGATGAGCTTTCTACAAGCTTGAACAGGGCACCTGTTCGGTGCTGGAATATGAGAAGACGTTAAGGGAGTTGTCTCGATTTGCACCTGAAGAGGATCGCTCACCGTACCAGCTTGCAAGACGATTTCAGGATGGGCTGAGTACCGAACTCAAAACCATCGTTGGTACGATATCGGTACAGAATTTGCAAGAACTAGTTATTGCTGCGACTGAAGCTGAAAAAATCGTGCAAACCAAGAAGCTATCTGCAGCCACTAGTGGCGGATCCTTCAGGTGAGATTCGAAATTTAATCGGCGTACGGGACCCTATCCTTAGAAAATTAATAGCAATGGAAGTAACAACAAGAAGAAATTTTCTGGTTCCAATTTCAATAGGTCTATGTGGAATTCTCAGCAACGTCGAAATTACAATTGTGGGGAAATGGGGCACATTCAGCGGGAATGCCAAAAGCCGAGACGTATCATAGGCGCTCCTAGTGCGGGCTGAGGTGGGTATGCTAACCCCACCAAACCGCCAACACGTGCACCAGGAGGACCACCCAACGGATCCACAAGTGAGGCACAACCAAGACCAACAAGGCTATTCACCCTAACTGATGCCAACGCTAGTTCTGATGTGGTGACAGGTACTATTTCAGTCTTTTCTCAAAATGCTAAAGTATTATTAGATCCTGGAGCAAATAGATCATTTGTAAGTCCAAGGAGAAAACTTAGCACGGATCGGCCTCTATCTCCCTTGACTCCTCCTATTGCGGTTCTGACTTCTTTGGGAGAACAACTAATTTGTTATCTAGTCTACATCGGCTATCCTGTATGTATGGGTCCAAATGTGCTTGAAGTGGATCTAATTCCATTGGACATCCGAGAGCTGGTTGTAATCTTAGGCAAGGACTATCTGGGGAAATATTAAGCCCGTATGAGTATTTCACCAAACGTGTGTGGTTCATTTTTTCTGATGGTGCCGAGTACTGTTTTGAAGGTGATAGGCGAGTTGTTCCAACTTGCATGATTTCTTGGCTTGATGCAAAATGATTGATAAACAAAGGATGTATAGCGTACCTTGCGCACGTACATGATATTTCTAAAGAATCCTCGGATCTGGATTCTGTTCCAGTGGTTTGCGGATTTCAAGAAGACATAGCCGGTTTACCACCAGCAAGGGAAGTGGAATTCGACATTGAGTTATTGCCTGGTACAATTCCGATTTCCATTCGTCCATATGGTATGGCTCCTACAGAAATGAAAGAACTAAAAAAACAATTGGAAGATTTGTTGGATCGTGGTTTCATCTGACCTACTATGTCACATTGGGGAGCACCTGCCTTGTTCGTAATGAAGAAAGATGGATCGCTGCGATTATGCATCGACTTTTTGTTCGCCCAACTGCAGGGTGCATGTAAGGACCCAAACCCAACCTATTAGGACCCTTATTGCCGTAAAACCCAAATAAGCATTCGCAAGGTCCTATTTGAATCCCACAAGGCTTAAGTCATCTAATTGTCAATTTTATTGGTTGATTTATATGCTATTTAAAGGTTGGAGCATATTCATACATTAATGAATTTCTGGCTTATACGAAGTGAAAGAAAACATCAGTAGAAGACTTATATTAATACTCAAAACAAGTGGAAACATAACACACAAGTCCCATAGGAATCTCAAAACATCAACCAATAGTATTATGCATATTTCGGAAGCAACAAAAAGAGAAAGAGGGATTGGAAAGCCAGAATGCAAATCCACACAAGTTCAAAGACATGGCATGCGTATTCAATAGAAAACGGGTGCAAATTTGTCCAGCTGTGCAGCCTTGATCTCATACCTTTGGTACCAGCAACAAAATACACACCTAAGCCTGCAAAAGGGGAGAAAAGAGGGGATGAGATTACTAGAATATCAGTAGGGTCACAATATCATAAGTCCTAGGGATTCCCAATCAAACATCTCCCAAACAACATTAGATCATCCTCACTCATCTAAGGGTATCACGCAATTCAAGAATGAATCAAAAGGATTAGGGCCGAAACTTAGGCTGAGGGTGGACTACAACACTTCTGAAAATCAGAAGTAAGCAGACAGGAAAACTCATCAGGTTACTCTCGGCAGTAGGAAAAGAGAAGGCCATCCCCTTCCACCTGTGTTGTCCAAGGTTTTACAGCACAAAGGGTAAATGGTTAGACAATCAATATTGCAGCAATCCTTTTAGTTGTCTCCGACATCCAGACTTGAACTGGCCTAGGAGAACTCTTCCAGCAGCGCATACAAGTCAGCCTTTTACTCTCAAACAAGGCAACCTAACGCCCAGACTCGAACTGCCCTATAGGACATCTTGATGTCCAGACTCGAACTGGCTTACAAGGCTTCTTAACATCCAGACTTAAACTGGCCTACAAGGCATCTAACGAGCTCTTGGTGGGAATAACAATCCATAAACCTCCCTATTTGGTAAGCATCTCTCCTCTCACTAGGAGCAACAATACGTACCTCGCATGGCCAGTGACAAAAAAATTCTTCAAACAAATCACAAACAAGGCACATATATGCATACACAAATCACAACAAAGGATCCTTAATCAAATCACAATACAAATCAAAGATCAATCCTTAAAGTCTTAATCGAATAAGACAACCTATTTTCCTATTAACTTCCAAGATTCCCTATCATCATAATCACACATTCTGTAAGCATATAACCAAAATAGGCAATCAAATTCAATCATATTCAAACAATCAAACAATAGGGTAACCAAAGGAACCGATGAGGCAAAGATCCTACCTCTCACATGTCTGAATTAGATGCAACCGTTTGCCATTCCAATAAGATCAGAATCTCCGAAATAATTACACGGCAAAGACCACACAATACTAAGCCACAAGACTACTTATTTAAAAACCAAAGGCATTGGGAATCCCTACCAATTAACCTGCCCAAAACCAGCGATCCGGATGCAGCAATATCTTTCCCCTGAATGCGTGATGTGATGGTCAATAACTTAGTAAGAATTTATTTGATATTTCACCGTAATTCAATATACAAATTTCGGCAACACCTTAAGGTTTATAGGAAAACTTGCGATTTCAACATTAGAGAGGATAGGGGTTGTGATTTCATGAAGTTAAGAAAGGAATAGGTGTTTATAACATGAAAAATCATAAGAAACTAGTCTTTAGATGAAAAGCCCAAGATTTCTAGAAAGAGGATGAAGAGAGCTATCCAACAAGCTATTATTCGCAAGAATCTGAGAAAGGATGAGAGAGTTATGCCAAGATGAAAATCAAGGAGTTTCGGCTAGGGTTTGGGAAAAAATCGGAAATTGAGAAGAAGGGGATAAATTAAAAAAATTTATATGGTGGTTTTGGTATGTTTAGGTGGGATAGGCTGGCCACTCTTTTATTGGTGTCTGAAGAGGTTTAACTAAGAGATAAATCCCTACTTTTAAGCTTAAAAAGATAATTAAAGGATAATCCTATTAGGTGGATAATTCTATTTGAAAGGATAAATCTAATAAAAGAGATATTCTATTTAAAAGGAAGAATTATCTAATACCTTAGATAATAAGGGTTAAAATTAAGGAGAATTAATATAAAAATATCAGAATTAAAATAGAAAATTTCTTGCAGCAACCATTTTAGGCCATCACATATCCATTTCTTTAGGGGAAAAATAGTTATTTCAGCAGCATCGACTCCTGGATTTCCTAGACTTCCTGGACATCTAAACTAGGAAGGATCGGGGTCTTACAGTGCAGCGGTCTTCTCCAAGATCGATCTCAGATCTGGATACCATCAATTGCGAGTTCGTGATGCTGATATTCCAAAGATCGCATTCAGATCATGATACGCCACTACAAATTTCTGGTTATATCATTTTGTTTGACCAATGCACCAGCTGTGTTCATAGACCTGATGAATCGTGTGTTCCATGAGTTCTTGGATAAATTTGTGATAGTCTTCATCGATGACATTCTGATTTATTCAAAATCAGAAGAGTAACATACTAAGCATTTATGGATTGTGCTGAATGTTTTGAAGGATCGGCGGTTGTTTGCAAAGTACTCAAAATGCGAATTCTAGTTACGCAAAGTTGGTTTCCATTATCATGTTGTTTCCACCCAAGGTATGTTAGTTGATCCAAAGAAGATCGAAGCCGTAGTTGCTTGGGAATCCCCGCAAACTGTGTTCAAAGTTCGTAGTTTCCTTGGCTTAGCAGAATACTACCGTCGCTTTGTGAAGAATTTTTCATCACTTGCCGGACCATTGACAAAACTGACATGCAAGGGTAAGCCATTCATGTGGAACGAGAAATGCCAGTGAAGTTTCGAAGAACTAAAAAACCGGTTAGTTTTCACACCTATCCTTACCTTACCTATTTGCGGAAAGAAGTATATGGTTTACAGCGATGTGTTGAAATCTAGACTTGGATGCGTATTGATGCAAGACGGGAAAGTCATTACTTATGCTTCTCGTCAGTTATGACCGCACAAAACAACTATCCTACACATGATTTGGAGCTTGCAGCCGTGGTGTTTGTGTTGAAAATATGGCAATATTAGTTATGCAGCGAGACGTGCTGAATCTTCACTAACCACAAAAGTCTGAATTATCTCCTCACGCAAAAAGAATTAAATATCAGACAACGAAGATGGGTGGAGCTGATTAAAGACTACGACTTGATCATCGAATATCAGCTTGGAAAGACGAATATTGTTACTGATGCCTTGAGCCGAAAGTTCCATCCACCTTCCCCATCGGTTTTGGCTTACATGTGCACCGATTATGGGCCTATGTTGTTGAATTTAAAAGCTAACCGTGTGCATCTTGGCACTGATTTTTCTGGATCGTTATTGGCATGAATTGAAGTCACCCTGACCTTGATTGAGGAGATCCGAAATCAGCAATTAGAGGATCTAAAACTAATTAAAATTCAGAAGCAACTTTATGATGGTGTTGATGCCATAATTCGTGATTTCAGAATATGAGATGACGAAGTGCTTGTCTTCAAAATCCAGGTATGTGTTCCAGAAGATGTTGATATTTGTAACCTTATTCTATTGGAGGTGCATAGTTCGAAGTTCGCTATCCATCCTAGAAGCACTAAGATGTACTGAGATTTAAAGGAGCAGTATTGATAGTCAAACATGAAACGCCACATTGCTGAGTTCGTTGCCCAATGACTCGTATGTCAACAAGTAAAGATCGAGCATCAAAGACCCGCTGGTTTACTACACTCACTTCCGATTCCAGAATGGAAGTGGGAGCATGTTATGATGGATTTTGTGATCGGTTGGCCTAGATCGCAGTGAGGATATGATGACATTTGGGTGATCGTGGATTGATTGATGAAATTTGCACACTTTCTTCCTATACGTGTGACGGATACACCTAAGAAATTTTCAGTTCATTACTTGAACATGATTGTTCGATTGCATGGAGTGCCAGTTTCCATCATTTCAGATCGTGGCCGTCGTTTCACCTCACGATTTTGGGAGAAATTCCAGAATGTGCTGGGTTCGAGATTGAATTTCAGTACAAAATTTCATCCCCAGACCGATGGTCAATCAGAAAGGACAATTCAGACACTCGAAGACATGCTACGTGTGAGTGTGTTGGACCAGCATACCGGTTGGACCAACATTGCTTACAACAATGGTTTTCATGTAAGCATTGTTATGACACCTTATAAAGTACTATATGGGAGACGTTGCAGAACTCCCATTTGTTGGAATAAAGTAGGCAAGAGACGCTTAGACAATCCAAAATTGATTGATCAAGCAACGGAGCAGTTGAAATTGATTCAATAACGGCTAAAAACATCCCAAGATCGGCAGAAAAACTACATCAATAATCGACGTAGGGAGTTGGAATTTGCGGTAGGTGACAAAGTGTTCTTGAAGGTCGTCCCATGGAAAGGAGTCTTTCGTCTTCAGTACTGAGGTAAGCTAGCACCTCGTCATATTGGTCCATATGACATTGTCGAGAGGATTGGCCCTATTGCATATCAACCTGTCTTACCTCCAAATATGAAAAGAATTCACAATGTGTTTCACGTTTCAATGTTGAGAAAATATGAGACCCCAAATTTTGAGTCCTAAAAGTCCAGAAGACAGTACAAGTGAAAAGACGATTTTTCCTCTGAAGGAAAGGATGTGTGATGGCCGAAATTGGTAAGATTTGTATGGTAGCTAATTCTGGTTTTAATTCCCTTTAATATAAGTCCTTATAGATAGATAATTGCCTTAGAAATTAAAATCCCTAAAAATAGGGGAAGATAATTAAAGAATTTAACTCTGGTAATTATCTTACTTTAATAAAGCCTTTAAAGTATAATCTTAATTCCATGCCCATCCATTATAAATAGGAAGCCAACCTCACAAAAATTATTCATAGGAAACACACAAAACTCGTTTAGCCTAAAAATCATTCGGCGGAATTGCAAAATCTTCTTGAACTTCAGAATAGCATAAATCTTTCATTGTTTGTTGTATCTCTATAAATAATAGCTTGTTGGAAAGATATTTTCATCCTCTTTCCAACCATATTTTTTTTGTTGTTTGGACGTTCGTGTTTCTTTCTCAAAAGATAAGAGACAAGAGAGTAGCTTCTTGTTCAGAGACAAGAGAGATAGGATCTATACCTCATCGGTTTCTCCATAGACCCTTGTTATTTTCTTGATATTTTTGATACCTGCCCTTGTTATATTGCATGCGATTTGATTATAGGGTAAGAGTATGAATTTCGTATTGAGATATGGATCTCATAGGCTATATCGAACCCCTGAGTTAGGTATTGAATGCCTGAGTTGCATATGTTATGTGAATTGAGTATGTTGATTGTGTTCTGACGTGATTGAAGATTCCCTGTTGTGGTATTATGCTTGGTACTTGCTTGTGAGTGCTTGTACGTGTTTGTTTGTCAGGATACTGTTTCGATGGCCATTCTGGGTAAGCGCTGATGCTCCTAGGGAGAGGAGAGGTTCTTACTGGTATGGGAGTTGTATAGGTGGCAAAACCCAGCATGCGTGCGCTGGATGTCTAGTCTTTGTGTGGCCAGAACCCTGTCCTTGTGTGGCAGGAAGCCCTTATCCTTGTGTGGTTTGGGTAGTCCGTGTGTGACTTGGGAAGACTTGTCCTTGTGTGGCAAGAAGACTGAACCCTGTCTTTGTGTGGCAGGAAGCCCTTATCCTTGTGTGGTTTGGGATGCCCATGTCTGTGTGTGGCTTGAGAAGACTTATCCTTGTGTGGCAAGACGACTTACTAGGCTTACTGATTAGCTTGTGTGTTAACTATTTACCCTTTGTGCAGTAAGCCTTGGACAACAAAGGTGGAAGGGGATGGCCTTTCTTCTTCATTGCCGAGAGCAATCTGATGAGTTCCACCTGCCTGTGTACTTCTGATTTTTCGGAAGTGATTGTAGTCCTCCCTTAACCATAGATTCGGCCCTAACCCTTTTTGAATGGTTTTTTAATTGCGTGATCCCCTTTAGTTGTTTAGGAATGATTTAATGTGAATTGAGAGATTTTTGTTTAGGGTTTCTGCAGATTTTATGATGCTGTGACCCTACTGAGATTCTTATAATCTCATACCATTGTTTTTACCATTTTTCAGGCTTAGGTACATCCATTGTCCGTGGTACCAGTGTGTGAGATCAAGGCTGCACGACGGAGCAATATCGCATCAAGTTTGCATACTTGTTCCTTGTTTACTTGCGCATATAACATGAATGATTTGGCTACTTTTTGGTTTATTTTAAGAACTCTCCTTTTCTTGCTATTTCTGAAATATGTTGAAGGATTTCTTACTGGTTATTTGGATCCCTATGGGACTTGTGTGTTATGAACCCAATGATTTAATCTAAAGACTTCCGCTGATGTTTTATTCACTCTGTATGTTACCAGAATATATTTCCAATATCATTCTCCAATTGTTGTTAAAAATTGAATAAACATGCTATAAAAATCAGAAGTTAATGGTAAACCTGGTGAGATTCAGATAGGTCCTAGGTGTCGATTTGGCTTATTTGGGTTTCACGGCGGTGATGACCTTAATCGAAGCAAATAATAATAGTTAGGAATTGGGTTCATCAGAGAAAATATGTGCGAGACCCTATCTATGTGCTCGAAGAACCCCCAGTTGAAGTTGCTGAAGACCTATCCTATCCCGTACAGCCAGTTGCTATACTAGATGAGTCAGTTTGATAGCTTCGTAGTCGAAGCATGTCTATGGTAAGAGTTATTTGGCGTATTGGCCAAATTGAGGAAGTCTTGGGAGACTGAGGAATTTATGTGTGCAAAATTTCCTTACCTGTTTGCTTAGGTACTTGTTCTAAAATTTTGAGGACGAAATTCTTGTAAGGAGGGTAGGATGTGAGACCCCGAATTTTGAGTTCTAGAAGTTCAGAAGCCAGTGCAGGTGAAAAGACCATTTTTCCCGTGAAGAAAAGGATGTGTGATGGCCGAAATCGGTAAGAAATGTCCAGTAATTAATTTTGGTTTTAATTCCCTTTAATTTAGTTCTTTATAGGTAGACAATTACCTTAGAAATTAAAATTCCTAATATTAAGTGATAATTACAGAATTTAATTCTGATAATTATCTTAATTTAATCAAGCCTTTAAAATAGGGATTTTAATCCCATAACCACCTTATATAAATAGGAAGCCAGCCATACAAAAATCTTATACAGAAAATACACAAAATTCAGAAAACCTAAAAACCTTACACCTCCCAATTTCTGCCAAAATCTGCTAGAACTGCAAATCAGCATAACTCTTTTATCCTTTGTTGGATTTTTGCAAATAATAGCTTGTTGGAAATATCTCTTCATCCTCTTTCCAAGCATCTTTGGTTTATCATCTAGAGGTTAGTTTTTCCTTGTGGAAAGTTAAATCGTATTTTGACAAAATTCCCCAAATCTGCTTGAATTTCAAAATAGCATAACTCTCTCGTCCTTTGTCGGATTCTTAGAAATAATAGCTTGTTGGAAAATTCTTTTCATCCTATTTCCAGCCATCTTGGGTATTTTGTTTGAAGGTTAGTTTTTCTTGGTCGAAAGTTTAATCGTATTTCGGTAGGACTAGGTTTCAAGATTGTGTGATTCTGTCTTCAATTGATTTCTGTTGTTGTTCCTCTTGTTCGTATGATTGTTTGACATCCTTTCATGTTATAAAATCATGAATTCATTGTGAGACCCTGAATTTTGAGTCCTAGAAGTCCAGAAGCCAGTGTAGAGGAAAAAAAACTATTTTTTCCCTAAAGAAAAAAATGTGTGATGGCCGAAATTGGTAAGGGATGTCTTGTAATTATTTATGGTATTAATTCCCTTTAAATTGGTTGATAATTATAGAATTTAATTCTGATAATTGTCTTATTTTAATTAAACCTATAAAGTAGAGATTTTAATCCCATAACCACATTATATAAATAAGAATTCAGCCACACAAAAATCTTATACAAAAAACACACAAGACCTAAAAACCCTACACCTCGCAATTTTTGCAAAACTCCGCTGAAACTTAAAACAAGCATAACTCTCTCATCGTTTATCAAATTCCTGTTAATAATAGCATGTTGGAAAGCTCTCTTCATTTTCTTTCCAACAATCTTTGGTTTTTTTGTTTGAAGATTATTTTTTTTATTGTTAAAAATTAAATCAAATTTCGGCAGAATTGCCAAAATCTTCTTGAACTTCAAAATAGCATAACTCTCTCATCCTTTGTCGGATTCTTGATGTGGAACTCCGTCCTTTCGAGTGCATAGGCAGCGAGAGAGAGGAAAGTTAGCATGGCTAGAGTGGTCGACGTAGAGCGTTTGATTAGTCAATCGAGTTAGCTGACCTGAGTGTCGTTAATAGCTCGGATATAGTCATAGGAAACAGTAGTGTGTTAAGTGGGATTAGAGGGTGTTTTGAGGTTGAGTTTAGCGTAAATTCTATTCCATTACCATGCACCCGTAAATGCATTCAAGGTCCGTTTTGGGTGGCCATAAGCCTTTGAGTCGATTTTGCCAAAAACGGTCTCGTTCACTACTCACTAGTTCCAATGTTGTTTCAAGAGCTAGAAACACTATTTTTAGTTCTCAAGTATATTTTTCATATTTTTGGGTGCGTCGGAACGTTTTAAAACGTATTTTGAATTTCGAGATTTGCGGGTCCCGCGTCGGGTCGGCCGGGCCCATAGGCGGACCAGCCCACTTTCCTTCTTTTCCTTTTCTTCCTTTTTTTTCCTCCTTTTCTCTCTTTCCTCTGGCTTCCCACGACTCCACACCAGAAACCAGAGTTTTTCTCCTTCTTCTTTTCCCCTTTTGAAAACCCAAACCTCCAAAACACAATTTCTTCCAAAATTGAAAACAAATTGAGTTTTCTGCAGCAATTCTGAAACCCTTTGTGTAACTTTTTGCTGGGATTGGCTGTTCTTGGAGTGGTTTCGACAGAGTTAGACTCTGAAAGGGAAAATTCGAAATTTTGGGGTAAGTTTCTGATTTCTTTGCATTCATGACGAAAAATCGGTTTTATTGGTGTTTTGTGATGTTGTGGAAGATGGATTTGTAGTTGGTTTTACATGGTTTTATAAATTTTGTATTGTGGGAATCAGATATTGGGATTTCTTAAGGTTCTGGAGAATGTGAACTCTGATTTTGTTTCCCTTGACTTTTAGGATGTAATTAAGTGCGATTGAGGTTGCGAAGTACGTCGGTAGGCGATTATGCTGTCGATTCGCGTAGAATTGAGTTTGGTTATGTATTCTGGTTTGATTGTTGATGCTCTGTAATATGAGTTTGCAGAGGTTAATTCCCTGAGTTAGGAAGCTTTTAAGGATGAGTGTTTAAGGTCTGTTTGAGCATTATAGAATGCGTTAGAAGGGGTCACAAGAATCAGATTTTTTATTTGAGATTTTTCTGGTTTAGGTTTGCGTTGAGCTTGAATTTTCTTGTTCTGTTTGTAGGTGATTCTCAGAAAGTTGATAAGGGCAAAGGGGTGGCTGTAGGTGTATTGTCTACACGTCAAGAGGTGGGAGTTTAAGTTTCATTTACGTATGCGAAATGATTTGATTTGCAGAGTCTAAAAATCTGGAAATGCATGATTTGTTTTGAATATAGACATTACTTAAAAATATGTTGGATACTCATGTTAGTATCATGATATTGCTTGCCATGTTTATGTGCAGAAAATATATATTTGAACTCTTATGCATGCTGGGAATGTGGTTGCAAGATTTGTGTGCATGAATGGCCAGGAGTATATTCTGGTTGTTGAGTTGTGTATAAACTAAAATTGTTGTGAGTTTTGAGCCATAAAATTTATTGAAAGTGGAATGCAAATGTTGGTATGTAACCAGCAGTAAGAAGTTGATTATTCCAGGAGGTAACAAAGAGAAGTCTCGACCAACAATAAGTAATTGACTACTCCTCTAGAGTAGTGCAAACCGAATTTTTCTTTCTTCTAAATAATACCTTGTGATGTGTGAATTTTTATGTGATATGTTTGCGATTAATTACTGAAGCCAAGTGGCCTATCTGAGTGGTAGAAGGTCCTATGGTGGGATCAGATAATGAGCATACCATGCATTCCATGTTTTAATACAAAGATATCTATATATATATATTTTTCTGGAATCAAATGGAATTGACGAATGGGTTTGGCCAAACAAGGTAAGTTGATGGAATCCCAGCTGAGGGGAATGTCACTTACTGATGGGAGTAGTATGGATGGTTTGTGTTATGTGTGCCTAGCTTAACGTACTTAGCAGGACACTTGGGACTGGATTGTCCTTGCCGGCTGTGAATTTATTATGCATGCATGCTTGGTAATTGAATGTGATAGATTGTTTTCTCCATTTAATTATGGATAACATTGACAGTAGGGGGTTTTGTGACTTATATACTTATTTTACAGAAATGAAAATGTTAACTGTCAATGGGATTTTGGATTATCCTTTAGCGGGGGTGGTTCGAAAGTATTTTATATCCTCCCCGATGAGTTTTGGCATATTAGCCAAGTGAATGAACTGATGAGAAACTGGATTTGAATTTATTGTTTAACTGAATTGTAAAATTTTCTGTGAGGCATGCATGATACATATTTGTCATGGATATTGTTGGGTGCATGATAGATGGCATAGATTTCAAGTATGTTGAAATAAATATTTATTAAACTGATTTAGTAAATGCCTTTATTCTAACGGATATTCTTATGACGCGGTAACTTCCACTGAGGTCTTTAGATCTCACCCCCTCCCTTATTTTTTTTCAGGGCTAGATCGTGATTTCGTAGCCAAGCTTTGTTGAGGTTTTCCCGGTGTCTTTCATAGGGCTGGACTTGTGCATATTCACGTTTTGGAGACTCGGCATGTTCTGTTTTATCTTGTGAACTATGAAACTTATGCATGTCATAAAACATGATAAATGATGTGAATTGTTTGTGAATTTATTTTGGAAATTGGTTATGAATATGCATGGATAATTTGGAAAATAGATTGATATATATGATGTGTGTTTTGAGTACTTAATAATGATCTTAAGGGCTTGTGTGTATGGACTTGTTGTGTGGCATGCTTGGGGCCGTGTGGCCTGTTGCATGAGAATTAAGACTTCCGCTGGTGTCTGTGATTACTCTGTTGTTTATTGCCGAGTGTTTTATCAAACGTGCCATGCTTGTATCGATTTAATAAAATTCAAATTTGTACGCAGTTTTGGGAATATTAGTTTTAAAAATTTAACTAAGCCTTGTGTACTTTCGATTGATTCACGAGTTGGGTTGATCGATGTTGCACGGCGGTGAGGTTCCCATTTACCGGGAGCGGGTCCTCACAGGGTTGGTAGCGGAGCATGGTTGTTTATGTGTGCTTGGAGTGAAAAAATTGGTTTTAAATTTCATGTTTTACAAATGCATTACACTCACAGCACATGCATAGTCCAGCATAGAGTATGTCTAGTTATCTTGTGGTTTTAGGGCTTATACCTATGACTATGTATCCAGTTGTTAAAAATGGCTCGTGGTAGAGGCCGTGGTGGTGCTAGAATCAGAAGAGTCCGAAGTGTTTATACCAGGCAGTTAGAAGAGACGTCTGATGCAAGAGGGCCGACAGTGAATGTGGATCAGCCACGGGTTACACCAGAAGTACAGCCAGAGGCACAACCAGCTCAAGGAGCCCCTATAGCTACAGATCCGACATTGATTCAGATGTTGGCTGCAATGCAGAATACTATGGGTCAGATGCAGCAGATAATGCAAATGTTGCATACAGCGACAGTTCAACAATCACAGGCGCAAGCACAACAAGCACAAGTTGAACCTCAAGTGGTTGCAGAGCCTGAAGTACAAATTGGGCAAAGGGCACAGCGAAACAGAGCACAAGTTGACAGATTTCCAGTTCATTTGTCAAAATTGCTGATTGAAGCTAGGCAATTGGGGTGTGAGAGTTTCTATGGCACCAATGATGTGGTGGAAGCTAAGAACTGGAAGGACAAAGTAATTCTAGCTGCTCAAGACTTACGATTGTCTGAGGAAGACAAGGTGACTCTAGCTGTCCGATTGTTGGAAAGAGATGTAGCAAATTGGTGGTCACTTACGAGAGACAGATATAAAGGTCAACCTTCTTGGCAAGAATTCGAGCGAGAGTTTGATCAGATGTACTACACAACCTACTTCCGTTATCAGAAGAGATCTGAATTCTTTGATCTCCGTCAGAAGAGTATGACAGTGGCAGAGTATGCTGCAGAGTTAAGAGCACTATCCAAGTTTGTACCAGAAGCGGACAGAACGAGCAACATGATGGCCAATAAGTTTGAAGATGGGCTTGACTTTGATGTACGTGGCATAATGGGTTCAAGAGTAAGTGAGAATTTTGAGGAACTGGTTATTGAAGCAGTGAAAGCCGAGGCTATCCTTGAGGGCCAAAGGAAGAAAAATCAGAGGCGCCAGGATCATTCTTCTGGGAAGGGTCCAATAAGGCAAAATTTCAGGTTTGACAAGAAGTTCCGAGGTAGGACATCTGGTCCATACCCTTCTTTTCAGACCAGATCACAAGGTGTTTCTTCAGTAATAAACCGTTCCCCGCATACCCAATCATTTCGGCCGGTGAGCAGACCGTTTGGACAACCTTGGTGCATGAACTGCAAGCAGTCTCACCCACCTCCTTGCCCGCATCCAGTTCGATGCTATAGATGCGATCAGTTTGGACACACGGCTCGAGAGTGTCCGGGGACTAGATCAGTTCAACAGGGTGTGTCTCAGTTCAGACCTTCAATGATTCAGAAGTCAGGGAACAGCTACTTGGGTTCTCAAGGTTCCTCTAGACCACCTCAGAGGACTCAGGTAGGTAGGCCAACTGGTAGTCAGACCGCAGGCCAACCATCTCAAAGACAACAACCACTGCAACAACAGAGGCATTAGACTCGTCTCTTCACGTTAGCTGATGCAGATGTAGTAGCCAACCCAGATGTGGTGACAGGTAATATTTCTGTTTTCTCCACTTGTGCTAGAGTTCTTTTGGACCCCGGGGCGAATAGATCTTTTGTGAATCTTAGAGTAATTAAGAATGCAAATAGAGAGTTGTCGCCATTAGAACCACCTATTGAGGTTTTGACCCCATTAGGTGAGAAGTTGATTTGTAGTAGAGTATTCCTAGGTTGTGTGTTACGGATGGGTTCCGTGAATATTTTGGCAAATTTTATCCCTTTGGATATCAGCGATTTGGATGTTATTCTGGGGATGGATTGTTTGGCCAAATACAGAGCATGAATGGATTGTTTTGCTAAGAAAGTTTGGTTCAGTTTGGAGAATGGGGCAGAGTTTTGTTTTGAAGGTGATCGACGTGTTTTGCCATCTTGTTTGATTTCTTATTTGGGTGCTAGACGTATGATCAGCAAAGGTTGTGTTGCTTTCTTGGCACATATTAGAGATGTGACTGTGGACACTCTGGAATTGAGTCAAGTACCAGTGGTGAAGGAGTATTCAGATGTATTTCCGGAGAATGTGACAGGTTTGCCACCAGAGAGAGAGATTGAGTTTGAAATTGAGCTGTTGCCAGGTACGGCTCCTATCTCTATTCCTCCATATAGAATGGCACCAGCAGAATTAAAGGAACTGAAGACTCAGCTTGAAGATTTGGTGGACAGAGGATTCATCAGACCAAGTGTATCTCCTTGGGGAGCACCGGTCTTGTTTGTGAAGAAAAAAGATGGTGCTCTTAGGTTGTGCATCGATTACAGGCAATTAAACCGGGTTACTGTGAAGAACCGGTATCCTTTACCTCGGATTGATGATTTGTTTGATCAGCTGCAGGGTGCATCGGTGTTCTCAAAGATTGATTTGAGATCAGGGTATCACCAGTTGAGAGTACGTGAAGCTGACATTCCGAAGACAGCATTCAGGTCACGTTATGGCCACTATGAATTTTTGGTGATGCCGTTTGGGTTAACTAATGCTCCAGCTATGTTTATGGATCTGATGAATAGGGTATTCAGGGAATTCCTTGATCAGTTTGTCATAGTCTTTATAGATGACATTCTGATCTATTCAAAGTCAAAGGAGGAGCATATAAATCATTTGAGGACAGTGTTGGACATACTTCGAACTCGGCAGCTATATGCAAAATTTTCTAAGTGTGAATTTTGGCTTCAAGAGGTTGGTTTCTTAGGCCATGTGGTGTCAGCCAAAGGAGTGCATGTTGATCCCAAGAAAATTGAAGCGATTGTATCCTGGGAGCCACCTCGGAATATCACAGAGATTCGCAGTTTCCTTGGTTTGGCAGGGTACTACAGACGGTTCGTGAAGGATTTTTCAATTTTGGCAGGTCCTTTGACACGTTTAACGCGCAAAGGTATTCTTTTGTATGGTCTCAAAAATGTGAGCAGAGCTTTCAGGAATTGAAGACTAGATTGGTATCAGCTCCAATTCTTATTTTGCCGGTTCAAGGTAGAGAATATGTTGTGTTCAGTGATGCCTCGAGATTGGGATTAGGATGTGTGCTTATGCAAGAAGGGAAGGTTGTGGCTTATGCATCGAGACAACTACGACCACATGAGAGCAATTACCCGACTCATGATTTAGAGTTGGCAGTAGTAGTTTATGCATTGAAGATTTGGAGACATTACTTGTATGGTGAAACATGCAAAGTGTTCACCGATCACAAGAGTCTCAAATACCTTCTCACCCAAAAGGAATTAAATTTGAGACAAAGGAGATGGCTGGAATTGATCAAGGACTATGATCTTGTGATTGATTACCATCCGGGCAAGGAAAATGTTGTTGCTGATGCATTAAGCAGGAAGACTCAGACTTCCTTAGCCTATGTCAGAACTGAATACTTGCCAATGTTGATGTGTTTGAGGGCATCAAGAGTCAAGCTTGACGGTGAGAAATCAGGAGCCTTGATTGCACAAATTGTGGTCAGACCATCCTTGATAGAGGATATTCGAGCCAAGCAGCTTGAGGATTCAGTATTGGTTCGAATGAGACAGCAGTTAGAAGATGATGGAAGCAGTAACAGTACGGTCAGTGAATATCGAGTTAGAGGTGATGACATGTTGACATTCCGAGGCAGAGTGTGTGTTCCGAATGATGAGAGCCTTAGACAACTAATTATGGAAGAGGCTCACAGTTCGACATTTTCTATTCATCCGGGTAGCACCAAGATGTACAGAGATTTGCGAGAACAATATTGGTGGTCCGGGATGAAGAGAAATGTTGCAGAATTTGTGGCCAAGTGTTTGATATGTCAACAGGTCAAAGCAGAGCATCAGAGACCAGCAGGACTACTTCAGCCATTACCCATTCCAGAGTGGAAATGGGAACATGTGACGATGGACTTTGTGACAGGATTACCGAGGACATTGCGAGGTTATGATGCGATTTGGGTAATAGTGGACAGGTTGACCAAATCTGCACATTTCTTACCTATTCGGGTGACGGATACACCAGAAAAATTGGCATCTAGGTACTTGGATGAGATAGTGAGACTTCACGGAGTACCTGTGTCAATTGTATCAGATCGAGACCCGAGGTTTACATCCAGATTTTGGGAGAAACTTCATAGTGCGTTGGACACTCGATTAAATTTCAGTACAGCCTTTCACCCTCAAACAGATGGACAATCAGAGAGGACAATTCAGACTCTTGAGGACATGCTTCGAGCATGTGTTTTAGACAGACAGGCGACATGGGATCGGAGTCTACCTTTAGCTGAGTTTGCCTACAACAACAACTATCAGGTTTCTATCGGCATGGCACCGTACGAAGCTTTGTATGGTAGGCGATGTCGTACACCTTTGTGTTGGAATGAAGTCGGTGAGAGGAAGCTGGATAGTCCAGAGCTGATTGAGCAAGCGACAGAGCAATTGACATTGATTAGGCAGAGGTTGAAGACAGCCCAAGACAGACAGAAAAATTATGCTGATAACCGCAGGCGAGACCTCGAGTTTAAAGTTGGTGACATGGTATTTTTGAAGGTGGCACCATGGAAGGGTGTGATCCGGTTTCAGCAGCGAGGCAAGTTATCTCCGAGGTACATTGGTCCATATGCTATTACTGAGAGGATTGGATCCGTTGCCTACAGACTTGATCTGCCCCAGGATCTTCAGAGGATTCATAATGTATTTCACGTTTCAGTGTTGAGGAAATACATTAGGGATCCCTCGCATGTGTTAGAAATGCCACCAGTGGAGATTGCGGATGATTTAACTTACACTTCTCAGCCAGTTGCAATTGTGGACAGGGCCGTGAGGAAGCTTCGTCGTCGTAGTTTTCCGATGGTGAAAGTGTTATGGCGCAGTGATAGACTTGAGGAGTTCACTTGGGAAACTGAGCAGTCAATGAGAGAGCAGTATCCGCAACTGTTTGAGGCATAAGGTAAGAGAATTTCGGGGACGAAATTTCTATAAGGAGGGGAGGATGTGGAACCCCGTCCTTTCGAGTGCATAGGCAGCGAGAGAGAGGACAATTAGCATGGCTAGAGTGGTCGACGTAGAGCGTTTGATTAGTCGATCGAGTTAGCTGACCTGAGTGTCGTTAATAGCTCGGATATAGTCATAGGAAACAGTAGTGTGTTAAGTGGGATTAGAGGGTGTTTTGAGGTTGAGTTTAGCGTAAATTCTATTCCATTACCATGCACCCGTAAATGCATTCAAGGTTCGTTTTGGGTGGCCATAAGCCTTTGAGTCGATTTTGCCAAAAACGGTCTCGTTCACTACTCACTAGTTCCAATGTTGTTTCAAGAGCTAGAAACACTATTTTTAGTTCTCAAGTATATTTTTCATATTTTTGGGTGCGTCGGAACGTTTTAAAACGTATTTTGAATTTCGAGATTTGCGGGTCCCGCGTCGGGTCGGCCGGGCCCATAGGCGGACCAGCCCACTTTCCTTCTTTTCCTTTTCTTCCCTTTTTTTCCCCCTTTTCTCTCTTTCCTCTGGCTTCCCACGACTCCACACCAGAAACCAGAGTTTTTCTCCTTCTTTTCCCCTTTTGAAAACCCAAACCTCCAAAACACAATTTCTTCCAAAATTGAAAACAAATTGAGTTTTCTGCAGCAATTCTGAAACCCTTTGTGTAACTTTTTGCTGGGATTGGCTGTTCTTGGAGTGGTTTCGACAGAGTTAGACTCTGAAAGGGAAAATTCGAAATTTTGGGGTAAGTTTCTGATTTCTTTGCATTCATGACGAAAAATCGGTTTTATTGGTGTTTTGTGATGTTGTGGAAGATGGATTTGTAGTTGGTTTTACATGGTTTTGTAAATTTTGTATTGTGGGAATCAGATATTGGGATTTCTTAAGGTTCTGGAGAATGTGAACTCTGATTTTGTTTCCCTTGACTTTTAGGATGTAATTAAGTGCGATTGAGGTTGCAAAGTACGTCGGTAGGCGATTATGCTGTCGATTCGCGTAGAATTGAGTTTGGTTATGTATTCTGGTTTGATTGTTGATGCTCTGTAATATGAGTTTGCAGAGGTTAATTCCCTGAGTTAGGAAGCTTTTAAGGATGAGTGTTTAAGGTCTGTTTGAGCATTATAGAATGCGTTAGAAGGGGTCACAAGAATCAGATTTTTTATTTGAGATTTTTCTGGTTTAGGTTTGCGTTGAGCTTGAATTTTCTTGTTCTGTTTGTAGGTGATTCTCAGAAAGTTGATAAGGGAAAAGGGGTGGCAGTAAGTGTATTTTCTGCGCGTCAAGAGGTGGGAGTTTAAGTTTCATTTGCGTATGCGAAATGATTTGATTTGCGTAATCTAAAAATCTGGAAATGCATGATTTGTTTTGAATAAAGGCATTACTTAAAAATATGTTGGATACTCATGTTAGTATCATGATATTGCTTGCCATGTTTATGTGCAGAAAATATATATTTGAACTCTTATGCATGCTGGGAATGTGGTTGCAAGATTTGTGTGCATGAATGGCCAGGAGTATATTCTGGTTGTTGAGTTGTGTATAAACTAAAATTTTTGTGAGTTTTGAGCCATAAAATTTATTGAGAGTGGAATGCAAATGTTGGTATGTAACCAGAAGTAAGAAGTTGATTATTCCAGGAGGTAATCAACTACTTTGAGTGAAACATAAACAGAGAAGTCTCGACCAACAATAAGTAATTGACTACTCCTCTAGAGTAGTGCAAACCTGAATTTTTCTTTCTTCTAAATAATACCCTGTGATGTGTGAATTTTTATGTGATATGTTTGCGATTAATTACTGAAATCAAGTGGCTTATCTGAGTGGGAGAAGGTCCTAGGGTGGGATCAGATAATGAGCATACCATGCATTCCATGTTTTAATTACAAAGATATCTATATATATATTTTTCTGGAATCAAATGGAATTGACGAATGGGTTTGGCCAAACAAGGTAAGTTGATGGAATCCCAGCTGAGGCGAATGTCACTTACTGATGGGAGTAGTATGGATGGTTTGTGTTATGTGTGCCTAGCTTTAACGTACTTAGCAGGACACTTGGGACTGGATTGTCCTTGCCGGCTGTGAATTTACTTGTGCATGCATGCTTGGTAATTGAATGTGATAGATTGTTTTCTCCATTCAATTATGGATAACATTGACAGTAGGGGGTTTTGTGACTTATATAATTATTTTACAGAAATGAAAATGTTAACTGTCAATGGGCTTTTGGATTATCCTTTAGCGGGGGTGGTTCGAAAGTGTTTTATATCCTCCCCGATGAGTTTTGGCATATTAGCCAAGTGAATGAACTGATGAGAAACTGGATTTGAATTTATTGTTTAACTGAATTGTAAAATTTTCTGTGAGGCATGCATGATACATATTTGTCATGGATATTGTTGGGTGCATGATAGATGGCATAGATTTCAAGTATGTTGAAATAAATGTTTATTAAACTGATTTAGTAAAATGCCTTTATTCTAACGGATATTCTTATGACGCGGTAACTTCCACTGAGGTCTTTAGATCTCACCCCCCTCCCTTTATTTTTTTTCAGGGCTAGATCGTGATTTCGTAGCCAAGCTTTGTTGAGGTTTTCCCGGTGTCTTTCATAGAGCTGGACTTGTGCATATTCACGTTTTGGAGACTCGGCATGTTCTGTTTTATCTTGTGAACTATGAAACTTATGCATGTCATAAAACATGATAAATGATGTGAATTGTTTGTGAATTTATTTTGGAAATTGGTTATGAATATGCATGGATAATTTGGAAAATAGATTGATATATATGATGTGTGTTTTGAGTACTTAATAATGATCTTAAGGGCTTGTGTGTATGGACTTGTTGTGTGGCATGCTTGGGGCCGTGTGGCCTGTTGCATGAGAGTTAAAACTTCCGCTGGTGTCTGTGATTACTCTGTAGTTTATTGCCGAGTGTTTTATCAAACGTGCCATGCTTTTATCGATTTAATAAAATTCAAATTTGTACGCAGTTTTCGGAATATTAGTTTTAAAAATTTAACTAAGCCTTGTGTACTTTCGATTGATTCACGAGTTGGGTTGATCGATGTTGCACGGCGGTGAGGTTCCCATTTACCGGGAGCGGGTCCTCACACTTGAGAATAATAGATTGTTGGAAAGCTCTATTCATCTTCTTTCCAATAATCACTAGGATTTTTTTTTGAGGTTATTTTTTTTCTTTTTTAAAAGTTAAATCGAATTTCGAAAGAATTGCCAAAATATGCTTGAACTTCAAAATATCATAACTCTCTCATCCTTTGTTGGATTCTTGCGAATAATAGCTTGTTGGAAATCTCTGTTCATCCTATTTCCAGAAATCATTGATTTTTCTTCAGAAGATTAGATTTCATTATCGTAAGATAAGTCAAATTTCAGCGGGATTAGTGTTCAAGATTGTGTGATTCTGTCTTCAATTGATTTTTGTTGTTGTTTCTCTTTTTCATTTGATTTTTTGGCATCTATTGATGTTATAAAATCATTAATTCATCCTTTGAATCTTTTCTATAAGTTAAATTAGTATGCCCTACCCTTGCTCTATTATTGCCTATCTTGATCAATTGATGAACCTATTGGATTTCGATCTTGTTTCTTTTCATTGTATAAGTTATAAACACTTAATCCCTCTTTGTTAGCATAAAATTGCAACCTTTACACCTTGCTAACATGAAATCGCAAACTATCTTGTGTCCTATGCTTAGTGCTGAAATATATATAGTTAAATTGGGTGGTAATTTAGGTTGAATCTTGTTAAGTTCTTAGCTATCACATCTCACATAAAAAAGGGAGGCATCTACGGCATCTGACCATTGCTTTCTGATAGGTTTGGTGAGTGGAATTGGTAAGGAAATAAGGTATTCAATTGGTTATTAAGTATGGATGCTTAGTTTGGTTTTGTCTTTGCCTAGTGATACTATAAGTGGTTCGGAATTATTAAATAAAAGTAAAGGAATACCTTCTTGTTCAGAGACAAGAGAGGCAGGATCTATGCCTCATTGCTTTCTCCAGAGATCCCTGTTGTTTGTTTGTTGTTTTCAATGTGTGTCCTTGTTATTATTGTATACGAATTAATTGTAGAATATATGCAAGAATTGCCTATTGAGATATGAATCCTATAGGCTATACCATACCCTTGAGTTAGGTTTTGAGTGCCCGAATTGCATATGATATGTGAATTGAATAAGCTAATTTTGATCTGACATGATTGAGGATACCCTGTTATGTATTGTGCTTGTGCTTACCTGTGTGTGTTTGTACATGTTTATGTGTCAGGAAATTGTTCTGATGGCCATCCGGGGTAAGTGTTGATGCTCCTTGGGAGAGGGGAGGCTTTTACTGGCATAGGTTGTATGGGTGGCAAACCCCAGCATGTGCGCACTGGATGACTAGTTCTTGTGTGGCCAGAAGTCTTGTCCTTATGTGCCAGGATGCCCTTATCCTTGTGTGGCTTGGGATATCTTCTCCTTGTCTGTCAGAATGAATAGGCTTACAGATTAACTTGAGTGCTAACCTTTTACTCTTTATGCAGTAAGCCTTGGACAACACAGGTGGAAGGGGACGACCATTTTTTTTCCTATTGCCGAGAGTAATATGATGAGTTTTACCTGCCTGTGTACTTTTGATTTTTGGAAGTGTTTGCAGTCTACCCTCAGCCTTAGTTTCAGCCTGATCCCTTTGATTGTTTTTTGAATTGCGTGATACCCATAGATGTGTAGGAATGATCTAATATTGTTTGGGAGATTTGTGTTTAAGATTTCTATAGATCTTATGATGTTGTGACCCTACTGAGATTCTTGTAATCTCATCCTGTTGTATTCACCATTTTTCAGGCTTAGGTACACCCATTGTCTGTGGTACCAGTATGTGAGATCAAGGTTTCACGGCGGGATGATATCACATCACATTAGCATACTTGTTCCTTGATTGCTTATGTATATAACATGAATTATGATTGGACTATTTTTTTTGGTTTTCAAGGTTCCTCCTTTACTTGTTTCTGTTTTATTTTGGGAATTAACTTACTGGATGTTTGGATCCTTATGGGACTTGTGAGTTGTGGATTTATTTTTTTAATTTAAAGACTTCCGCTGATATTTTATTCACTCCGTATGATACCAAAATACATGTCCAATATCATGCTCCAATAACTAACGAACATAACAAATGTACATGCTAAAAATC
The DNA here is from genome assembly GCA_019739055.1 of Passiflora organensis. NCBI lineage: Eukaryota > Viridiplantae > Streptophyta > Magnoliopsida > Malpighiales > Passifloraceae > Passiflora > Passiflora organensis. The sequence continues at coordinate 103,776 of JAEPBF010000331.1, read as the reverse complement.
AAGAATTTGATAAGTAAGCCTTGTGGAATTCAGATACGTCCTAGTTCTTGGGCTTGTCTGAGTTTCACGGCAGTAATGGCCCTAATCAGAGCAATTAATAATAGGTTAGGATTTGGGGTCGTTAAAGATTTGGTAGCGGAGTATGGTTTAAGGAATATAATTGGTTATATGCTAACTTGTTTGTTGATTTTGTGTTTGTAGGTAAGAACATGCGCACACACTCACTCACTTAGGGGCTAATACCGAAAGTAAACTAATGTTAAAAAGGGATTGATTTGTAAGATTTAAATATTGAGAATGATAATCTGATTTTCTGTGTGTTTATGAATGTTCTTATGCCTAGTATGCCTTGATGTGTTCTGATAAATCTTAATATATTTCTTGTCATTGCCGAATGTGTGTTTTTGCCATAATGTTGAGTGTCCCTATGTGACTTCTTATCGTTGAATTTAGAGTTGCAATAATTTCCAAGAATGGTTTGTATGATAGTATTGTTGCCGAATGCTTATAGGAGTGTTGGTGTAATTGCCAAGTGTGAATGGCATGTGTACATATGATTTCCGAAACTTGTGAGTACTTGTGTGCAAGTGTATTTTGTTTTCCAGCATATGCGTATTGTCCGGTGTATGCCTCTCCACCAGGTACCATTCCTTGTCCTAGTATTGTATTTAGTATACGTTGAGTAACAATCGTACGCTTGTATAGTATGGCAAGGCCGAGTGTACAAAGGGATCGATGGGGTAGGTATGGGGTTCAGGCTGAACAACAATCCATAGGGCAGAATGAACCTGATGCACATATTGAGCAGGGAGAGCAACGTATTTTCGATCTAGTCTACATCAATTGTGTTGTATGTATGGGACCGATTGTATTGGAAGTCGATTTGATTCCATTGGGCATCTGAGAGCTAGATGTGATTTTAGGTATGGACTGTCTGGCAAAATATCAAGCCCGTATTGGAGTGTTTCACCAAACATGTGTGGTTCATTTTTTCCTGATGCTGCCGAATACTTCTTTGAAGGTGATAGACGAGTTGTTCCAACTTGCATGATTTCTTTGATGAATACGAAGTATTTGATCAACAAAGGATGTACAGCGTACCTCGTGCACGTACATGGTATTTCTAAGAAGTCCTCGGATCTGGATTCTATTCCAGTGGTTTGTGAATTTCCAGAAGTATTTCCAGAAGACATAGCTGATTCACCACCAGCGAGGGAAATAGAATTCAGCATTGAGTTAGTGCCTAGTACGAATCCGATTTCCATTCCTCCGCATCATATGGCTCCTGCGGAAATGAAGGAACGAAAAACACAATTGGAAGATTTGCTGGATCGTGGTTTCATCTGACCTAGTGTGTCACCTTGGGGAGCACCTGTCTTGTTCGTAAAGAAGAAAGATGGCTCACTACGATTATGCATCGACTATCGGCAGTTGAATCATGTGACCGTGAAGAACAAGTACCCTTTGCCATGCATCGATGATTTGTTCGACCAACTCCAGGGTGTAGTCATGTTCTCCAAGATCGACCTCAGATCTGGATACCATCAATTGTGAGTTTGTTATGCTGATATTCCGAACCGCATTCAGATCGCGATACAGCCACTAAGAATTACTGGTTATGCCATTCGGTTTGACCAAAGCACCAGTTGTGTTCATGGACCTGATGAATCGTGTGTTCCATGAGTTCCTGGATAAATTTGTGATAGTCTTCAACGACAACATTCTGATTTATTCAAAATCGGAAGAGGAACATTCTAATCATTTCCGTATTGTGCTGAATGTTTTGAAGGATCGACAATTGTTTGCAAAGTACTCCAAAAGCGAATTCTGGTTACGCGAAGTTGGTTTCCTTGGCCATATTATTTCCTCCCAAGGTGTGATAGTTGATCCAAAGAAGATTGAAGCCGTAGTTGCTTGGGAACCCCCGCGAACTGTGTTCGAAGTTCGTAGTTTCCTTGGCTTAGCAGGATACTACAGTCGCTTTATGAAGAATTTTTCATCGCTTGCTGCGTCATTGACAAAACTGACGCGCAAGGGTGAGCCGTTCGTTTGGAACGAGAAATGCCAGCGAAGTTTCGAAGAACTGAAAAACCGGTTAGTTTCCGCACCTATCCTTACCTTACCTATTTGCGGAAAGGAGTATGTGGTTTACAGTGATGCGTCGAAATCCGGTCTTGGATGCGTACTAATGCAAGATGGGAAAGTCATTGCTTATGCTTCTCGACAGTTATGACTGCACGAAAGCATCTACTTAGGGTTTTTTGTCAGAAGGTTAGTTTTTCTTTATCGTAAGATAAGTCAAATTTTGACGGGATTAGGGTTCAAGATTTGTGTAATTCTATCTTCAATTGATTTCTGTTGTTGTTTCTCTTGTTCATATGATTGTTTGGCATCTATTCATGTTTTAAAATCATGAATTCATCCTTTGAATCTTTTCTATACATGAAATCAGTATGTCCTACCCTTGCCCTATTGTTGCCTATCTTGATCAATTAATGAACTTATTGGATTCCAATCTTGTTTCTTTTGATTGTATAAGTTATAAACAGTTAATCCCTCTTTGTTAGCATGAAATCGCAACCCTTACACCTTGCTAACATAAAATCACAAACTATCTTGTGTCCTATGCTTATTTCCGAAATATACATAGTTAAATTGGGTGGTAATTCAGGTTGAATCTTGTTAAGTTCTTGGCTATCACATCACACATCAAAAGGGGAGGCACCTGCGGCATCTGACCACTGGTTTCTGATAGGTTTGGTGAGTGGAATTGGGAAGGAAATAGGGTATTCAATTGGTTATTGAGTATGCATGCTTAGTTTGGTTTTGTCTTTGCCTGGTGATATTATTGGTGGTTCGGAATTATTAAATAAAGGCAAAAGAATAGCTTCTTGTTCAGAGACAAGAGAGGTAGGATCTATGCCTTATCGGTTTCTCCAGAGATCCCTATTGTTTGTTTGTTGTTTTCGATGCATGCCCTTGTTATTATTGCATGCGAATTGACTGTAGGATATGTGCAAGAGTTGCGGATTGAGATATGAATCCTATAGGCTATACCAAACTCTTGAGTTAGGTTTTGAGTTCCTGAATTGCTTATGATATGTGAATTGAATAAGTTAATTTTGTTCTGACATGATTGAGGATACCCTATTATGGTATTATGCTTGTGCTTGCCTATGTGTGCTTGTACATATTTGTGTGTCAGGATCTTGTTCCGATGGCCATTCGAGGTAAGCGCTGATGCTCCTTGGGAGAGGGGAGGCTCTTACTAGTATGGGAGTTGTATGGGTGCCAATCCCCAACATGCGCACGCTGGAAGCCTTGTCTTTGTGTGGCTTGGATATCTAGTCCTTGTGTGACTAGAAGTCTTGTCCTTGTGTGGTTTGGGATACCCTTGTCCTGGTGTGGCTTGGGATGTCTTGTCCTTGTGTGGCAAGATGCATAGGCTTACTGATTAGCTTGTGTGCTTACCTTTTACCCTTTGTGCAATAAGCCTTGGACAACACAGGTGGAAGGGGACGACCTTTCTTTTTCCTATTGCCGAGAGCAATCTGATGAGTTTTACCTGCCTGTGTACTTCTGATTTTCGGAAATGTTTGCAATCCATCCTCAGCCTTAGTTTCGGCCCGATCCCTTTGATTGATTTTTGAATTGCGTGATACCCATAGATGTGTAGGAATGATCTAATGTTGTTCAAGAGATTTGTGTTTAAGATTTCTGTAGATCTTATGATGTTGTGACGCTACTGAGATTCTTGTAATTTCATCCTGTTGTATTCACCATTTTTCAGGCTTAGGTACATCCACTGTCCGTGGTACCAGTGTGTGAGATCAAGGCTGCATGGCGGGACGATATCGCATCACATTTGCATACCTATTCCTTGATTGCCTACGCATATAACATGAATTATGATTGGACTACTTTCTAGTTTTTCAAGATTCCTCCTTTACTTGTGTCCGATTTATGTTGGGGGTTAACTTGTTGGATATTTGGATCCTTATGGGACTTGTGTGTTGTGGATTCATTGATTTTATTTAAAGACTTCCGCTGATATTTCATTCACTCTATATGATACCAGAATAATTGTCCAATATCATGCTCCAATTGTTGATAAACATAAACAATGTACATGCTAAAAATCGAGAATTTGATGAGTAAGCCTTGTGGGATTCAGATAGGTCCTGGTTCTTGAGCTTGTTTGTGTTTCACGGCAATAAGGGCCCTAATCGGAGCAATTAATAATAGGTTAGGAGTTAGGGTCGTTACATATATAACCATAAGGCAAAGACAAAACCATACTAAGCATACACAATTCAGAAACTAAATAGACCTCTTAGTTTCTTACCAATTCCACTCACCAAACCTATCAGAAACCAGTGATCAGATGCTGCTGAGACCTCCCCCTTGGATGTGTGATGTGATAACCAATAACACAACAAGAATCAACCTAATTTTCCAACCCAATACATCATGCAAATTTCGGCACTAAGTTAGGGTGATAGGACAAATTGCGATTTCATTCACACAAGGTTTAGGGGTTGCGATTTCATGATAATATAGAAGGATTAGGTGTTATTTATACATGTGATAAAAGGAACAAGATCAGAAACCAATAGACAAGTCAAATAATAAAAATCGGCAACAATAGGGCAAAGGTATAAGTCATGCAGATTTCATACATAGGGAAGACTCAAAGGATGAATTCATGATATTACAATATGAATAGGTGCTAAACAATCATATGAACAAGACGAACAACAACATAAACCAATTGAAGGATCAATCAAGGAAGTTTAGCACCAATCTAAATTGTGATAACAATAACCATAGGGAAGAACTAATCTACTGATGATGAAACTAAGATAACAAGATAGAGGATGAAAAGAGATTTCTAACAAGCTATTATTCATAGAAATTTGATGAAGGATGAAAGAATTCGAATATGGTATGTGTTAGGTGAATTTTGGCAGAACGGTAAGGAAGAAGGGTTTATTGCGCAATGATTTTGTGTATTTTCTGTGTGTGGACATGTGTGGTCGGCCAGGGTGTTTATAGGATTAATGGGATTAATTTTCCCTACTTTTAAGGGTAGATATAAGGAGATAATCTTTAGGATTTAATTCTGGAATTATCTCTTAAGAATATATAATATACTATTAATGATATAAATGAAATAAGGGAGAAATAAAATCAGAAATGAACGCTGAACTTTTAATACCATTTTTGGCTATCACACATATATTTCTTCAGGGGAAAAATGATCATTTCAGCTGTACTGGCTTCTGGACTTCTAGAAGAAAGGATCGGGGTCTCACATCCTCTCCTTATAAAAATTTCGTCCTCAAAATTTCAGCACAAGTACCTAATAAAAAAGTAAGAAAATTTTGCATGCATAAATTTCTTAGTCTCTCAAGACTATTCCTCAACTTGGCCATTACGCCAAACAACTCGTACCATAGGCACACTTCGACTGCAAAACTGATGAACTGACCGATCTAGTATGGCAACTGGCTGTACAGGGTAGGATAGGTGTTCAGCAACCTCAACTGGTGGTTCTTCAAGCACATGAGTAGGATCTCACACATACTTTTTCAACATCGAAATGTGAAACATGTTATGAATTCTTTCCATGTTCAGAGGCAATGCAAGTTGGTATGCAACAGGGCCGATTCTTTCAACAATATCGTATGGACCAATATAATGAGGTGCTAGCTTACCTCACTGCTGAAAACGAAGAACACCTTTCCACTGGGTGACTTCTAGAAACACTTTGTCACCTAATGTAAATTCCAGCTCCCTTCTTTGATTATCAGCATAGTTTTTTTGTTGATCTTGTATTGTCTTTAGCCTTTGTTGAATTAAATTCAACTGTTTTGTTTCTTGATCAATCAATTATGGATTATCTAGGCGTCTCTCGCCTACTTCATTTCAGCATATGGGAGTTCTGCAACGTCTCACATATAATGCTTCATAAGGAGCCATTCTATTGCTTACATGAAAACTGCTATTGTTAAGCGAATTCTGCCAATGGTAAACATCGATCCCAACTGGTATTTCGATCCATTACTCACGCACGTAATATTTCTTCAAGCGTCTGAATCGTTCTTTCAGATTGACCATCAATTTGGGGATGAAAAGCTGTACTGAAATTCAGTCTCCAACCCAGCGCATTTTATAATTTCTCCTAAAATTATGTAGTGAATCATGGGTCACGATCTGAAACAATGGAAAGTGGCACTCCATGTAGACGAACAATCTCATCCAAATAATGAACAACCAATTTCTCGGGGGTATCTGTCACAAAAATAGGAAGGAAATGTGCAGATTTCGTCAATCGATCCACAATCACCCAAATGACATCGAATCCTTGCTGAGATCTGGGCAAACCGGTCACAAAGTCCATTGTGACATTCTCCCACTGCCATTATGGAATCAGAAGTGACTAAAGTCAACTAATGGCTCTTTGATGGTCGATCTTCACTTGTTGACATCAAGGCATTGGGCAACGAACTCAGCAAAGTGGCCCTTCATATTCGGCCAACAATATTGTTCATTCAAATCTCGGTACATCTTAGTGCTATCAAGATGAATAACATACTTCAAACTATGCACTTCGGAAAAAATCAGATTGCAAACATAAACATCTTTTGGCACACGTACCTGATTTCTCAAAACAAGAACTCCATCATCTCGCATTCTGAAATCACGAACTATGGCATCAACACCATCAGATATTTGTTACTGAATTTCAGCCAATCTTGGATCTTCAATTACTGATTTTGGATCTTTTCCAGAAAAATAGGCTTGACTTCAATTTGACCTAACAACAAACTAGAGAAATCAGGGCCAAGATGCACTCGCGTAGCTCTCAAATCCAACAACATTGGCACATTGTGCGCACGTATATAGGCTAGAACACTTAGAGAAGAAGAATGGGTCTTCCGGCTTAAGGCATCAGCAACAACATTTGCTTTTCCGAGATGATATTCGATGATCAAATCGTAGTCTTTAATCAGCTCCTCCCATATTTGTTGTCTCATATTCAACTCCTTCTGGATAAGAAGATATTTCAAGCTTTTGTGGTCGGTGAAGATTCTACATGTCTCGCCACATAGGTAATGGTGCCATATCTTCAATGCAAGCTTCAAATCGTGTATAGAATAGTTGCTCTCGTGTGGACACAACTGTCGCAAAGTATAGGCAATGAATTTCCCATCTTGCATCAACACACATCCAAGTCCAGATTTCGATGCATCGCTGTAAACCACATACTCTTTTCTGCCGACTGGTCAAGTGAGAATAGGTGCGGTCACCAGTCAAGTTTTTAGTTCTTCAAAATTTTTCTGGCATTTCTCATTCCACACGAACAACTCTCCTTTGCGTGTCAATTTCATCAAAGGTCCAGCAAGCAATGAAAAATTCTCCACGAAACTACAGTAATATCTGGCTAACCAAGGAAATTGTGAACTTCAAATACAATCCACGGGGGTTCCCAAGCAACAATGGCTTTAATATTGTTTGGATCAACAAGAAAACCACGAGCATAAACAATGTGGCCAAGGAAACTGACTTCATGTAACCAAAATTCGAATTTGGAGTACTTTGTGAACATGTGTTGATCCCTCAAAATTTCCAACACAATCCGCAAGTGCTCAGCGTGTTTTGTAAGGACCCAAACCCAATCTATTAGGACCCTTACCGACATGAAACCCAAATAAGCCCTCGTAAGGTCCTACCTGAATCCCACAAGGCTCAAGTAACCTAATTGTCAATTTTATTGGTTGATTTATATGCTATTTAAAGGTTGGAGCATATTAATACATCAATGAATTTCTGGCTTATATGGAGTGAAAGAAAACATCAGTAGAAGACTTATATTAATACTCAAAACAAGCGGAAACATAACACACAAGTCTCATAGGAATCTCAAAACATCAACCAGTAGTATCATGCATATTTCGGAAGCAACAAAAAGAGAAAGAGGGATTGGAAAGCCAGAATGCAAATCCACACAAGTTCAAAGACATGGCATGCGCATTCAATAGAAAGGGGTACAAATTCGTCCAGCTGTGCAGCCTTGATCTCACACCTTTGGTACCAGCAATAAAGTACACAACTAAGCCTGTAAAGGGGGAGAAAAGAGGGATGAGAATACAAGAATCTCAGTAGGGTCATTGCATCATAAGTCCTAGGGATTCCCAGTCAAACATCTCCCAAATAACATCAGATCATCCCTACTCATCTAAGGGTATCACGCAATTCAAGAATCAATCAAAAGGGTTAGGGTCGAAACTAAGGCTGAGGGTGGACTGCAAACACTTCTGAAAATCAGAAGTACATAGGCAGGGAAACTCATCAGGTTACTCTCGGCAGTAGGAAAAGAAAAGGCCATCCCCTTCCACTTGTGTTGTCCAAGGCTTTGCTGCACAAAGGATAAATGGTTAGACAATCAATATTACAGCAAGTCTTTTAGTTATCTCTGACATCCAGACTTGAACTGGCCTAGGAGCACTCTTGCAGCAGCACATACAAGTCACCTTATCACTCTTAAACAGGGCAACCTAACATCCAGACTCAAACTGGCCTACAGGGCATCTTGACGTCCAGACTCGAATTGGCCTACAAGGGGTCCTGACGTCCAGACTTGAACCGGCCTACAAGGCATCCAGCAAGCTCTTGCTGGGAATAAACACCCATAGACCTCCCGGTTCGATAAGCATCTCTCCTCTCCCTAGGAGCAACAATACTTACCTTGCATGGCCAGCGACAAAAGGATCCTTCAAACAAATCATAAACAGGGCACATACACGCATACACGTATACACAAATCACAACAAAGGATCCTCAATCAAGTCACAATACAAATCAAAAACCAATCCTCAAAGTCATAACCGAATTAGGCAACCTATTTTCCTATTAACTTTCGAGATTCTCTATCATCATAATCACACATTCTGCAAGCATATATGTGAGATCTCGAATTTTGAGTCCTAGAAGTCCAGAAGCCAGTGCAGGTGAAAAGACCATTTTTTTCATAAAGAAAAGGATGTGTGATAGCCAGAAATTGGTAAGGAATGTTTGGTAATTATTTCTGATATTAATTCCCTTTAATTTGGTTTTTAATTGTTGATAATCACCTTAAGAATTAAAATCTTTAAAATTAAAAGGAGATAATTACCGAATTTAAATGTGGTAGTTATCTTACTTTAATAAAGCCTTTAAAGTAGTAATCTTAATTCCATACCCATCCATTATAAATAGGAAGCCAACCCCACAAAAATCATTCATAGAAAACACAAAAAACTCGTATAGCCTAAAACCCTTACACCTTCCTATATCTGCCAAAATTCTCTGAAACTTTAAACCAGCATAACTCTCATATCGTTTGTCGGATTCCTGCAAATAATAGTTTGTTGGAAAGCTCTTTTGATCCTCTTTCCAACCATCTATGTTTTGTTTTCAGGAGATTAGTATTTCTTTCTCGTAAGATAAGTCGAAACTCGGCGGAATTGCCAAAATCTTCTTAAACTTCAATGTAGCATAACTCTTTCATCGTTTGTTGGATTCTTGTAAATAATAGCTTGTTTGAAAGCTCTCTTCATCATCTTTCCAACTATAGTTTTTTTGTCATTTGGAAATTCGTATTTCTTTGTCAAAAGATAAGTTAAAAATCGACGGCGGAATTAGGTTTTAAGATTTGTATATTTCTGCCTTTGATTGATCTTTGATGTTGTTGTCATTATTCATATGATTGTTCAGAATCCATTCATAGTGAACAATTATGATTTCATCCCTTGAATGTGCCTTACTCTTAGTGCCGAACTTTGCATAGTTAATTAGGATGGTAAATCAGGTTGAATCGTTAAGTTTCTGGCTATCACATCACACATCCAATGTAACAACCCCAATTCCTACCTATTAATATTTGCTCCGATTAAGATCATTACCGCCGTGAAACCCAAACAAGCCCAAAGACATCTAGGACCTATCTGAATCCCACCAGGTTTACTCACTAAGTTTTCGACTTTTAGCATGTTCATTCTACATGTTTAATAATAGTTGGAGCATGATATTGGATAATCATTCTGGTATCATACGGAGTGAGTAAAAACATCAGCGGAAGTCTTTAAATTAAATCACTGGATTCATAGCTCAAAAGTCCCATAAGGATCCAAATAACCAGCAAGAATTCCTCCAACATAGTCGAAAATGACAAGCAAAGGAGGAATCTTAAAAATAAACCAGAAAGTAGTCCAATTTTTATTCAAGTTATATGCGCAAGTAATCAAGGAACAAATATGCAAAAGTGATGCAATATCGCCCCGCCGTACAGCCTTGATCTCACACACTGGTACCACGAGAAGTGAATGTAGCTAAGCCGAAAAAAAATAATGAAAACAATAGAATGAGATTACAAGAATGTCAGTAGGGTCACAACATCATAAGATCTGCAAAAACTATAAACACAAATCTCCTGAACAATAGCTGATCATTCCTACGCAACTAAAGGGATTCATGCAATTCAAAGATTCAATCAAAAAGGTAGGGCCGAATCTAAGGCAGAGGGGGACTACAAACACTTCCAAAAAGTATCAGAAGTACACAGGGAGGCAGAACTCATCAGATTGTTCTCGGCAATGAAGAAGAAAAGGCCATCCCCTTCCACCTGTGTTGTCCAAGGCTTACTGCACGAAAGGTAATTGGTTAACACACAAGCTAATCAGCAAGCCTATTCATCTTGCCACACAAGGACAAAACATCCCAAACAACACAAGGACAAGGGCATCCCAAACCATAGAAGGATAACGGCTTCCCAAACCACACAAAGATAAGGGGTTCCTGCCACACAATGACAGGGCTTCTGGCCACACAAGGACCAGACATCCAGTGAGCTCTTGCTGGGATTTTCCACCCATACGACTCCCATACAAATAAGAACCTCCTCTCTCACTAGGAGCATCAGTTCTTACCCCGAATGGTCACCAGAAACGGATCTTGACACACAAACACGTACAAGCACACACAGGCAAGCACAAAGCACAAAACCACAACAGGGTATTCTCAATTCTGTCAGATCACATTCAGCATGTTTAATACACATCACACATGCAAGCTAGGCACTCCTAACCTACCTTAAGGGATTCGGTATAGCCTAGAAATTTCTCAATTCAATACACAACTCAAGCATGCATTATTTATAATGAATACGCATACAGTTTCACAATCATAGGTACCGAAATCAATTAAGCAAACAACGAGATCTTTGGAGAAACCGATGAGGCATAGATCCTACCTCTCTTGTCTCTGAACAAGAAGTTATTCCCTTGCCTTTATCCAATAATTCTGCACTACCTATAGCATCACAAGGCAAAGCCAAAACCAAACTAAGTATGCATATCCAATATCCAATTAAATACCCTATTTCCTGACCAATTCCACTCACCAAACCTATCAGAAACCAGTGATCAGATGCTGAAGGTACCTCCCCCTTAGATGTGTGATGTGATAGCCAAGAACTTAACAAGAAACAACCTGAATTACAATCCCTAATTATCATACAATTTTTGACACTAAGAATAGGGCAATAGAGCAATAGGGAAAGTTGCGATTTCATGTTGACAAGTAGTAGGAGTTGCAATCTCATGTTAACAAGGAAGGATTAAGGGTTTATAACATGTATAATCAAAAGAAACAAGATTAGAATCCAATAGGTTAATCAATTTATCAAGATAGGCAACAATAGGGCAGTAGGGCAAAGGTAGGGCATTCTAACTTCATGTATAGAAAAGATTCAAAGGATGAATTCATGATTGTTCACTATGAATGGATATTAAACAATCATACGAATAAACGTAACAACATCAGAGATCAATCAAAGGCAGAATATGCAAATCTTAAAACCTAATTCCGCTATCAATTTTCAACTTATCTCTTGACAAAGAAATACGAATGTACAAACAAAAAAAATGGTTGGAAAGAGAATAAAGAGAGCTTTCCAACAAGCTATTATTTGCAGGAATTCGAAAAACGATGAGAGAGTTATGTTGGTTTAAAGTTTCAGCGAATTTTAGCAGATATAGGAAGGTGTAAGGGTTTTAGGCTACACTAGTTTTGTGTGTTTTCTATGAATGATTTTTGTGGGATTGACTTCCTATTTATAATTGATTGGTATGAAATTAAGATTACTACTTTAAAGGCTTTATTAAAGTAAGATAACTACCAGATTTAAATTCTGTAATTATCCCCTTTTAATTTTAGGGATTTTAATTCCTAAGGTGATTATCAACAAATTAAGAACCAAATTAAAGGAAATTAACACCAGAAATAGTTACAAAACATTTCTTACCAATTTTGGCCATCTCACATCCTTTTCTTCAGGGACAAAATGGTCTGTTCACCTGCAGTGGCTTCTGGACTTCTAGGACTAAAAATTCAGGGTCTCACATCCAAGAGGTAGGCACTTGCGGCATCTGATCACTTGTTTCTGATAATTTTGGTGAGCAGAATTGGTAAGGAAATAGGGTATTTACTTGGTTATTGTGTATGCATACTTAGTTTGTTTTTTTGTCTTTGCCTAATGATAACTTAGGTGGTTCTGAAGTATCTAGTAAGGGCAAAGGAATAGATTTTTGTTCAGAGACAATAGAGGTACGATCTACGCCTCATCGGTTTCTCCAGAGACCTCGTTGTTTGCTTAATTGATTTTGGTACCTATGATTGTGAAACTGTATGTGCATTTACATTAAATAATGCATGTTTGAGTTGCGGATTGAATTGAGGAATTTCTAGGCTATACGAAATCACTTAAGGTAGGTTAAGAGTGCCTAGCTTGCATGTGTGATGTGTATTGAACATGAATGTGATCTGACAGAATTGAGAATACCCTGTTGTGGTTTTGTATTTTGTGTTTGCCTGTGTGTTGTTGTACGTGTTTGTATGTCAGGATCTTTTTCCGATGGCCATTCAGAGTAAGCGTTAATGCTCCTAGTGAGAGGGGAGATTCTTACTGGTATGGTAGTCGTATTGGGTGGAAAATCCCAGCAAGAGCTTGCTGGATGTCTGGTCCTTGTGTGGCCAGAAGCCTGTCTTTGTGTGGTAGGAACTCCTTATCCTTGTGTGGTTAGGGAAGCTCTTATCCTTGTGTGGTTCGGGAAGCTCTTATCCTTGTGTGGTTTGGGATGCCCTTGTCCTTGTGTGGCTTGGAATGTTTTGTCCTTGTGTGGCCAGAAGCTCTGTCCTTGTGTGGCAAGAACCCTTTATCATTGTGTGGTTTGGGATGCCCTTGTCCTTTTGTGGCTTGGGAAGTTTTGTCCATGTGTGGCAAGATGAATAGGCTTGCTGATTAGCTTGTGTGTTAACCAATTACCTTTCGTACAGTAAGCCTTGGACAACACAGGTGGAAGGGGATGACCTTTTCTTTTTCATTACCGAGAACAATCTGATGAGTTCTGCCTGCCTGTGTACTTCTGATACTTTTCCGAAGTCTTTGTAGTCCCCCTCAGCCTTAGATTTGGCCCTATCCATTTTGATTGAATCTGGGAATTGCATGAATCCCTTTAGTTGCGTAGGAATGATCAGCTGTTGTTCGGGAGATTTTTGTTTATGGTTTCTGCAGATCTTATGATGTTGTGACCCTACTAAGATTCTTGTAATCTCATTCCATTGTTTTCACTATTTTTTTTAGGCTTAACTACATTCATTACTCGTGGTACAAGCGACTGAGATCAAGGCTGTACGATGGGGTGATAGCGCATCACTTTTGCATACCTCTTCCTTGATTACTTGTGCATATAACTTGAATAAAAATTGGACTACTTTCTGGTTTATTTTTAATATTCCTCCTTTGCTTGTTATTTTCGACTATGTTGGAGGAATTCTTGCTGGTTATTTGGATCTTTACAGGACTTGTGTGTTATGAATCCAGTGATTTATTTTAAAGACTTCCGCTGATGTTTTTACTCACTCCGTACGATACTAGAATGATTGTCCAATATCATGCTCCAACTATTATTAAACATGTAGAATGAACATGCTAAAAGTCGAAAACTTAGTGAGTAAGCCTGGTGGGATTCAGATAGGTCCTTGGTGTCTTTGGGCTTGTTTGGGTTTCACGGTGGTAATGACCTTAATTGGAGCAAATATTAATAGGTAAGAATTGGTGTCATTACATATAACCAAGATAGGCAATCAAATTCACTCATATTCAAACAATCAAATAATTGGGTAACCAAAGGAACCAATGAGACATAGATCATACCTCTCACGTGTCTGAATCAGATGCAATCCTTTTCCTTTCCAATAAGATCTGAATCTCGTAAACAATTACAAGGCAAAGACCACACAATACTAAGCCATGAGATTACTTAATTAAAAACCAAAGGCATTGGGAATCGTTACCAATTAACCTACCCAAATCCAGCTATCCGGATGTAGCAATATCTTTCCCTTAAATGCGTGATGTGATGGCCAATAACTCAGTTAGAATCTACTTGATATTTCACCCTAATTAAATATACAAATTTTAGCAAAACCTTAAGGTTTATAAGGAAAACTTGCTATTTCAACATTAGAGAGGTTAGGGGTTGTGATTTCATGAAGTTAAGAAAGGAATAGGTGTTTATAATATGTGAAATCAAAAGAAACTAGTTTTCAGATGAAAAGACCAAAATTTTTGAAAAGAGGATGAAGAGAGCTTTCCAACAAGCTATTATTCACAGGAATCCGAGAAAGGATGAGAGAGTTATGCCAAGATGAAGATCAAGGAGTTTTGGCTAGGGCTTAGGCAAAAATCGGAATTTGAGAAGAACGGAATAAATTACGAAATTTCTATGTGGGTTTTGGTATGTTTAGGTGGGATAGGCTAGCCACTCTTTTATTGGTTTCTAAGGAGGTTTAGCTAAGAGATAAATCCCTACTTTTAAGCTTAAATAGATAATTAAAGGATAATTCTATTAGGTGGATAATTCTATTTAAAAGGATAAATTTATTAAAAGAGATATTCTATTTAAAAGGAAGAATTATCTAATATCTTAGGTAATAAGGGATAAAACTAAGGATAATTAATATAAAAATACCAGAATTAAAATAGGAAATGTCTGGCATCAATCATTTTAGGGACAAACTAGTCACGCATCCATTTCTTCATGCGAAAAATAGTCATTTCAGCTGCATCGGCTCCTGGACTTCCTAGACTTCCTGGACATCTAAACTAGTAAGGGTCGGGGTCTTATATATTTTGTTTCCGATTTTCAGTAAATCAGAATGTCGTCGATGAAGACTATCATAAATCTATTCAGGAACTCTCAAAATACTCGATTCGTTAGGTCCATGAACACTGCTAGTGCATTGGTCAAACCAAATGGCAAAACCTGAAATTCATAGTGGCTGTATCGCGATTTGAATGCAGTCTTCGAAATATCAGCTTCACAAACAAACAACTGATGGTTTCTTGATCTGAAATCAATTCTGGAAAACAAAACTGCACCTTGGAGCTGGTCGAACAAGTCGTTGATGCGCAGTAGAGGATCCTTGTTATTCACAATCACACGATTCAGCTGCCGATAGTCGATGCACAATCGTAGCGAACCATCTTTCTTCTTCATGAATAGGACAAGTGCTCCCCAAGGTGAGACACTGGGTTAGATGAAACCACAATCCAGCAAATCTTCCAATTGCATCTTCAATTCTTTCATTTCCGTAGGAGCCATATGATAAGGAGGAATGGAAATCGGATTTGTACCAAGCACTAGTTCAATGTCGAATTCAACTTCTCTTGTTGGCAGCAAACCGACTATCTCTTCTAGAAACACATCCGGAAATTCATGAACCACTAGAATAGAATCCAGATCCGAAGACTCTTTGGAAATGTCATATACATATGCAAGGTACGCAGTACATCCTGTGAAACCCCGATCATTTGTCCTAGAAGGCCTGAAGCCAGTGCAACTGATATGACCATTTTTCTCCTAAAGAAACAGATGTCTGATAGCTGAAAATGGTATTGAAAGTTCAGTGTTCATTTCTAATTTCATTTCTCCCTTATTTCATTTCCATCATTAATGGTACATTATCTATTCTTAAGAGATAATTCCTGAATTAAATCTTAGAGATTATTTCCTTATATCTAGCCTTAAAAGTACGAAAATTAATTCCATTAAACCCTATAAATAAAGTAGTCGTCCATATATAAAAAGTCACACAAAAAACAAACAAACATATCACGTGATAAACCCTCCTCCTTACCCTTGCTACCGAAATTCACCTAACACTCACCATAGCCAAATTCTTTCACCATTTATCAAATTTTTGTGTATAATAGCTTGTTAGAAACCTCTTTCTATCCTCTATCTTGTTTTCATCATCAGAAGGTTAGTTTTTACTTATACTTTTCCGTATAGCAATTTGAAGGAGGTTGGTGCCAAAATTCTTTGATTGATCTTTCAATTGGTTTTTGTTGTTGTTCCTCTTGTTCATATGATTGATTGGCACCTATTCATGTTATAATATCATGAATTCATCCATTGAATCTTTCTTATGTATGAAATAGGCATGTGCTATATGCTTACCCTATTGTCGTCAATTCTTAACAATTGACTTGTCTGTTCGTTTTTTATCTTATTCCTTTTAATTGTATTTGTAATTAACACATAATCCTTCTTTGTTATTATGAAATCACAACTCCTAAACCTTGTATACATGAAATAACAATTACCTTTGTACCCTAACTTAGTGCCAAAATTTTCATGGTTAATTGGGATGGTAACTCAGGTTGATTCTTGTTGTGTTCCTAGCTATCACATCACACATCCAAGGGGGAGGTCTCAACCGCATCTAATCATTAGTTTCTCATATGTTTGGTGAGTGGAATTGGTAAGAAACTAGGATGTATATTTAGTTTCTGAATTGTGTATGCTTAGTATGGTTTTGTCTTTGCCTTATGGTCATATAGGTGGTTTAGATCCTCTTAATAAAGGCAAAGGATTAGCTACTTGTTTAGAGACAAGAAAGGTAGGATCTATACCTCAACAGTTTCTCTAGAGATTCTTGTTATTTGTTTGATGTTTTCGATGCATGTCCTTGTTATGATTATATGCGCATGCCTTGTATAGTGTATACATGAGTTGTAGATTGAGCAATGATCTTTTAAGCAATTTTGGACCCTTAAGATAGGTTGTGTGTGCCTAATTTGCATGTGTTGTGTGCATTGAATATGCTGATTGTGTTGTGATATGATTGAGGATGCCCTACTATGGTGTTATGCATTGTACTTGCTTGTGTGTGCTTGTACATGATTGTGTGTCAGGATCTTTTTTCCGGTGGCCATTCGGGGTAAGTGCTGATGCTCCTAGGGAGAGGAGAGGTTCTTAATGGTATGGGAGTCGCATAGGTGGCAATCCCCAGCATGTGCACGTTGGATGCC
Source organism: Passiflora organensis (assembly GCA_019739055.1). NCBI lineage: Eukaryota > Viridiplantae > Streptophyta > Magnoliopsida > Malpighiales > Passifloraceae > Passiflora > Passiflora organensis. Next base: position 86,357 of record JAEPBF010000331.1, on the reverse strand, counting down.
TAGTCCTTGTGTGGCTAGATGCCTTGTCCTGTGTGCTGGCAAGATGCCCTTATCCTTATGTGTTTTGGATGTAAGGACCCAAAACCCATGTTTCGTAATTTACTCCTATTAGGACCCTTACCGTCGTGAAACCCAAACAAGCCCAAACCAGGACTTATCTGAATCTCACAAGGCTTAACGATCTAATTTCTAATTTTTGTATGTTCATTCTTTAAGTTTTTAAAGTTTGGAGCATGATAGTATTGGACAAACAATCTGGATTCAAACAGAGTGAATAAATCATCAACGGAAGACTTCATGATTAATCAAAAGAACCACAACATATAAGTCCTATAGGGATCTAAAAATCCAGCACATAAATCCCTAGTAAGTTTTCAAAACAATCAAACAAAGGAGACATTTTAAAAACCAGAAAGTGATCCAATCAGTCTTCATGTTGCATGCGCAAGTAATCAAGGAACTGGTATGCAAATGTGATTCAATATCACCCCGCCATCCAGCCTTGATTCTCACACACTTGTACCGCGAACAGCGAATGTACCTAAGCCTTAAAAATGGTGAAAATAACAACATGAGATTACAAGAATCTCAGTAGGGTCACAACATCATAAGATCTATAGAAATCTTAAACAAACATCTCCCAAGCAATATCAGATCATCCCTACACATCTAAGGGATATCACGCTATTCAAGAATCAACCAATAAGGATAGGGCCGAAACTAAGGCTGAGGGTGGACTATAAAAATTTTCGAATATCGAAAGTACACAGGCAGGAAAACACATCAATCACTCTCGACAATAGGACAAGGGCTATCCCCTTCCACCTATGTTGTTCAAGGCTTTGCTGCACAAAGGATAAAGGTTAGTACACAAGCTAATCAGCAAGCCTATTCATCTTGCCACACAAGGACAATGTATCCAAGCCACACAAGGACAAGAGCATTCAAACCACACAAGGATAAGGGCATCCAAACCTCATAAGGATAAGGGCGTCTAGTTACACAAGGACTAGGCATCCAGCGCGCGCAAGCTGGAGATTGCCACCCATATAACTCCCATACCAGTAAGAACCTCTCTTCTCCTCAGGAGCATTAGCGCTTACCCCGAATGGCTACCGGAAAAGGATCCTGACACACAAACACCTACAAGCACACATAGGTAAGTACAAGCACACGTACACGTACAAGCCTTGTACTTGTTTGTGTGTGCTTGTATGTGTTTGTGTGTCAGGATCCTTTTCCGATGGTCATTCGGGGTAAGCGCTAATGCTTCTGAGGAGAGGAGAAGTTCTTACTTGTATGGGAGTTGTATAGCTGGAAATCCCCAGCTTGCACGTGCTGGATGCCTAGTCCTTGTGTAGCTAGACACCTTGTCCTTGTTTGGCAAGATGCCCTTATCTTTGTGTGGTTTGGATGCCCTTATCCTTGTGCGGTTTGGATGCTCTTGTCCTTGTGTGGCTTGGATGCCTTGTCGTTGTATGGCAAGATGAATAGGCTTGCTGATTAGATTGTGTGCTAACCATTTACCCTTTGTGCAGCTAAGCCTTAGACAACACAGGTGGAAGGGGATGACCTTTTTGTTAATGTGATCGAATGATGAATTGCCTGCCTGTGTACTTCTATTTTTGGAAATGTTTGTATTCCACCCACAACCTATAACTTTCAGCCTTCTCCTTATTATGATTCTTTGATGCTTGTCTAATACGTCTTTAGTTGTGTAGGCGAATTTGATATTGTTTGGGAGATGTTTGCTTAGATTTCTGTAGATCGTATGATGTTGTGACCCTATTGAGATTCTTGTAATCTCACTCTGTTGTTTTCACCATTTTTCAGGTTTAGGTACATCATCTGTCCATGGTACTGGTGTGTGAGATCAAGGCTGCACATCGGGACAATATTGCATCATATTCTAATACCTCTTTCCTTGCTGATTGCTTGCGCATGTGCTATTAAACATGAAGTTTGATTGGACTACTTTTTGGTTTATTGAATCCCTCTTGTTCCCACTTATTTCCGGAATTTATTGGAGGGTGTGAGACCCCGAATTTTGAGTCCTAGAAGTCCAGAAGCCAGTGCAGGTGAAATGATCGTTTTTCCCCTGAAGAAAAGGATGTGTGATGGACGAAATTGGTAATAAAGGTCTAGTATTCATTTCTTGTTTCATTTCCCTTTGATTCATTTCCTTATTGGTTCAATCTTACCTTAGGTGATAAAATTCTTAAAATTTAAGAGATAATTCTAGAATTTAATTCTGATGATTATTTTCACTTATCTGGCGTAAAAGTATGAAAAATTAATCCTATTACACCCTACATAAAGAGTAGCCGGCCACACTTGTCCACACACACCAAAAACACAAAAAATTGTCAAGCGATCAAACCCTACACCTTACCCTATTGCTGTTGAAAATTTCTAATCTTCATCCTAACATAACTCTTCCATCCTTTGGCAGATTTCTGCAAATAATAGCTTGTTAGAAAAATCTTTTCATCCTCTATTTAGCTATCTTAGTTTGATCATCATAAGGTTAGTTCTTCCCTATCAAAATCCTAGTTGTAATTTATAGGGTTTAGTGCCAAAATTGTGTGATTCTTCCTTCAATTGGTTTCTGTTGTTGTTCATTTTGTTCGTATAATTATTTGGTATCCATTCATGTTGTAAAATCATGAATTCATCCTTTGAATCTTCCCTATACATGAAATCGACATACCCTACTCTTTTGTCCTATTGTTGCTGATTTTATTTAATTGATTAACCTGTTGGTTTCTGATCTTGTTCCTTTTTATTGTATGTGTTATTAACACCTAATCCTTCTTTGTAATCATGAAATCATAACCCTTATACCTTGTATGCATGAAATTGCAATTTGCTCTATTGCCTTATTCTTAGTGCCGAAATTTGTAAGGTTGATTAGGATGGTAATTCAGCTTGAATCTTGTTAAGTTCTTGGCTATCATATCACACATCCGAGGGGGAGGCACCTGCGACATCTGATCATTTGTTTCTGATAGGTTTGGTGAGTGGAATTGGTAAGGAAATAGGATATCTACTTGATTATTGAGTATGCATGCTTAGTTTGGTTTTTTCTTTGCCTTATGATGTTATAGGTGGCTTGGATCTCTTGAATAAAGGAAAAGGAATAGTTTATTGTTTAGAGACAAGAGAGGTAGGATCTATGGCTCATCGGTTTCTTGAGAGATCCTTGTTGATTGTTTGTTGATTTTGGTACATGTGATTGATGTTTCTATGCGCATATGTGAGATAGTGTATACATGAGGTACTGTGAGACCCATCCCGTAGGAGGGGTCAGGTTACCCAATCCCACATTGGAAAGAAGCGGGGGAGGTCTTGGGCTTATATGTGTTGTGTGAGTGGATAATTTGTAACAAGATGCATCTTTTGGGCCATGTGGTTATAAGCCCAACCGAGCGTTGGAGTTGTGATCCATCATACGCACATACACGTCCGGGCCCGCTAGGCCAACGGTTTGGGGGCCGAGTCGTGACAAATGGTAGCGGAGCCGATCTCGTTCCCTCTTCCGGGTGGGCTTGGGCCGTGTTGTGTGTTCACGTTTGGGCCCGTGAGTTTGGGTCTAAGTCAGTTACGTTTGTGCTCCCCTCGTGAGGACAAGAGGTAAATAAGGAGGGGAGATTGTGAGACCCAGCCAGTAGGGGGTGTCAGGTTACCCAATCCCACATCGGAAAGAATCGGGGGAGGTCTTGGGCTTATATATGTTGTGTGAGTTGGATCATTTGTAACAAGATGCATCTTTTGGGCCATGTGGTTATAAGCCCAACCGAGCATTGCAGTTGTGATCCATCACGCGCACATACACGTCTGGGCCCGCTGGGCCGATAGTCCGGGGTCTGGGTCGTGACAGGTACGGATTGATTTGAGGCTTACTTAGGCTATATCGAACCCTTGAGATAGGTTATGAGTGTCTAATTTGTATGTATTGTGTGCATTGAACATGCTGATTGTGTTCTGACATGATTGAGGATACCTTGTTGTGGTATTGTGCCTTGTACTTGCTTGTGTGTGCTTGTACGTGTTTGTGTATCACGATCCTTTTTCGGTGGCCATTCGGGGTAAGCACCAATGCTCTTTAGGAGATGAGAGGTTCTTGCTGGTATGGGAGTCGTATAGATGGCAATCCCCAGCTTGCACGTGTTGGATGCCTAGTCCTATGTGCTGACTAGATGTCTTGTCTTGTGTGCTGGCAAGATGGCCTTATCCTTGTATGATTTGGATGCCCTAATCCTATGTGCTGGTTACGATGCCTAATCCTGTGTGCTGGTTAGGATGTCTAGTCTTATGTGCTTGTTAGATGCCTTGTCCTATGTGCTGGCAAGATGAATAGGCTTGCTGATTAGCTTGTGTGCTAACCTTTTAACCTTTGTGCAGTGAAACCTTGGACAACACTGGTGGAAGGGGATGGCCTTTTCCTATTGCCGAGAGTGATTGATGAATTTTCCTAATTGTGTACTTCTGATTTTCGAAAGTATTTATAGTCCACCCTCAGTCTTAGTTTTGGCTCTACACCCTTTTGAATGTTTGAATGCTTACGTAATATCATTTGGTTGTATAGGTTGATCTAATGATGTTTGGGAGATGTTTACTTAAGATTTATGCAGATCTTATGATGTTGTGACCCTACTGAGATTCTTGTAGTCTCATCCTGTTGTTTTCACCATTTTTCAGGTTTAAGTACATTTGCTATTCGTGGTACCAGTGTGTGTGAGAATCAAGGCTGCACGGCGGGGTGATATCGCATCACATTTGCATACCAGTTCCTTGATTAGTTGCTCATATAACATGAAATTCAATTCGACCACTTTCTGGATTTTTGAATGCCTCCTTTGTTTTCTTGTTACCTAAATTTATTGGGGGTATACTTGTTGGATTTTGAGATCCCTATGGGACTTATATGTTGTGGTACCTTTGTTGGATTATAAAGACTTCTGCTGATATTTTAATCACTCCGTTTATTACCAGAATATGATTGTCCAATATCATCACGCTCCAACCTTTAAAAGCATAAAACTTATTAAAATCGGAACTAGATGGATAAGCCTTCTGGGATTCAGATAGGTCCTGGTTTTGGGCTTGTTTGGGATTTCACAACGGTAAAGGTCCTTTTAGAGCAAATTCAGAAATATGGAATGTGGGTCCTTACAGGTTTGGTAGCGGAGCATGGTTTAGAAATATGATTTGTTATATGCTAACCTATTTGTTGGTTTTTTTTTTGTAGGAATGTACATGCGCACACCCCCACTCCCTTAGGGGCTAGTACCGAAAGTAATAAACCTGGTTTGGAATGTTTAGATGTTGTGTTTGATTGTCTAGTTTGTTGTGTGTTTATGTGTGTTTTTATGTCTTGTATGATTTGATGTGTTTTACTGTGTTCTTTTGTCACTGCCGAGTATGTGTATGATCTTTAAATATGTGTTTCCGAATGCATGTGTAGTTGCTGAATGTTGGTTGCGATCTCTTGTTTTGGGTTGCCAAGTATTGCTGAATATATATGTGTATGAAGGTCATGATTGCCGAGTATGATTTGTGTGAACATGTGCTTGCCGAATGCTTTGATGATTGTTGCCGAGTGCTTGTGTGTGTGAGTGTAATTTCTAAGTGTGCATTTGTATATGTGCATGTGATTTCCGAAATTTGTGAGTACTTATGTGCATGTGCATTTTGTTTTCTAGCATATGCATATCATCCGGTGCACGCCTCTCCACCGAGTACACTTCTTTTCCTAGTATTTGTATTTGGGTTAAGTGTTGAGTGACATCGTGTGCTTGTATAGTATGGCAAGGTTGAACGCTAGAAGAGATCGACGGGGTAGGTGTAAGACCCCGAATTTTGAGTCTTAGAAGTCCAGAAGCCAGTACAGGTGAAAAGACGATTTTGCCCCTGAAGGAAAGGATGTGTGATGGCCGAAATTGGTTGAACCTTGTTAAGTTCCTGGATATCACATCACACATCCAAAGAGGAGACATCGTCGGATTTAATTAGTAAAGGCAAAGGAGTAGCTTCTTATTTAGTGTCAAGAGAGGTAGAATTTACGCCTCATCGGTTTCTCAAGAGACCCTTGTTATTTTCTTGATGTTTTTGTTACCTACCCTTATTGTATTGCATGCGATTGGATTATAGGGTGAGAGTATGAAATTCAGAATGAGATATGGATCTCATAGGCCATATTGAACCTCTGAGCTAGGTATTGAGTGCCTGGGTTGCATATGTTATGTGAATTGAATATGCTGATTGTGTTCTGACATGATTGAGAATACCCTATTGTGGTATTATGCTTTGTACTTACCTGTGTGTGCTTATACGTGTTTATGCGCTAGGATCCTATTCCAGTGGCCATTCGGGGTAAGCGCTGATGCTCCTAGGGAGAGGAGAGGTTCTTACTGGTATGAGAGTTGTATGGGCGGCAAAACTCAGCAAGAGCTCACTAGAGGTCTGGTCCTTATGTGGCCGGAACCCTGTCCTTGTGTGACAGGAAGCCCTTATCCTTGTGTAGTTTGGGGTGTCCAAGTCCGTGTGTGGCTTGGGAAGACTTGTCTGTGTGTGACAAGACGACTTACTAGGCTTACTGATTAGCCTGTGTGTTAACCGTTTATCCTTTGTGCAGTGAGCCTTGGACAACACAGGTGGAAGGGGATGACCTTTCTTCTTCATTGCCGAGAGCAATTTGATGTGTTTCACCTGCCTGTGTACTTCTGAACTTTCGGAAGTGTTTGTAGTCCTCCCTCAGCCATAGATTCAGCCTTAACTTTTTCCTTTAATTCTAGAATTGCATGATCCCTTTTAGTTGTTTAGGATTGATCTAATATAAATCGGGAGATTTGAGTTTAGGGTTTCTGCAGATGTTATGATGCTGTGACCCTACTGAGATTCTTGCAATCTCATACTATTGTTGTTTATCATTTTTCAGGCTTAGGTATATCCACTGTTCGTGGTACCAGTGTGTGAGATCAAGGCTGCACAGCGGGGCGATATCGCGTCACATTTGCATACCTGTTACTTGCGCATATAACATGAATGATTGGGAAACTTTCTTGTTTATTTTAAACACTCTTATTTGTTTGGTATTTCCAAAACTTGTTGAAGGATTTCTTGCTGGTTATTTGGATCCCTATGGGACTTATGTGTTATAAACCCAATGAATTAATTTAAGACTTCCGCTGATGTTTTTATTTACTCTGTATGGTACCAGAATATGTGTCCAATATCATGCTCCAATTGTTGATTAGCAATAAGATTAACAAGCTTAAAATCGGAAATTTATGATTAGCCTGGTGAGATTCAAATAGGTCTTAGGTGTCATTTAGGCTTATTTGGGTTTCACGGCGGTACTGACCTTAATCGGAGCAATTATTAATAGTTAGGAATTGGGGTCGTTATAGGATTGATAGCAGAGCATGGTTTAGGGAATAGAAAATTATTATATTCTAACTTATTTGTTGATTTTGGTGATTTTAGGTAAGAACATGGGCACACACTCACTCACTTAGGGGCTAATACGGAAAGGGAACTAAGGCTAAAATAGGATTAAGTTGTAAGGTTTAAATGATAGGAATAATAAACTAATGTGCTGATTGTTCATATGCCTTCATATGTCTTTCTTGTCATTACCGAATGTATATGCATGTGATTGATGATGTGAACTGCGGAATGTGAATGATGTGTGAGTCTATGCTTGCGTGATGTTTGATTTATGACTGGAGTTGCCGTGAATATCTTTGCATGTGTGGATGTGATTTCCGAAAATTTGTATATTGTTTTCCAGCATATGCATATCGTTCGGTGCATGCCTCTCCACTAGATACCACTCCTTTTACTAGTATTGTATTTAGTATATGTTGAGTAGTAAAGGTGTATTCATGTAGTATGGCACGCTCGAGGCAACAAAGGAACCAACGAGGTAGGTTTGAGATTCAGCCTGAACAGCAACCTGTTGAGCAAGAGGAACCAAATGCACAGATGGAGCAGGAAGGGCAAGTTGAGCCTGAAAATCGACCTAAGGCACCAGCCGCACCAGGCATTGACCCTGTTATGGCACAAATCATAAACGTGTTACAAGGAATTGCTGCAAATCAGCAGCGAATGGAGGCGCAATTTCAGAATGCTCCTGCGCCTGCACCAGAATTTATTCCTCCACTTGAACCTGCGTAGCCGGCACATCATAAGGAGACAGAGAGACTTCCCGTTATGATTAAAAAGTTGCTGAAGGAAGCCCGACAACTTGGATGTATAGATTTTGGTGGATCAGTTGGAGCCGAAGCCGCTCGTGATTGGATGGACACCTTATGCCGAGTAACCTTGTTCCTGCGTATCTCGGATGATGAAAAGGTTGCCATTGCTACATTATTACTTGAAGGAGAAGCCCTCTTATTCTGGACATCTGTTAGCTTGCGATTCAGCGATCGTTTGCCAACATAGGAAGAATTCCGGTACGAATTCGACGAGAGATTTTATACGAGATTCCATAAAAACGAGCAACGACAAGCTTTTTACAAACATGAACAAGGCACCCGTTAGGTGCTGGAATCTGAAAAAGTGTTAAGAGAGTTGACTAGATTTGCACCTGGAGAAGATCGTACACCGTACCAGCTTGCGAGATGATTTCAGGATGGGTTGAGTACCGAACTCAAAACCATCATCGGTACTACACCGGTGCAGAATTTACAAGAACTAATTGTTGCCGCAACTGAGGCTGAAAAGATCATGCAAACCAAGAAGTCATCCGCAGCAACTAGTGGCGGATCCTATAGGCAAGATTCGAGGTTCAATCGGCGAAGGGGACCCTATCCTTTAAGGTCCTATCCTCCGAAAATTAATGGCAATGGAAATACCAACCGGAAGAACTTTTCTGGTTCAAATTCCAATAGATATTCGTGGAGTTCGCAGCAACGGCGATGTTACAACTGTGTACCAAATGCCCAGAGGGAATGTCCAAAACCAAGGCGAATCACAGGTGTACCAAACGCAGGCCGAGGTGGGAATGCCAACCCCGCCAGACCACCAACACGGGCAACAGAAGGACCACCCAATGGATCCACAAGTGAGGCACAACCAAGACCAACAAGGCTCTTTACTTTGACTGATGCTGAGGCTAGTCCTGATGTGGTGACAGGTACTATTTCAGTCTTTTCTAAAAACGCTCAAGTATTATTAGATCCAGGAGCAAATAGATCGTTTGTAAGTCCAAGGATAACACTTAACGCAGATCGACCTCTATATCCCTTGACTCCTCCTATTGCGGTTCTAACTCCATTGGGAGAGCAACTGACTTGTGATCTGGTCTACATCGGTTGTGCTGTGCATATGGGTTCGAATTCGAATGTACTTGTAGTGGACCTAATTCCATTAGACATCAGGGAGCTGGATGTGATTTTAGGCATGGATTGCTTGGCGAAATATCAAGCCCGTATGGAGTATTTGATCAAGCGGGTGTGGTTCATTTTTCCTGATGGTACCGAATACTATTTTGAAGGTGATAGGCGAGTTGTACCAACTTGCATGATTTCCTAGTTTAAAACGAAGCGATTAAGCAACAAAGGATGTACAGGGTACCTCGCGCATGTACATGATATTTCTAAAGAATCCTCAGATCTGGATTCTGTTCCTGTGGTTTGCGAATTTCCAGAAGTATTTCCAGAGGACATAGCCGGGCTATCACCATCAAGGGATGTGGAATTCGGCATTGATCTCGTGCTAGGTACGAACGTGATTTCCATTCCTCCGTATCGTATGGCTCCTGCGGAAATGAAGGAACTAAAAATGCAATTGGAAGATTTGCTGGATCGTGGTTTTATTCGACCTAGTGTGTCACCCTGGGGAGCACCTGTTCTGTTCGTGAAAAAAAAGACGGTTCGCTGCGATTGTGCATCGATTATCGGCCGCTGAACCGTGTGACCGTGAAAAATAAATACCTTTCGCCATGCATCGACGCTTTGTTTGACCAACTCCAAGGTGCAGTCGTGTTCTCCAAGATTGATCTCAGATCAGGATACCATCAATTGAGAGTTCGTGATGCTGATATTCCAAAGACTGCGTTCAGATCGCGATAAGGCCACTATGAATTTCTAGTTATGCCATTCGGCTTGACCAATGCACCAGCTGTGTTTATGGACTTGATGAATCGTGTGTTCCGTGAATTCCTGGATAAATTTGAGATAATCTTCATCGACGACATTCTGATTTACTCAATATCGGAAGAGGATCATGCTATGCATTTGCGGATTGTGGTTAAAATCTTAAAGGATCTATGGTTATTCGCAAAGTACTCCAAATGCGAATTCTGATTATGCGAAGTTGGTTTCCTTGGTCATATTGTTTCCGCTCAAGGTGTGTTAGTTGATCCAAAGAAGATTGAAGCCGTGATTGCTTGGGAACCACCGCGAAGTGTGTTCGAAGTTCGTAGTTTTGTAGGCTTAGCAGGATACTACCGTCACTTTGTGGAAAAATTTTTCAACACTTTCCGGACCATTGACAAAACTGACACGCAAGGGTGAGCCATTCGTATTGAACAAGAAATGCCAGCAAAGTTTCAAAGAACTAAAGAATCGGTTAGTTTCTGCACCTATCCTTACCTTACCTATTTGCGGAAATGAGTATGTGGTTTACAGCGACGCGTCAAAATCTGGATTTGGATGTGTATTGATGCAAGATGGGAAAGTCATTGCCTACGCTTCAAGGCAATTGCGACCGCACGAGATAAACTACCCTACACATGACCTGGAACTTGCAGCCGTGGTATTTGCCTTCAAAATATGGCGACATTATTTATACGGCGAGACGTGTCGAATCTTCACTGATCACAAAAGCCTGAAGTACCTCCTTACACAAAAAAATTGAATATGAGACAACGAAGATGGGTGGAGCTGATTAAAGACAACGATTTAATCATCGAATATCATCCTGGGAAGACGAATGTTGTTGCTGATTCCCTGAGCCGAAAGTATCATCCTCCTTTCCCATCAGTTTTGGCCTACATGGTCACCCATTACCTACCGATGATGTTGGAATTGAAAACTAATCGTGTGCATCTTGGCACCAATTTCTCTGGTTCATTGTTGGCATGAATTGAAGTCACACCTACCTTAACTGAAGAAATCCGGAATCAACAATTAGAGGACCCAAAATTTACTGAAATTCGGAAGCAACTTGCTGATGGTGTTGATGTCATAGTTCGTGATTTCAGAATACGAGATGATGAAGTACTAGTCTTCAGAAACCGGGTATGTGTTCCACAAAATGTTGATATTCATAACATTATTCTATCAGAGGTGCATAGTTCGAAGTTCGCTATTCATTCTAGAAGCACTAAGATGTACCGAGATTTGAAGGAGCAGTATTGGTGGCCAAATATGAAACGTCATATTGCTGAATTCGTTGCTCGATGCCTCATATATGAACAAGTAAAGATCGAACATCAAAGACCCGATGGTCTACTTCAGTCACTTCCGATTCAAGAATGGAAGTGGGAGCACATCACAATGGATTTTGTCACCAGTTTACCTAGATCGTAGCGAGGATACAATGCCATTTGGGTGATTGTGGACCGACTGACAAAATCTTCACACCTTCTTCCTATACGTGTGACAGATACACCATAAAAATTGGCAGTTCGTTACTTGGACGAGATTGTTCGTTTGCATGGAGTACCAGTTTCTATTGTTTCAGATCGTGACCCTCGTTTCACTTCACGATTTTGGGAGAAATTCTAGAATGCACTGGGTTCGAGATTGAATTTCAGTACATCATTTCATCTCCAGACCGATGGTCAATCAGAAAAGATATTTCAGACACTTAAAGACAAGCTACGTGCGAGTGTATTGGACCAGAAAACCAGCTGGGATCGATGCCTGCCATTGGCAGAATTTGCTTACAACAATAGCTTTCATGTAAGCATCGGTATGGCACCCTATTAAGCACTATATGGGAGATGCTGTAGAACCCCCATTTGCTGGAATAAAGTAGGCGAGAGATGCCTAGACAATCCAGAATTAATTAACCAAGAAATAAAACAATTAAGCTTGATTCGACAAAGGATAAAAGCAGCTCAAAATCGGAAGAAAGGCTACGCCGACAATCGACGAAGGAAGTTGGAATTTGCGGTAGGAGAAAATATTTTTGAAAGTCGTCCCATGGAAGGGAGTCCTACGTTTTCAACAGCGAGGTAAGTTATAACCTCGCTACATTGGTATGTATGACATTGTTGAAAGAATCGGCCCTGTTGCATACCGACTTGCACTACCTCCACATATGGAAAGAATTCACAACGTATTTCACATTTCAATGCTAAGAAAGTATATGCGAGATCCTGCTCATGTGCTTAAAGACCCACCAGTTGAAGTTGCTGAAGACCTATCCTATCCCGTATAGCCAGTTTCCATACTAGATCGGTCAGTTCGACAGCTTCGCAGTCGAGGCATGTCTATGGTACGAGTTGTTTGGCGTAATAGCCAAATTGAGGAGCAGTCTTGGGAGACTGATGAGTCTATGCGTGCAAAATTTTCTTACTTGTTTGATTAGGTAATATATTAAAAATTTTGAGGACAAAATTCTTATAAGGAGGGAAGGATGTAAGACACCGAATTTTGAGTCCTAGAAGTCCAGAAGCCAGTACAAGTGAAAAGACGATTTTTCCCCTGAAGGAAAGGATGTGTGATGGCCGAAATTGGTTGAATCTTGTTAAGTTCCTGGCTATCACATCACACATCCAAAGGGGAGGCACCTGCAACGTCTGATCACTGGTTTTCTGATAGGTTTGGTGAGTAGTATTGGTAAGGAAATAGGGAATTCAGTTGATTATTGAATATACATGCTTAGTTTGTTTTCGTCTTTGCCTGGTGATATTATAGGTGGTTCGGATTTAATTAGTACAGGCAAAGGAGTAGCTTCTTTTTCAGAGACAACAGAGGTAGGATCTACGCCTCATCGGTTTCTCCAGAGATCCCTGTTATTTTCTTGATGTTTTTGTTACCTTCCCTTATTGTATTGCATGCCATTGGATTATAGGGTGACAATATGAAACTCGGAATGAGATATGGATCTCATAGGCTATATCGAACCCCTGAGCTAGGTATTGAGTGCCTGGGTTGCATATGTTATGTGAATTGAATATGCTGATTGTGTTCTGACATGATTGAGGATACCCTGTTGTGGTATTATGCTTTGTACTTGCCTGTGTGTTCTTGTACGTGTTTGTGTGTCAGGATCCTGTTCCGGTGGCCATTCGGGGTAAGCGCTCATGCTTTTAAAAGAGGAGAGGTTCTTACTGGTATGGGAGTTGTATGGGCGGCAAAACCCAGCAAGAGCTTGCTGGAGGTCTGGTCCTTGTGTGGCAGGAACCCTATCCTAGTGTGGTTTGGGGTGCTCAAGTCCGTGTGTGGCTTGGGAAAACTTGTCCGTGTGTGACAAGACGACTTACTAGGCTTACTGAGTAGCCTGTGTGTTAACCGTTTATTCTTTGTGCAGTGAGCCTTGGAAAACACAAGTGGAAGGGGATGACCTTTCTTCTTCATTGCCGAGAGAAATTTGATGTGTTTCACCTACCTGTGTACTTCTGAACTTTCGGAAGTGTTTGTAGTCCTCCCTCAGCCATAGATTCGGCCCTAACCTTTTCATTTGATTCTGGAATTGCGTGATCCCCTTTAGTTGTTTAGGATTGATCTAATGTAAATTGAGAGATTTGTGTTTAGGGTTTCTACAGATGTTATGATGCTGTGACCCTACTGAGATTCTTGTAATCTCATACCGTTGTTGTTTACCGTGGTACCAGTGTGTGAGACTAAGGCTGCACGGCGGGGCGATATCACGTCACATTTGCATACCTGTTACTTGCGCATATAACATGAATGATTAACAAGCTTAAAATCGGAAATTTATGATTAGCCTGGTGAGATTCAAATAGGTCTTAGGTGTCATTTAGGCTTATTTGGGTTTCACGGTGGTAATGACCTTAATCGGAGCAATTATTAATAGTTAGGAATTAGGGTCGTTACAATAGGTATGGGATTCAGGGCGAACAACAACTTGTAGAGCAGAATGAACCCGAGGCACAAGTTGAGCAGGGAGGGCAAGCTAAGCCTGAAAACCAACCTGAGGCACCAGCCATCGATCCTGTGAAGGTACAAATCTTAAACGTGTTACAAGGAATTGCTACAAATCAGCAGTGTATGGAGACGCAATTTCAGAATGCTCCTACACCCACAAGCGTGGAAGATCCTATTCCTCTACTTGAACCTATACAGTCGGCTCATCCTAAAGAATCCGAGAGACTCCCAGTTGTTATTATGAAATTGTTAAAGGAACCTTATCAATTGGGATGTAAATATTTCAGCAGTTCAGCCAGTGCCATTGTGGCTCGTGAATGGATAGACCCCTTATGCCGTGCGTCCCTATTTTTGCGTATCTCAGATGATGACAAGGTTTCCATCGCCACTTTCCTACTTGAGGGAGAAGCTTTCGCATTGTGGACAGCTATGAGCTTGCGATTCAGAGATTGTTTGCCTACTTGGGAGGAGTTTCGGTATGAGTTCGATGAGGGGTTCTATACGTGATTCCATAAAAACAAGCATCGATAAGCTTTCTGCAAGCTTGAGCAAGGCACCTGTTCGGTGCTGGAATACGAGAAGGCATTGAGGGAGTTGTCCCGATTTGCACTAGTGGAGGATTGCTCACCGTACCAGCTTACGAGATGATTTCAGGATGGGCTGAGTACTGAGCTCAAAACTATCGTTAGTACGACACCAGTGCAGAATTTGCAAGAATTGATTGTTGCTGCAATCGAAGTGGAGAAAATGTGCAAAGCAAGAAGCCACCCGCAACAAGTGGTGGCGGATCCTTCATACGAGACCCTATCCTTTGAGTTCCCACCCTCTGTAAAGCAATGGCAATGGAGGTAACAACAGAAAGAATTTTTTTGGTTCGAATTCTAATGGGGCTACGTGGAATTTGCAGCCACGTCGATGCTATAATTGTGGTGAGATGGGCCACATTCAGAGGGATTGTCCCAAACCAAGACATATCACAGGCGCACCAAATGCCAATCGAGGTGGGTATTCCAATCCCGCCAAGCCACCAGCACGCACACTGGGAGGACCACCCAACGGATCCACAAGTGAGGCACAACCCAGATCAATGAGGCTATTCAATGTGACTGATGCCGAAGCTAGCCCTGATGTGGTGACAGGTACTATTTCAGTCTTTTCTCAAAATGCTAAAGTGTTGTTAGATCCTAGAGCAAACAGGTTATTTGTAAATCCGAGGATAACACTTAGTATAGATCGGCCTCGATCTCCCTTGTCTTCTCCTATTGTGGTTCTTACCCCTTTGGGAGAGCAACTGATTTGTGATGTCTATGTCAACTATGCTGTATATATAGGTTCGAATGTACTTGAAGTGGATCTGATTCCATTGGACATCCGAGAGCTGGATGTAATCTTAGGCATGGATTGTTTGGCGAAGCATCAAACCCAAATGGAGTGGTTCACCAAGCGTGTGTGGTTCACCTTTCTTGATGGTTCCGAGTACTGCTTTAAAGGTGATAGGTGAGTTGTTTCAACTTGCATGATTTCCTAGCTTGATGTGAAGCAATTGGTCAACAAAGGATGTACTGCATACCTTGCGCATGTGCATGATGTTTCTAAAGAATCCTCGGATCTGGATTCGGTTCCAGTGGTTCATGAGTTTCCGTGTGAAACCCCGAATTTTGAGTCCTAGAAGTCCAGAAGTCAGTGCAGGTGAAAAGATGATTTTTCCCTTGAAGCAAAGGATGTGTGATGGCCGAAATTGGTAAGAGTGGTATGGTACTTAATACTGGTATAAATTCCCTTTAATCTAAGTCCTTATAGATAGGTGATTGCCTTAGAGATTAAAATCCTTAAAAATAGGGGAAGATAATTACAGAATTTAACTCTGATAATTATCATACTTTAATTAAGCCTTGAAGATAGGGATTATAATCTCATAACCATCTTAAATAAATAGAAACAAACCCCCACAAAAATCGTATAGCCTAATACCTCCCTATATCTGACAGAATTCGTTGAAACTTTAAACCAGCATAACTCACTCATCGCTTGTCAGATTCTTGCAAATAATAGATTGTTGGAAATATTTTTTCATCCTCTTTCTAATCATCTTTCTTTTTTTGAAAATAACAGGAGATTAGTATTTGTTTCTCAAAAGATAAGTCGAAAATCGGTGACGGAATTAGGTTTTCTCAAAATCTTCTTGAACTTCAAAATAGCATAACTCTTTCATCGTTTGTTGTATCTCTACAAATAATAGCTTGTTGGAAATCTGTTTTCATTCTCTTTCCAACCATATATGTTTTGTTATTTTTACGTAAATATTTTCTTGTCTAAAGTTAAGTCAAAAATTGACAACAAAATTAAGTTTTTTTTTTAGATTTCTACAGTTTTTGTCTTCGGTTGATTTCTGTTGTCATTTCGTGTGTTCTTATGATTGCTTAGCATCTACGGAATTTCCTTCTTTTAAACTTCTTTATGCTTAAAGTCGAAATTGTCCTATGCCCTACTTTTAGCGACGAAATTTGCGTAGTTAATTGGATTGGTAATTCAACTTGAATCTTGTTAAGTTCCTGGCTATCACATCACACATCCAAGGGAGAGGCACCTATAGCATCTGATCACTGGTTTCTGATAGGTTTGGTGAGTGGAATTGTTAAGGAAATAAGGTATTCAGTTGATTATTGAATATGCATGCTTAGTTTGTTTTCGTCTTTGCCTGGTGATAATATAGGTGGTTCGGAATTACCTAATAAAGGCAAAGGAGTAGCTTCTTGTTCAGAGAAAAGAGAGGTAGGATCTACGCCTAATTGGATTCTCCAGAGACCCCTGTTATTTTCTTGATGTTTTTGATACCTGCCTTGTTGTATTGCATGCAATTTGATTATAGGGTGAGAGTATGAATTTCGGATTGAGAAATGGATCTCATAGGCTATATTGAACCCCTGAGTTAGGTATTGAATGCCTGAGTTGCATATGTTATGTGAATTGAATATGTTGATTGTGTTCTAACATGAATGAGGATACCCTGTTGTGGTATTATGCTTTGTACTTGCCTGTGTGTGCTTGTACGTGTTTGTGTGTCAGGATCCTTTTCCGGTGGCCATTCGGGGTAAGCGCTGATGCTCCTAAGGAGAGGAGAGGTTCTTACTAGTATGGGAGTTGTATGGGTGGCAAAGCCCAGCATGTGAGCGCTGGATGTCTGGTCCTTGTGTGGCCGGAACCCTGTCCTTGTATGGCAGGAAACCCTTATCCTTGTGTGGTTTGGGATCCCCAAGTCCGTGTGTGGCTTGGGAAGACTTGTCCTTGTGTGGCAAGACGACTTACTAGGCTTACTGATTAGCATGTGTGTTAACCGTTTACCCTTTGTGCAGTAAGCCTTGGACAACACAGGTGGAAGGGGATGGCCTTTCTTCTTCATTGCCGAGAGCAATCTAATGACTTCCACCTACCTGTGTACTTCTGATACTTTCGGAAGTGTTTATAGTCCTCCCTCAACCATAGATTCGGCCCTAACCCCTTTCTGAATGATTCTTGAATTGCGTGATCCCCTTTAGATGTTTAGGAATGATCTAATGCGATTTGGGAGATTTGTGTTTAGGGTTTCTGCAGATCTTAAGATGCTGCGACCCTACTGAGATTCTTGTAATCTCATACAGTTATTTTTTACTATTTTTTCAGGTTTAGGTACATCCACTGTCCGTGGTACTAGTGTGTGAGATCAAGGCTGCACGGTGGGGTGATATCGCATCACCTTTGCATACATGATCCTTGTTTACTTGCGCATATAACATGAATGATTGGGCTACTTTCTGGTTTTTTTTCAGATCCCTCCTTTGCTTGCTATTTCAGAAATATGTTGGAGGATTTCTTGTTGATTGTTTGGATCCCTATGGGACATATGTGTTATGAGCCCAATAATTTAATCTAAAGGCTTCTGCTGATGTTTTATTTACTCCGTATGTTACCAGAGTATTTGTCCAATATCATGCTCCAATTGTTGTTAAAAATTGAAATAAACATGCTCTAAAAATCGGAAGTTAATGGAAAGCCTAGTGAGATTCAGATAGGTCCTAGGTGTCATTTAGGCTTATTTGGGTTTCTACGGCAGTGATGACCTTAATCGGAGCAAATAGTAGTAGTTAGGAATTGGGGTCGTCACATTCCAAATGTGTTTCCAGAAGACATAGCCGGTTTGCCATCAGCAAGGGAAGTGGAATTGGCAATGAGCTAATGCCGGATATGAATCCGATTTCCATTCCTCTGTATATCGTATGGCTCTTGCGGAAATGAAGGAACTGAATAAGCAATTGGAAGATTTGCTAGATTGTGGTTTCATCTGATCCAATGTGTCTTTAAGGATCCAAACTCAACCTATTAAGACCCTTCACGCCATGAAACCCAAATAAGCCCTTGCAAGGTTCTATTTGAATTCCACAAGGCTCAAGTCACCTAATTGTCAATTTTATTTGTGAGATCCCAAATTTTGAGTCTTAGAGGTCCAGAAGTCAGTGCAGGTGAAATGACCATTTTGTCCCTGAAGAAATGGGTGTGTGATGGCCGAAAATGGTATGGAATGTATTGTAATTATTTCTGGTTTTAATTCCCTTTGATTTGATTCCTTATTGGTTGATAATTACCTTAGGAGATAAAATTCTTAAAATTAAGGGACGATAATTATAAAAATTAATTCTGATAAATATATTACTTTAATCTAGCCTTTAAAGTAGGGAAATTAATCCCATAACCACCTTATATAAAGAGGAAGCCAACTATACTTAAATCTTACAGAGAAAATACACAAAATTCGTCAAATATCAAACCCTACACGTCCTTATTGCTGTCGAAATTCCTTCAACTTCAAACTAGCATAATTCTCTCATCCTTTGTTAGATTTTGCAAATAATAGCTTGTTAGAAAGCTCTCTCCATCCTCATCCTAGGTTCGGATTTACTTAGTAAAGGAAAAGGAGTAGCTTCTTGTTCCGAGACAAGAGAGGTAGGATCTATGCCTCATCGGTTTCTCCAGAGACGCCTTTATTTTCTTGATGTTTTTGTTAGCTGCCCTTGTTGTATTGTATGCGATTTGATTATAGGGTGAGAGTATGAAATTCGGAATGAGATATGGATACCATAGGCTATATCGAACCCCTGAGTTAGGTATTGAGTGCCTGGGTTGCATATGTTATATGAATTGAATATGCTGATTGTGTTCTAACATGATTGAGGATACCCTATTGTGGTATTATGCTTTGTACTTGCCTGTGTGTGCTTGTACGTGTTTTTCTGTCAGGATTCTGTTTCGGTGGCCATTCGGGGTAAGCACTGATGCTCCTAGGGAGAGGAGAGGTTCTTACTGGTATGGGAGTTGTATGGGCGGCAAACCAGCAAGCTAGCGCTGGATATCTGTCATTGCGAGGCCGGATCCCTGCCTTGCGAGGTAGGAAACCCTTATCCTTGCGAGGTTTGGGATGCTCTAGTCCGTGTGTGGCTAGGGAAGACTTGTCCATGTGTGGCTAGTCGACTTGTCTTTGCGATGACAAGATGAATAGGCTTACTGATTAATTTGTGTGTTAACCATCTACCCTTGTGCAGTAAGTCTTGGACAACACAGGTGGAAAGGGATGGCCTTTTTTTTACAGTGCCGAGAGAAATCTGATGAGTTTCACCTGCCTGTGTACTTCTGATCCTTCGGAAGTGTTTGTAGTCCTCCCTCAACCATGGATTCGGCCCTAACCTCTTTGATTGATTTCTTGATTTGCGTGATCCTTTTTAGTTGATTAGGAATAATATAATGTGAATTGGGAGATTTGTGTTTAGGGTTTTTGCAGATCTTATGATGCTGTGACCCTACTGAGATTCTTGTAATCTCATACCGTAGTTTTTTACTATTTTTTAGGGTTAGGTACATCCACAGTCCGTGGTACTAGTGTGTGAGATCAAGGCTGCACGGCGGGGCGATATCGCATCATATTTGTATACTAGTTTACTTGCGCATATAACATTGATGATTGAGCTACTTTCTGGTTTATTTTAAGCACCCTCCTTTGTTAGCTATTTCCGAAATTTGTTGGAGGATTTCTTGTTGGTTATTTGGATCCCTAATGGACTTGTGTGTTATGAACCCAATGATTTAATTTAAGACTTCAACTGATGTTATATTTACTCGGTATGTTATGAGAACGTGTGTCCAATATCATACTCAAATTGGTGATTAGAAATAAAGTACATATGCTAAAAATCGGTAGTTAATGATAAGCCTGGTGAGATTCAAATAGGTCCTAGGTGTCATTTAGGATTATTTGGGTTTCACGGCAGTACGTATTACAAGGAATTGCTGCAAATCAGCAGCGAATGGAGGCGCAATTTCAGAATGCTCCTGCGCCTGCGCCAGAACCTATTCCTCCACTTGAACCTATACAGCCGGTTCATCATAAGGAGGTAGAGAGACTTCCCGTTATGATTACAAAATTGCTGAAAGAAGCTCGACAACTTGGATGTAAAGATTTTGGAGGTTCAGCTAGAGCCGCAGCCGCTCGTGAGTGGATAGACACCTTATGCCGAGTATCCTTGTTCCTGCGTATCTCGGATGATGACAAGGTTGTCATTGCTACATTCTTACTTGAGGGAGAAGTCCTCGCGTGGTGGACATCTGTTAGCTTGCGATTCGGCGATCGTTTGCCAACTTGGGAAGAATTCCGGTACGAATTCTACGAAAGATTTTATACGAGATTCCATAAAAACGAGCAGCGACAAGCTTTTTACAAACTTGAACAAGGCACCCGTTCGATGCTGGAATATGAAAAAGTGTTAAGGGAGTTGTCCCGATTTGCACCAGAAGAAGATCGTACACCATACCAGCTTGCGAGACGATTTCAGGATGGGTTGAGTACCGAACTCAAAACCATCGTTGGTACGACACCAGTGCAGAATTTGCAAGAACTAATTGCTGCCGCAACTGAAGCCGAAAAGATCGTACAAACCAAGATGCCATCCGCAGCCACTAGTGGCGGATCCCATAGGCGAGATTCGAAGTTCAATCAACGAACGGGACCCTATCCTTTAAGGTTTTATCCTCCGAAGATTATTGGCAGTGGAACGTATTCAGAACGTATGCCCGAAACCAAGGCGAATCACAGAAGTACCAAACATAGGCCATGGTGGGAATGTCAACCCCGCTAGACCACCAACACGTGCACCAGGAGACCCAACAGATCCACAAGTGAGGCGTAACCAAGACCAACAAGGCTCTTCACTTTGACTAATTCCGAGGCTAGTCCTGATGTGGTGATAGGTACTACTTCAGTCTTTTCTCAAAATGCTAAAGTATTATTAGATCCAGGAGCAAATAGATCATTTCTAAGTCCAAGGATAGCACTTAACGCGGATCAGCCTCTATCTCCCTTGACTCCTTCTATTGCGGTTCTAACTCCTTTGGGAGAATAACTGATTTGTGATCGGGTCTACATCGGTTGTGCTGTACGTATGGGTTCGAATGTACTTGAAGTGGATCTAATTCAATTAGACATCAAGGAGCTGGATGTGATTTTAGGCATGGATTGTCTGGCAAAATATCAAGCCCGTATGGAGTGTTTCACCAAGCGGGTGTGGTTCACTTTTCCTGATGATACCGAATACTGTTTTGAAGGTGATAGGCGAGTTGTACCAACTTGCATGATTTCCTGGCTTAAGGCGAAGCGATTAATCAATAAAAGATGTACAACGTACCTCGCGCATGTACATGATATTTCTAAAGAATCCTCAGATCTGGATTCTGTTCCAGTGGTTTGTGAATTTCCAGAAGTATTTCCAGAAGACATAGCCGGACTACCACCATCAAGGGAAGTGGAATTCGGTATTGAGCTAGTGCCAGGTACGAATCCGATTTCCATTCCTTCGTATCGTATGGCTCCTGCGGAAATGAAGGAACTAAAAACGCAATTGGAAGATTTGCTGGATCATGGTTTTATTTGACCTAGTGTGTCACCCTGGGGAGCACCTGTTCTGTTCGTGAAAACGAAAGACGGTTAGCTGCAATTGTGCATCGATTATTGGCAGCTGAACCGTGTGACCGTGAAGAACAAATACCCGTTGCCACGCATCGACAATTTGTTTGACCAACTCCAAGGTGCAGCCGTATTCTCCAAGATCGATCTCAGATCTGGATACCATCAATTGCGAGTTCGTGATGCTGATATTCCGAAGACTGCATTCAGATAGCGATACGGCCATTACAAATTTCTGGTTATGCCATTCGGCTTGACCAATGCACCAGCTATTTTTATGGACTTGATGAATCGCGTGTTCCGTGAATTCCTAGATAAATTTGTGATAGTCTTCATCGACGACATTCTGATTTACTCAATATCGGAAGAAGATCATGTTATGCACTTGCGGATTGTGCTTAAAATCCTGAAGGATCAACGGTTGTATGCAAAGTACTCAAAATGAAAATTCTGGTTACGTGAAGTTAGTTTTCTTGGCCATATTGTTTCCGCTCAAGGTGTGTTTGTTGATCCAAAGAAGAATGAAGCTGTGATTGGTTGGGAACCTTCGCGAAATGTGTTCGAAGTTCGCAGCTTCCTTGGCTTGCAGGATACTATCGTCACTTTGTGGAGAATTTTTCATCGCTTGTCGGACCATTGACAAAACTGACATGCAAGGGTGAGCCGTTCATATAGAACAAGAAATGCCAGCAAAGTTTCAAAGAGCTAAAGAATCGGTTAGTTTCTGCATCTATCCTTACCTTACCTATTTGCAGAAAGAAGTATGTGGTTTACAGCGACGCGTCAAAATCTAGACTTGGATGCGTAATGATGCAAGATGGGAAAGTCATTGCCTATGCTTCCCGGCAATTGCGCCTGCACTAGAGAAATTACCCTACGTATGACTTGGAACTTGCAGCCGTGGTATTTACTTTAAAAATATGGCGACATTACTTATACGACGAGACGTGCTGAATCTTCACTGATCACAAAAGCCTGAAGTACCTCCTCACGCAAAAAGAACTGAATATGAGACAACAAAGATGGGTGGAGCTGATAAAAGACTACAATTTAGTCATTAAATATCATCCTGGAAAGGTGAATGTTGTTGCTGATGCCCTGAGCCAAATGTATCATCCTCCTTCCCATCAGTTTTGGCCTACATGCGCACCCATTACCTACCGCTGATGTTGGAATTGAAAACTAATCGTGTGCATCTTGGCACCGATTTCTCTGGTTCGTTGTTGGCACGAATTGAAGTCGCACCTACCTTAATTGAAGAAATCCGGAATCAACAATTAGAGGATCCAAAATTTACTAAAATTCGGAAGCAACTTGCTGATGGTGTTGATGCCATAGTTCGTGATTTCAGAATACGAGATGACGAAGTACTAGTCTTTAGAAACCGTGTATGTGTTCCACAAAATGTTGATATTCGTAACCTTATTCTATCAGAGGCGCATAGTTCGAAGTTCGCTATTTATCCTTGAAGCACTAAGATGTACCGAGTTTTGAAAGGGCAGTATTGGTGGCCAAATATGAAATGTCATATTGCTGAATTCGTTGCCCGATGCCTCGTATGTCAACAAGTAAAGATTGAACATCAAAGACCCGCTGGTCTACTTCAGCCACTTCCAATTCCAGAATGGAAGTGGGAGAATGTCACAATGGATTTTGTGACCGGTTTGCCTAGATCACAGCAAGGATACAATGTCATTTGGGTGATCGTGGATCGATTGACGAAATCTGTACACTTTCTTCCTATACGTGTGACAGATACACCAGAAAAATTGGCAGTTTGTTACTTGAACGAGATTGTTCGTTTGCATGGAGTACCAGTTTCTATTGTTTCAGATCGTGACCCTCGTTTCACTTCACGATTTTAGGAGAACTTCCAGAATGCATTGGGTTTGAGATTGAATTTCAGTACAGAATTTCATCCCCAGATCATTGGTCAATCAGAAAGGACGATTCAGACACTTGAAGACATGCTACGTGCGAGTGTATTGGATTAGCAAACCGGCTGGGATCGATGCCTGCCATTAGCAGAATTTCCTTACAATAATAGCTTTCATGTAAGCATCGGTATGGCACCCTATGAAGCACTATATGGGAGACGCTGCAGAACCCCCATTTTCTGGAATGAAGTAGGCGAGAGACGCCTAGACAATTCATAATTAATTGACCAAGCAACAGAACAATTAAGCTTGATCCGACAAAGGCTAAAAGCAGCCCAGGATCGGCAGAGAAGCTACGCCAACAATCGACGAAGGGAGCTGGAACTTGCGGTAGGTGACAAAGTATTTTTGAAAGTCGTCCCATGGAAAGGAGTCATTCGTTTTTTATTAGCGAGGTAAGCTAACACCTCGATACATTGATCCATATGATATTGTCGAAAGAATCGGCCTTGTTGCATACCGATTTGCACTACCTCCAAATATGGAAAGAATTCACAACGTATTTCACATTTCAATGCTAAGAAAGTATATACGAGATCCTGTTCGTGTGCTTAAAGAACCGCCAATTGAAGTTTCTGAAGACCTAATTCTTGGTGAAAAATATACGGCCACACATCCATATATTTTTGGTAATTGGATTGGTAATTCAACTTAAATCTTGTTAAGTTCCTGGATATCACATCACACATCCAAGGGAGAGGCACCTATAGCATCTGATCACTCGTTTCTGATAGGTTTGGTAAGTGGAATTGGTAAGGAAATATGGTATTCAATTGACTATTGAATAAACATGCTTAGTTTGTTTTCGTCTTTGCTTGATGATAATATAGGTGGTTCGGATTTACTTAGTAAAGGAAAAGGAGTAGCTTCTTGTTCAGAGACAAGAAAGGTAGGATCTATGCCTCAACGGTTTTTCCAGAGACCCCTTTATTTTCTTGAAGTTTTTGTTACCTGTCTTTGTTGTATTGCATGCGATTGGATTAAAGGGTGAGAGTATGAAATTTGGAATGACATATGGATCTCATAGCTTATATCAAACCCCTGAGTTAGGTATTGAGTGCTTGGGTTGCATATATTATATGAATTGAATATGCTGATTGTGTTCTGACATGATTGAGGATACCCTGTTGTGGTATTATGCTTTATACTTGCCTATGTGTGCTTGTACATGTTTGTGTGTCAGGATCCTGTTCTGGTGGCCATTCGAGGTAAGCGCTGATTCTCCTAGGGAGAGCAGAGGTTCTTACTAGTATGGGAGTTGTTTGGGCGGCAAACCAGCAAGCTAGCGCTGGATATCTGTCCTTGCGAGGCAGGAAGCCCTTATCCTTGCAAGGTTTGGGATGCCCTAGTCCATGTGTGGCTTGTGAAAACTTGTCCATGTGTAGCTAGTCGACTTGTCTTTGAGAGGACAAGATAAATAGGCTTACTGATTAGTTTGTGTGTTAACCATCTACCCTTGTGCTGTAAGTCTTGGACAACACAGCTGGAAAGGGATGGCCTTTCTTTTACAGTGCCGAGAACAATCTGATGAGTTTCACCTGCTTGTGTACTTCTAATCCTTCGGAAGTGTTTGTAGTCCTCCCTCAACCATGGATTCGGCCCTAACCTCTTTGATTGATTTTTTGATTTGCGTGATCCCCTTTAGTTGATTAGGAATAATCTAATGTGAATTGGGAGATTTGTGTTTAGAGTTTTTGCATATCTTATGATGTTGTGACCCTACTGAGATTCTTGTAATCTCATACCATTGTTTTTTTACCATTTTTCAGGCTTATGTACATCCACAGTTCATGGTACCAGTGTGTGAGATCAAGGCTTCATGGAGGGGTGATATCGCATCACATTTTCATACTAGGTTACTTGCACATATAACATGGATGATTGAGCTACTTTCTGGTTTATTTTAAGCACCCTCCTTTGTTAGCTATTTCCGAAATTTGTTGGAGGATTTCTTGTTGGTTATTTGGGTCCCTATGGGACTTGTGTGTTATGAACCCAATGATTTAATTTAAGACTTCCGTTGATGTTATATTTACTCTGTATGTTATGAGAACGTGTGTCCAATATCATGCTCCAATTGTTGATTAGCAGTAAAATATATATGCTAAAAATCGGTAGTTAATGATAAGCCTGGTGAGATTAAAATAGGTCCTAGGTGTCATTTAGGTTTATTTAGGATTCACGGCGGTAATAACCTTAATCGGAGTAATGAATAATAGTTAGGAATTGGGGTCATTATATTTAAAAATCAGAAAATAGTCCAATCATTGTTCATGTTATATGCGCAAGCAATCTAAGGGAACAAGAATGCGAATGTGATGCATTATCGTCTCATCGTTCAGCCTTGATCTCACACACTGGTACCACGAATCAACGAATGTACCTAAGCCTAAAAAATGGTGAAAACTTTAGGATGAGATTACAAGAATCTCAGTAGGGTCACAGTATCATAAGATCTATAGAAATCTTAAACAAACGTCTCCCAAACAACAATAGATCATCCCTACACATCTAAGGGATATCACGTAATTCAAGAATAAACCAAACGGGTTAGGGCAGAAACTAAGGATGAATGTGGACTACAAACGCTTCAAAAAATTAGAAGTACACAGACAGGAAAAACTCATCAATCTTTTTGGAAATAGGATAAGGCCATCCCCTTCCACTTGTGTTGTCGAAGGCTTTGCTGCACAAAGGATAAAGGTTAGCACACAAGTTAATTAGCAAGTCTATTTATCTTCCCACACAAGGACAAGGGAATCCAAACAACACAAGGATAAGGGCATATTGCCGTATAAGGACAAGGCAACTAGCCACACAAGGACTAGGCATCCAGCATGTGCAAGCTGGGGATTGCCACCCATATGACTCCCATACCAGTAAGACATCTCATCTCCCCAGGAGCATCAATACTTACCTTGATTGGCCATCGGAAAAGGATCTAAACACACAAACACGTACAAGCACACACATGCAAGTACAAAGCACAATACCACCATAGGGTATCCTCAATCATGTCAGAACATAATCAGCATGCTCAGTACACACAACATATGAAAATTCGGCACACAAAACTTATCTCAAGGGTTCGACAATGCCTAAGTAAGTCTCAAACAAATCTGCAACTCATGCATACATTCCCTCATATATGCATATAAATCAATAAAAAGATATGCATCGAAAACAACAACCAACAACAAGGATCTTTAGAGAAACCAATGAAGCATAGATCCTACCTCTCTTGTATCTAAACAAGAAGCTATTCCTTTGTCTTTATTCAAGGGATCCAAACCACCTATAACATCATAAGGCAAAGAAAAAACCCAACTAAGCATGCATACTCAAGAACCAAGTAAATACCCTATTTTCTTACAAATTCCACTCACTAAACCTCTCAGAAACAAGTGATCAGATGCCGTAGGTGCCTCCCTCTTGGATGTGTGATGTGATAGCCAAAAGCTTAACAAGAATGAACCTGAATTACCATCCCAATCAATATACAAATTTTGGCACTAACAATAGGGTAGTAGGGTAAGTTGCGATTTCATATTAAAAAGCTATAAGGGTTGTGATTTCATGAAAACAAGGAAGGATTAGGTGCTTATAACACATATATCAAAAGGAACAATATCAGAAACCAATAGGTTAATCGATTGATCAAAATCAGAAACAATAAGGCAAAGGTAGGGCATGCTGATTTCATGTAGAAGGAAGATTCAAAGGATGAATTCATGATTTTACAACATGAATGGATGTCAAACAATCATATCAACAAAAGGAAGAACAAGAGAAATCAATTGAAGGCAGAATCACACAATTGCATCACCAAAGCTGATGAAATAAAATTTAAATTTCGATAGTGAAAAACTAACCTTTTGATGACCAAAACTAGGTAACTGGATAGAGGATGGAAAAATCTTCCAACAAGCTATTATTTGCAAAAGTCTGACAGAGGATGAGAGCGTTATGCTTGTTTGAAGTTGAAGCAATTTCGGCAGTAATAAGGAGGTGCAGGGTTCGAGGTTTGACGAATTTTGTGTATTTTCTGTGTGTCCGGCTTCCTCTTTACATAGGGTGGTTATGGGATCAATTTTCCTACTTTAAAGGATAGATTAAAGTAAGATAATTATCAGAATTAAATTATGTAACTATCCTTCCTTAATTTTAAGGATTTTATCTCCTAAGGTAATTATCAACCAATAAGGAACCAAATCAGAGGGAATTTAAACCAGAAATAAATACTAGACATTCCATACCATTTTCTGCCATCACACATCTATTTCTTCAATAGCAAAATGGTCATTTCACCTGCACTGGCTTCTGGACCTCTAAGACTAAAAATTCGAGGTCTCATATCCTCGTCTCCTTACAAGAATTTCATCCTCGAAATTTCAGCACTAATACCTAAACAAACAGGTAAGAAAATTTTTCACGCAGAGATTCCTCAATCTTCCAAGACTGTTCCTCGATTTGGCCATTACGCGAAACAACTCATACCATAGGCATGTTTCGATTGCGAAGCTGACAAACTGACCGATCTAATATATCAACTAGCTGTACGGGATAGGATAGGTCTTCAGCAACCTCGACTGGTGGTTCTTCGAGCACATGAGCAGGGTCTTGCACATACTTTCTCAACATCAATACGTGAAACATGTTGTGAATTCTCTCCATACTCGGAGGTAAAGGCAAGTTGGTATGCAACAGGGCCAATCCTTTTGACAATATCATACGGACCAAGGTAATGAGGTGCTAGCTTACCTCGCTGCTGAAAAAGAAGGACAACTTTCCAATGGGTGACCCTCAAGAACACTTTGTCACCTACTGAAAATTCCAGCCCCTTTCGTCGATTATCGGCATAATGTTTCTACCGATCTTGCACTGTCTTTAGCCGTTGTCAAATCAAGTTAAACTACTCCGTTGCTTAATCAATCAATTTCGGATTTTCTAGGCTTCTCTCGCCTACTTCATTCCAGCAAATGGGAGTTTTGCAACGTCTTCCATATAGTGCTTCATAAGTTTCCATACCAATGCTTACATAAAAGCTATTATTTTAAGCAAATTTTTCCAATGGTAGGCATCGTTCCCAACTGGTATGTTGGTCTAGTACACTCGAACGCAGTATGCCTTTGAGTGTCTGGATCGTTCTTTTAGACTGGACATTAGTCTGAGGATGAAATGTTGTATTGAAATTCAATCCTGAACCCAGTGCATTCTGGAATTTCTCCTAAAATCATAATGTGAAACAAGGGTCACAATCTGAAACGATGGAAACTGACACTCTATGCAATCGAACAATCTTGTCTAAGTAACGAATAACCAATTTCTCAGGTGTATCTGTCACACATACATGAAAGAAGTGTGCTGATTTCGTCAATCGATCCATGATTACCCAAATGGCATCGTATCCTTGCTGAGATTAAGGAAAACCGGTCACAAAATCCATCATGACATGCTATCACTTCCATTCTTGAATCGGAACTGACTGGAGTAAACCAACGAGTCTTTGATGCTCGATCTTTACTTGTTGACATAAGAGGCATCGGGTAACGAACTCAGCAATGCGACGTTTTTTTTTTTCCACCAATATTGCTCCTTTAAATCTCGGTACATCTTTGTGCTACCAGGATGGATAGCGAACTTCGAACTATGTGACTCAGAAAAAATAAGATTACAAATATCAACATCTTGTGGAACACATACCCGGTTTTTGAAGACAAGAACTGTGTCATCTCGCACTCTGAAATCGCGAGCTATGGCGTCAACACCATTAGCTAATTGATTCCGAATTTGAACCAGTTTTGGATCCTCTAATTACTGATTTCAGAGCTCCTCAATCAAGGTAGTCGTGACTCCGATTTGTGCCAACAATGAACCAGAAAAATCAGTACCAAGATACGCATGTGTAGCTCTCAAATCCAACAACATAGGCATGTATTGGGTGCGCATGTAAGCCAAAATCGATGGAGAAGGAGGATGAAATTTTCGGCTTAAGGCATCAGCAACTACATTTTTTTTTCCAAGATGATATTCGATGATCAGGTCGTAGTCCTTAATCAGCTCCACCCATCTTTACTGTCTCATATTTAATTCTTTTTACATTAGGAGGCATTTCAAGCTTTTGTGGTCGGTGAAAATTTGGCACGTATCGCCATATAGATAGTGGCGCTATATTTTTAACGAAACACCATAGCTGCAAGCTCCAAATCAAGCGTAGGATAATTGCCTTCATGTGGTTGAAACTGTTGGGAAGCAAAGGCAACGACTTTCCCGTCTTGCATCAATACGCATCCAAGTTCGGATTTCGATGAATCGCTATACACCACATATTCTTTTCTGACAAATGGTAAGGTAAGGATAGGTGCAGAAACTAACCGGTTTTTCAGTTATTTGAAACTTTGCTGGCACTTCTTGGTCTACACAAATCGCTCATCCATGCACGTTAGTCTAGTCAATGGTCCAGCAAGCGATGAAAAATTTTTCATGAAACAACGGTAGTATCCATCTAAGCCAAGGAAACTACAAACTTCGAATAGTTTGCAGGGATCCCAAGCAACTACGGCTTCAATCTTCTTCGGATCAACTAACACACCTTCGGCGGAAGCAATATGGCCAAGGAAACCAGAATTTGCATTTGGAGTACTTTATGAACAACCGCTCATCCCTCAAATTATTCAGCACAATCTGCAAGTGCTCAACATGCTCCTCTTATGATTTTGAGTAAATCAGAATGTCATCGATGAAGACTATCACGAATTTTTCCAGAAACTTCTGAAACACACAATTCATCAGGTCCATGAACACGGCAGGTGCATTGGTCAAACTGAATGGCACAACCAGAAATTCGTAGTGGCTGTGTCGCGATCTGATCGCGGTATTTGGAATATCTGCATCATGAACTCATAATTGATGGTATACAAATCTGAGATTGGTCTTGGAGAACACGGCTACACCATAGAGCTAGTCGAACAAGTCGTCGATGCGCGGCAACAGGTACTTGTTCTTCACAGTCACACGATTCAGCTGTTAATAGTCGATGCACAATCGCAGCGAACCATCTTTCTTTTTCACGAACAAGACAGGTGCCCCCCAAGGTGACACACTAGGTCGGATGAAACTACGATCCAGCAAATCTTCCAATGGCATTTTTAGTTCCTTCATTTCCACAAAAGCCATACGATATGGAGGAATAGAAATCGGATTCATACCAGGCATTAACTCAATGCTGAATTCCACCTCCCTTGCTGGTGGAAAACCGGCTATGTCTTCTGGAAATACATCTGAAAATTCGTGAACCACTGGAATAGAATCTAGATCCGAGGATTCTTGGAAACATAATGCACATGTGTGAGGTACGTTGTACATCCCTTCTTGATTAATCGTTTCACATTGAGCCAGGAAATCATGCAAGTTGGAACAACTCGCCTATCACCGTCAAAGCAATACTCAACACCATTGGGAAAAGGGAACCACACACGCTTGGAAAAACACTTCATACATACTTGATATTTCAGAAAACAGTCCATACCTAAGATCACATCCAGCTCTTGAATGTCCAATGGAATCGGATCCACCTCAAGTACATTCAGACCCATACGTACAACAAAGCTGATGTAGATTAAATCACGATTCAGTTGCTCTCCTAAAGGAGTCAGAACCGCAATAGGAGGAGACAAGGGAGACAGATACCGATCCGTGCTAAGTGCTATGCTTGGACGTAAAAATGACTTGTTTGCTTCGGGATCTAACAACACTTTAGCATTTTGAGAAAAGACTGAAATAGTACCTATCACAACATTAGGGCTAGCCTTGGCATCAGTTAGGGTGAATAGCTTCATTGGTCTTGGTTGTGTCTCACTCGTGGACCTGTTGGGTGGTCCTACTGGTTCACGTGCTGGTGGTTTGGTGGGTTAGCATACCCATCTCGTCCCGCACTAGGTGCACCTGTGATATGCCTTGGTTTCAGGCATTCTTTCTTAATATGTCCCATCTCAACATTGCTGAGAATTCCATGTATATCCATTGGAATTCAGCCTGGAAATGTTCTTCATGTTGTTACCTCCATTGCCATTGTTTTTCGGAGGATAGGACCTCAAAGAATAAAGTCTGGTACGTCGATTGAACTTCAAATCTTGATTGAAGGATCTGCCTCTAGTTGCTGCAGACGGCTTCCTGGTTTGTATGATATTCTTGGCTTCAGTTGCGGCAACAATTAGTTCTTAAAAATTTTGCACCGGTGTTATACTGACAATGGCTTTGAGCTCGGTACGTTACCCATCCTGAAATTTTTTTGCAAGCTGGTACGGTGAACGATCCTCCTTAGGTACAAATCGGGATAGGTCCCTTAATGCATTTTTGTATTCCAGCACAAAATGGGTGCCTTGTTCAAGCTTGTAGAAAACTTGTCGCTGTTCGTTTTTTTGAAACCTCGTATAGAACCTCTCATCGATCTCGTACCGAAACTCCTCCCAAGTAGGCAAACGATCTCCGAATTGTAAGCTCACGGTTGTCCACCATGCGAGGGTTTCTCCTTCAAGCAAGAAAGTAGCGATGGAAACCTTGTCATCATCTGAGATACACAAGAACAATGACACTCGATACAAGGTGTCTATCCATTCAAGGGCTGCCGCGGCTCCGGCTGAACCGCTTAAATCTTTACATCCCAATTGATGAGCTTCCTTCAACAGCTTCATAACAACGACTGGGAGTCTCTCGGCTTCTTTAGGATGCACCGGCTGTACAGGTTCTAGTGGAGGAATAGGTACTTCCACTGGCGGGGGTGCAGGAGCATTCTGAAAATATGCCTCCATATGCTACTGATTCGCAACAATTCCTTGCAACCCATTTAGAATTTGTGCCATTACAGGATTGATGGCTGGTGTGGATGGTGCCTCAGGTTGGTTTTCGGGCTCAGCTTTGCCCTCCCTGCTCAATTTGTGCATTCGACTCTTCTTGCTCAATAGGTTTCTGTTCGGCCTGAATCCTATACCTAACCCATTGATCCTTGGTAGAGTTCAAAATTTCCATACTATACAAGCACACGATCGTTACTCAACACATAACCAAATACTAACAATAGAAAAAAAAGTGGTACCTGGTGGAGAGGTGTGCACCGGACGATATGTATATGCTGGAAAAACAAAATACACATGCACACAAGTATGCAAATTTTGGAAATCATAGGTACTCATTCAATTGCACATTCGGCAATCACAAGCTGTTGGCAACAATCATTCCATCATTTGGAAAGCATACTTTTATACAATCCACGCTCGGCAATCATGCAAAACCACATCTCTTGCATTCGGTAATACATATGTTTCACACATATCACACTCTGCATTATTGTAACAATCATACAAAAACTTACTTGGCATGCTTACAAACCAATCATATGCATATAGACATATTCGGAATCATATATAATTACACACTTGGCAACACTCGACAGCGAAGCATGCATCAACAACACCCATTTTTCGGGCTAAGGTACATTCGTTGTTTGTGGTACCAGTGTGTGAGAATCAAGACTGAACGGCAGGGTGATATCGCATCATATTTGCATACATCTTCCTTGATTACTTGTGAATATAACATGAAAACTGATTGGACCACTTTCTAGTTTTTGAATGTCTCATTTGTTTGATTGTTTTGAAAACTTACTAGGGATTTACTTGTTGGATTTTTAGATCCCTCTGGGATTTATGTGTTGTGGTTTCTTTGATTAATCATAAAGCCTTCTGTTGATGGTTTACTCACTCCGTATGAATCCAGATTGTTTGTCAAATACTATAATGCTCTAAAATTTTAAAACTTAAAGAATGAACATGCTAAAATCGGAAATTAGAGGGTTAAGCCTTGTGGGATTCAGATAGGTCCTTGTTTTGGGTTTTTTTGGGTTTCACGGTGGTAAGGGTCCTAATAGGAGCAAATTATGAAATGTGGGTTCTTACACGTTTGGCAGCGGAGCATGGTTTAGGAATATGATTTATTTCCTTATTGGTTCAATCTTACCTTAGGTGATAAAATTCCTAGAATTAAGGAAGGATAATTCCAGTATTTAACTCTAATGATTATCTTCCCTTATCTAGCCTTTAAAGTAGGGAAATTAATCCCATAAACACCCTATATTAAAAGGTAGTCGGCCACACCTATATCCCACTTAAGAAACACACAAAATCATCAAGTGATCAAACCCTACACCTATCCTATTGCTGCCGAAAACTTTCAACTTTCATCCTAGCATAACTCTTTCATCCAATGTCAGATTTCTTTAAATAATAGCTTTCTAGAAAGCTGTTTTTATCCTCTATCTAGATATCTTAGTTTGATCATCACAAGGTTTGTTTTTCCCTTTCAAATTCCTAATCGTAATTCATAGTTTTTGGTGCCAAAACTGTGTGATTCTTCCTTTAGTTGGTTTCTATTGTTGTTCTTTTTATTCATATAATTTTTTGCCATCCATTTATGTTGTAAAATCATGAATTCATCCTTTTAATCTTCTCTATATATGAAATCGGCATGCCCTACCCTTTGACCTGGTGTTGCCGATTTTGATCAATTGATTAACATGTTGATTTTTCATATTGTTCCTTTTCATTTTATGTTGGCTAGATGTCTTGTCCTGTGTGCTGGCAAGATGAATAGACTTGCTGATTAGCTTGTGTGCTAACCTTTTACCCTTTGTGCAGTGAAGCCTTAGACAACATAGGTGGAAGGGGATGACATTTTTCTATTGCCAAGTGTGATTGATGAATTTTCTTGCCTATGTACTTCTGATTTTTGAAAGTGTTTATAGCCCGCCCTCAACCTTTGTTTCTACCTTAACCCTATTAGTTGATTCTTAAATTGCGTGATATACCTTAAATATGTAGGGATGATCTGATGTTGTTTTGGAGATGTTTGTTTAAGATTTCTTATGGTTCTTATGATGTTGTGACCCTACTTAGATTCTTGCAATCTCATCCTATTATTTTTCACCATTTTTCAGGCTTAGGTACATTCATTGTTTGTGATACCAGTGTGCGAGAATAAAGGCAGCATAGCAAAGAAATATTGTATCACATTTGCATATCTGTTCTTTGATTACTTGCGCATATAATATGAAGATTAATTGGACCATTTTCTAGTTTTTAGAATGTCTCCTTTGTTTGATTGCTTTGGAAACTTAGTGGGGATTTACTTGCTGGATTTTTAGATCCCTATAGGACTTGTGTGTTGTGATTTCTTTGATTAATCATAAAGTCTTCCACTAATGATTTACTCACTCCGTATGAATCTAGATTGTTTATCCAATACTATTATGCTCCAAACTTTAAAAACTTAAAGAATGAACATACTAAAATCGGAAATTAGATGGTTAAGCGTTGTAGAATCCAGATAGGTCATGACTTTAGGCTTGTTTGGCTTTCACGATGGTAAGAGTCCTAATAGGAGAAAATTATGAAATGTGGGTCCTTACATAGCAACTCACACACACATTCGGCAGTCAAAAGGAAACATAACAAACAATCATTTAAACACATCAGAACACATCAAATCATACAGAATGTAAGAACACAAAGGAACCCACAACAAAACACACAATCAATTATAACATTTAAACTTCACAAACCAATTATTTTATCATTAAGACACTCTCGACATTGACTTCTAAAGGGTGTGGGTGTATGCGGATGTTCTTTTCTACAAGCACAAAACCAGAAAACATGTTAGAATATAACGAGTTATATTTCTTACAATCATGCTCAGCTACCAAACCTGTAAGGATCCAAACCCATCCTATCAGGACCCTTACCGCTGTGAAGCCCAGACAAGCCCAACCTATGACCTATCCGAATCTCACAAGGCTTAATCACACTAGTTCTGATTTTATTAAATTCCTTTCTTATGCTTTTTAAAGTTTGGAGCATAATAAATATGGATAAACATTCTGGTGACATAAGGAGTAAATAAAAATATCAACAGAAGTCATTATAATTAACAAAAAGAACCACAACACACAAGTCCTATAGGGATCTTAAACTCTAGCAAGTAGCCCTTCAATAAATTCTGGAAATAAATAGGAATAAGAGGGATTCAATAAACTAGAAACTAGTCCAATCAAACTTCATGTTCAATGGTAAATGCACAAGCAATCAGCAAGGAAGGAGGTATAAGAATGTAATGCAATATCATCTTGCCATGCAGCTTTGATCTCACACACCAGTACCACGGACAAATGATGTACCTAAGCCTGAAAAATAGTGAAATAACCGAGTGAGACTACAAGAATCTCAGTAGCATCACAACATCATAAGATCTGCAAAAATCTAAACAAACATCTCCCAAACAACATCAGATTCGTCTACACAACTAAGGAGTATGAAACAATCATAAAAGGAATAGGGCAAAAAGTTATAGGTTTTAGGTGGACTAAGAACACTTCTGAAAATAGAAATACGTAGGCAGGTAATCAATCAATCTCATCAACAAAAGGCCATCCCCTTCCACCTATGTTGTCCAAGGCTTAGCTGAAAAAAGGGTAAATGGTTAGTACACAATCTAATCAGCAAGTCTATTCTTCTTGTCACATAAGGACAAGGCATCCGAGCCATAAAAGGACAAAACCATCCAAATCACACAAGGATAAGGGCATCTTGCCACATAAGGACTAGGCATCCAGCATACACATGCTAGGAATTTCCACCCTTGAGACTCCTATACCAGTAAGAACCTCTCCTCTCCCTAGGAGCATCAGTGCTTAACCCAAATGACCACTGGAAAAGGATCCTAACACACAATCATATACAAGCACACACAAGCAAGTACAAAACATAACATCACAGTAGGGCATCCTTAATCACATCACAACACAATCAGCAAGTCCAATGCACATAACACATCCGAATTAGGCATATCAACCTATCATAAGGGTCCAAAATTACCTAAGGACTCATAGCTCAACCCGCAACTCATGCATATATTATACTAAGCATGCGCATATAATCAACAACAAAGACATGCATCCAAAACATCAATCATACAACAAAAATTTTTGGAGAAACCGATGAGGTATATATTCTACCATTCTTGTCTTTGAACAAGTAGCTAATCCTTTATATTGATTAAGAGGATCCAAACCACCTATATAACCATAAGGCAAAGACAAAACCATACTAAGCATACACAATTCAGAAAGCAAATAGACATCCTAGTTTCTTACCAATTTCACTCACCAAACCTATTAGAAACCAGTGATCTGATGCTGCTGAGACCTCCCCTTTGGATGCATGATATGATAGCCAAGAACATAACAAGAATCAACCTAATTTTCCAACCTAATTCATTATGCAAATTTTGGCACTAAGTTAGGCAATAGAGCAAATTGCGATTTCATGCATACAAGGTTTAAATGTTGCAATTTCATGATAATATAGAAGGATTAGGTGTTAATTACACATACGATTAAAAGGAACAAGGTCAGAAACCAATAGACAAGTCAATTAATAAAAATCGACAACAATACGGCAAAGGTATAGAACATACCAGCTTCATGCATAGGGAAGATTCAAAGGATGAATTCATGATATTACAATATGAATAGGTGTCAAACAATCATACGAACAAGAAGAATAACAACAAAAACCATTTGAAGGATCAATCAAGGAATTTCGGCACCAACCCCCTCTAAATTGCAATAACAATAAATATAGTGAAGAACTAAGATAACAAGATAGAGGATGAAAAAAGGTTTCCAACAAGTTATTATTCACAAAAATCCGATTAAGGATGAAAGAATTCGTCTATGGTATGTGTCAGGTGAATTTCAGCAGCAATGGTAGGGAAGAAGGGTTTATTGCGTAATGATTTTGTGTATTTGTCGTGTGTGGACATGTGTGGCCGGCTGGTATGTTTATAGGATTAATGGGATTAATTTTTCCCTACTTTTAAAGCTAGATATAAGGAGATAATCTTTAGGATTAATTCTAGAATTATCTCTTAAGAATAGAGAATGTACCATTAATGATAGAAATTAAATAAAGGAGAAATGAAATCGAAAATGAACATTGAACTTTCAATATCATTTTTCGGCTATTACACATCCATTTCTTCAGGGAAAAAATGGTCATTTCAGCTGCACTGGCTTCTGGATTTCTAGGACAAAGGATCGGGGTCTCACATTAAAGATCTGGGTGGTTCTCCTAAAACTTTGTTTATGTTGTACATTTCATTAAAAATGACAATGTTTTAGTGTTCACTTTTATTGTTGTTGTTTACTTGGAATAATTTATTATTAACGATATTTTTTCTTTTGATATATTTATCATTAACTTGAATTCAACATATGATTTGCTATATTGGGAATGCTTAATACAGGATGTTTGAAATAATATATTAATTTTATTTCATATATGTTAGTTAGCAGCGGTGTATCTCAAAAAATTATAAACTTATGTTACAAAAATAAATAGTGTGAAGATTGTAGAGAGTGGACAGTTATAAGTATTTGTTAGTTGGAGCCAAACAATGGGAAGTTGATGTTTTGGTGTGAGACCTTAATCCTTTCCTTGATAGATGTTCTTGAAGTTTAGGTACCAATGTAGCTGAAATGACCATTTTTTCTCTAAAAAAATGGATGTGTGGTGGCTAGAAATGATTTTGATGGTTCTTTCTTATTTTGATTCATTTCAATTCCTTTCTATTTTATTTTTTTCCTGCTTTATTTTTTTCTTATATGATTTCTTTCTTATTCTTAAGAAATAATTCCAAATTTAATTCTTAAGCATTATCTCTTTATATCTAGCTTTAAAAATTGAGAAAATTAATCTCATTAAACTATATAAGTATAGTAGCTGGCCAAACACATATCCCACCACAAAAACACCCTAAATTATCACAAGATACCCTCACCTTCTTTCCCCTTGCTGTTGAAATTCTACCTTCACAAACCCTAGCTGAACTCTTTCATTTTTTATCCATTTTTTGCAAATAATAGCTTGTTTGTAAGACCCCAATTTTTGTGTCCTAGAAGTCCAGAAGCCAGTGCAGTTGAAATGACGATTTCTTCTCTAAAAAATTGGATACATGATAGCCAAAAATGGCAATAAAGTTTTAGTGTTCATTTCTTATTTTATTCTTTCTTAATTCATTTTTAGCATTAATGATGCATTATCTATTCTTAAGAGATAATTTCTAAATTAAATCCTAATGAATATCTTCTTATGTCTAGCCTTAAAATTAGGAAGATTAATCCCATAAACATTCTATATAAGGAGGTTACCGGCTACATTTAAATCCTACACCAAAAACACACAAAATCATTAAATAATCAAACTCTACTCCCTACCCTTACTGTCGAAATTTCTTAACCTTCACCATAGCTGAATTCTTTAATCCTTCATCAAATTTCTGCAAATAATAACTTGTTGAAAACCTCTTTCCATCCTCTATCTTGCTATCTTGGTTTTATCATCAGAAGGTTAGGTTCTCCTTGTACTTTTTCTTAACTTAATTCCTAGGTTTTTGTGCCAAAATTCTTTATTTAATCCTTCCATTGGTTTCTATTGTTGATCCTTTTGTTCATATGATTGTTTGGCATCTATTCGTGTTATAATATCATGAATTCATCCTTTAAATCTTCCCTATGTATGAAATCAGCATGCCCTATACCTTTGCCTTATTGTTGACGATTTTGGTCAATTGATGTGTCTGTTGGTTT
Source organism: Passiflora organensis (assembly GCA_019739055.1). NCBI lineage: Eukaryota > Viridiplantae > Streptophyta > Magnoliopsida > Malpighiales > Passifloraceae > Passiflora > Passiflora organensis. The sequence goes on along the minus strand of JAEPBF010000331.1, from coordinate 46,667 downwards.
CTGATCTTGTTCCTTTAAATTGTATGTGTTATTAACACTCAATCCTTCCTTGTTATCATGAATATGTAACCTCTAAGTTCCTTATGCATGAAATCACAGTTTCCTTATTAGCCTATCTTAGTGCCAAAATTTGCATGGCTAATTAGAATGGTAAATCAAGTTGATTCTTATTGTGTTCCTCGCTATTATATCTCACATCCAAAGGGGAGGTCTCAGCAGCAACTGATCACTGGTTTCTGATAGTTTTGGTGAATGGAATTGGTAAGGAAATATGATGTTTACTTGGTTATTGAATATACATCCTTCGTATGGTTTTGTCTTTTCCTTATGATTAGCTACTTGTTTAGAGACAAGAAAGGTAGGATCTATACCTCATCAGTTTCTTCAGAGATCCTTATTGTTTGATTAATGTTTCATGCTTTATGTTTGGTACATATTGTGGAATAAACTATGGAATTGTTAGGCAATTTCAAACCCTAAGGTATGTGGTGTATGCCTAATACAGTTGTATTGTGTGCATATGACATGCTGATTGTGTTGTGTATGATTGAGAATGCCCTATTGTGGTGATATGCTTTGTGCTTGCTTGTGTGTGCTTATACATGTCTGTGTGTCAGGATCCTTTTCCAATAGCCATTCGAGGTAAGTGTTGATGCTCCCAAGGAGAGGAGAGGTTCTTACTAGTATGGGAGTCGTATGAGTGGCAATCCCACCAAGAGCTTACTGGATACCTAGTCATGTGTGCTGGCAAGATGAGTAGGCTTGCTGATTAGCTTGTGTGCTAACCTTTTACCTTTTGTGCAGCAAAACCTTGGATAACACAAGCGGAAGGGGATAACCTTTTCTATTGATGACATTGAATGATGATTTTTCTGCCTGTGTACTTCTGATTTTCAGAAATGTTTGTAGTCCACCCTCAACCTATATATTTTCTTCCCTGTACCTATTAATTTCCTAATGTTTGCGTGATATTCATTTAGATATGTAGTCCAGTATGATGTTGTTCAGGAGATGTTTGTTTAGATTTGTTTCCCTACTGAGATTCATGTAATCTCATCCTGTTATTTTCACCATTTTTCAAGCTTAGGTACATCATCTGTCCATGGTATTTGTGTGTGAGATCAAGGTTGCGCAGCGGGATGATATTGCATCATATTCGCATACCTCTTTCCTTAATGATTGTTTCACATATAACATGAACTTTGATTGGACTAATCTCTGCTTCTTTGAATCCCTCCTTTGCTTGTTTATTTCCGTTATTTATTGGAGGATTACCTGTTGGATTTTGAGATCCCTATGGGACTTGTGTGTTGTGGTTCCTTTTATCAATTTTAAAGACTTCCATTAATATTTTTCTTAACTCTGTATATTGCTAGAATGTTTGTCCATTATCATGCTCTAACCTTTAAATAGTATACGAAGGAAACTTAATAAAATCGAAGCTAAGGGAGATAAGCCTTGTGAGATTCAGATAGGTCCTAGGTTGGGTTTCTTTGGGTTTCACGGCGGTAAGGGTCCTAATAGGTTGGATATAGGTCCTTACATTGTTGGAATCCTCTTTACATTCTATATCTTATTATCTTGGTTTTCTTCTCTATTTATTATTGTCGACTTTTCTAGGGTTTGGTACCGAAATTGTGAGACCCAGATCCTTCTTAATTTAGATATCCAGGAAGTCCAAGAGCCGATGCAGTTGAAATGACTATTTTCCTTCTAAAGAAATGGATGTGTAATGGCCTAAAATGGTTATTGCTGAATATTTTCTTTTTTAATTCTGATATTTTTATATTAACTATCCTTAGTTTTATCCTTTATTATCCAAGGTATTAGATAGTTCTTCCTTTTAAATAGAATATCTCTTTTAATAAAATTATTCTTTTAAATAAAATTATGATTTAAATAGAATTATTCTTTTAAATAGAATTATTCTTTAAATAGAATTATCTTTTTAAGCTTAAAAATAGGGAATTATCTCTTAACTAAACCTCCTTAGACACCTATAGAAGGAGAGACTGACCTACCCTGAGAAATCATACCGAAAACCTCCTAAATAATTCTGGAATTATTCATTCCGTTCTTTTATTCCTTTTAATTTCTGATTTTTACCTACCCTAAACCCTAGCTGAAGTTCCTTGATCTTTATCCTATCATAACTCTCTCATCCTTTGTCAGATTTCTACAAATAATAGCTTGTTGGAAAACTCTTTCTATCCTCTATTTAGTTATCTTAGGGCATCAGAAGGTTAATTATTCTCTTTAGAAATTCAAGTCATAACAAGTCGGTTTTGGTGCCAAGCCTGTGTGATTCTTCCTTTAATTGATTTTTGTTGTTATTCCTTTTGTTTGTATGACTATTTGGCGTCCATTCATATTGTAAAATTATTAATTCAAACTTTGAATCTTCTCTACACATGAAATCAGAATGCTCTATTTCTAACCCTATGTTTGTCGACATTTAATCAATTAACTTGTTTATTGGCTTCAGATCTTGTTTCTTTTAATTGTTTGAGTGTCTGGCACTTATTGTAAGACCCCGAATTTTGAGTCCTAGAAGTCCAGAAGCCAGTACAGGTGAAAAGACAATTTTGTCCCTGAAGGAAAGGATATGTGATGGCCAAAATTGGTAAGATTGTTTAGTAGTTAACTTTTTTTTTAAATTCCCTTTGATCTAAATTTTTATAGATGGATAATTGCCTTAGAGATTGTCCTTATATAGGGATAATTGCCTTAGAGATTAAAGATCCTAAAAATAGGAAAAATAATTTAGAGTTTAATTATATGGTAGATTATCTTATTATGATAAAGTGATTTAAAGTAGTAATCAGAATTCTAAACCCATTCATTATAAATAGGAAGCCAACCCCACAAAAATCATTCATAGAAAACTTACAAATTCGTATGAGCCTAATACCCTGTACCTCCCTATAGCTGCCATAATTCGCAGAAACTTCAAACCAGCATAACTCAATCATTGTTCGTCAGATCTCTGCTAAAAATAGCTTGTTTGAAACCTCTCTTCATCTTCTTTTCAACCATCATTGATTTGTTTCAGGAGGTTAGTATTTCTTTATCTAAGGTTAATTTGAAAATCAGCGGCGGAATTAGGTTTTCGCCAAATCTTCTTGAACTTCAAAATAGTATAACATTCTAATCGTTTGTCAGATCCTTACAAATAATAGCTCGTTGGAAAGCTATTTTCATACTCTTTCCAACCATATATAAATCTAATCTTGGATGTAAATATTTACTTGTATAAGGTTAAGACAAATCGTCCTATGCCCTACTTTTAGCGACAAGATTTGCATAGTTAATTGGAATAGTAAATTTAGGTTGAATCTTGTTAAGTTCCTGGTTATCACATCAAAAATCCAAGGAGGAGGCACCTACAATGTCTAATCACTGGTTTTCTGATAGGTTTGGTGAGTGGTATTGGTAAGGAAATAGGGTATTTAATTGACTATTGAATATGCCTGTTTAGTTTGTTTTTGTCTTTGACTGATGATAACTTAGGTGGTTCGGATTTACTTAATAAAGGGAAAGGAGTAGCTTCTTGTTCAGAGACAAGAGAGGTAGGATCTACGCCTCATCGGTTTCTCCAGAGACCCCTGTTATTTTCTTGATATTTTTGTTACCTTCCCTTGTTGTATTGTTTGTGATTGGATTATAGGGTGAGAATATGAAATACGGAATGAGATATGAATCTCCTAGGCTATATCAAACCCCTGAGTTAAGAACTGAGTGCCTAGGATGCAATTGTTATGTGAATTGGATATGTTGATTGTGTTCTGACATGATTAAGGATACCCTGTTGTGGTATTATGCTTTGTACTTGCCTGTGTGTGCTTGTACGTGTCTGTGTGTCAGGATCCTATTCCGGTGGCCATTCAGGGTAAGCGCTGATGCTCCTAGGAAGAGGAGAGCTTCTTACCGGTATGGGAGATGTATGGGCGGCAAACCACCAAATTGTATGGGAGCTTCTTACCGGTGTCCTTGCAAGGACAGATCCCTGCTTTGCGAGGCAGGAAGCCCTTATCTTGCGTGGTTTTGGATGCCTTAGTAGGTATGTAACTAGGGAAGACTTGTCCATGTGGGACTATTCGACTTGTCCTTGCGAGGACAAGATGAAAGGCTTACTGATTAGTTTGCGTGTTAAACATCTACCCTTTGTGGAGTAAGTTTTGGACAACACAGGTGGAAGAGGATGGCCTTTCTTCTTCATTACCGAGGGCAATCTGATGTGTTTCACCTGCCTGTGTACTTCTGACTTTTTGAAAGTATTTGTAGTTCTCCCTCAGCCATAGATTCGGCCCTAACCTTTTTTGATTGGTTTTGGAATTGCGTGATCCCCTTTAGTTGTTTAGGAATGATTTTATGTGAATTGGGAGATTTGTGTTAAGGGATTCTGTAGATCTTATGTTTAGGGATTCTGTAGATCTTATGATGCTGTGACCCTACTGATTTTACCATTTTTCAGGCTTAGGTACATTCACTGTTCGTGGTACCAGGGTGTGAGATCAAGGCTGCACGGCGGGGCGATATCGCATCACATTTGCATACTTGTTACTTTCGCATATAACATGAATGATTGGGCAACTTTCTGGTTTATTTTAAGCACTCTTCTTTACTTGCTATTTCCGAACCTTGATAAAGAATTTCTTGCTGGTTATGTGGATCCCTATCGGACTTGTGTGTTATGAACCCAAAGATTTAATTTAAGACTTCCGCTGATGTTTTATTTACTCCGTATGATACCAGAACATGTGTCCAATATCATGTTCCAATTGTTGATAAGCAATAAGATTAACAAGCTTAAAATCGGTAGTTTATGATTAGTCTGGTGAGATTCAAATTGGTCTTAGGTGTCATTTAGGCTTATTTGGGTTTCACGGCGGTAATGACCTTAATCAGAGCAATTATTAATAGTTAGGAATTGGGGTCGTTACAAATTTGGTATCGAAGCTTGGTTTAAGGATTATATTTTGTTATATACTAACTTATTTGTTGATTTTTGGTGATTGCAGGTAAGAACATGGGCACACACTCACTCACTTAGGGGCTAAAACCGAAAGGGAACTAAGACTAACATGGGATTTAATTGATGGGAATAATAATTTGATGTGATGATTGTTCATCTTTAGTATGTCTTAATATGTTTCCGTGGATGATTAGCTATATTTCTTGTCATTACCGAATGTATATGCGTATGATTGATGATGTGTATTGCCGAATATGGGTGATGTGCGAGTCTATGCTTGCTTGATGTTTGATAATGATTCCTAGGAGTGTTGATGGAATTGCCAAGAATACTTTTGCATGTGTGCATATGATTTCCGAAAATTTGTATATTGCTTTCCAGCATATGCGTATCATCAGGTGCATGCCTCTCCACCAGGTACCACTCTTATTCCTAGTGTCGTATTTAGTGTGTGTTGAGTAACAATCGTACACTTGTGTAGTATGGCACGCTTGAGGCAACAAAGGGACCATCGGGATAGGTTTGAGATTCATACTAAACAGCAACCTATTGAGCAAGATGAGCCAAATGCACAAATTGAGAAGGAAGGGCTAGATTTGTCCGAAAACAAACCTGAGACATCAGCCGCACCAGACATTGACCCTGTTATGGCACAAATCTTAAATGTGCTATAAGGAATTGCTGCAAACCAGCAAGCGAATGGAGGCGCAATTTCAGAATGCTCCTGTGCCTTCACCAGAACCTATTCCTCCATTTGAACCTGTGCAGCCGGCGTATCATAAGGAGACAGAGAGACTTCCCGTCATGATTACAAAATTGCTGAAGGAAGCTCGACAACTTGGATGTATTGATTTCGGTGGTTCAACTGGAGCCGCAAATGCCCGTGAGTGGATGGACACCTTATGCCGAGTATCCTTGTTCCTGCATATCTCGGAATGATGACAAGGTTGCCATTACTACATTCTTACTTGAAGGAGAAGTCCTCGCTTGGTGAACATCTGTTAGCTTGCGATTCGACGATCGTTTTCCAATTGTGGGAAGAATTCCCGTTCGAAATCGATGAGAGATTCTATACAAGATTCCATAAAGGCTAGCAGCAACAAGCTTTTTACAAATTTGAACAAGGCACCCGTTCAGGTGCTGGAATATGAAAAAATGTTAAGAGATTTGTCCCGATTTGCACCTGAAGAAGATCGTACACCATATCAACTTGCGAGACAATTTCAGGATGGGTTGAGTACCGAACTCAAAACCATCGTCGATACAACACCGGTGCAGAATTTACAAGAACTAAGTGTTGCCGCAACTGAGGCTGAAAAGATCGTGCAAACCAAGAAGTCATCCGCAGGCACTAGTGGCGGATCCTATAGGAGAGATTCAAAGTTCAACCGACAAAGGGGAAATACCAACAGAAAGAACTTTTCTGATCCAAATTTTAATGAACCTTCGTGGAAGTTTCATCAACGGTGATGTTACAACTGTGGCGAGATGGGACATATTCAGACTGATTGCCCGAAACCAAGACAAATCACAAGAATACCTAACACCGGCTGAGGTGGGAATGTCAACCCCGCCAGACCACCAACACGCGCACCAGAAGGACCACCCAATAGATCCACAAGTGAGGCGCAGCCAAGACCAACAAGGCTCTTTACTTTGACTGATGCCGAGGCTAGTCCTGATGTGGTGACAGGTACTATTTCAGTTTTTTCTCGAAACGCTAAAGTATTATTTGATCCAGGAGCAAATAGATCGTTTGTAAGTCCAAGGATAGCACTTAGCACGGATCATCCTCTATCTCCCTTGACTCCTCCTATTGCGGTTCTAACTCCTTTGGGAGAACAACTGATTTGTGATCTGGTCTACATCGGCTGTGCTATACGTATGGGATCGAATGTAGTTGAAGTGAATCTAATTCCATTAGACATCAGGGAGCTGGATGTGATTTTAGGCATGGATTGCCTGGCAAAATATCAAGCCCGTGTGGAGTGTTTCACCAAGTGGGTGTGGTTCACTTTTTCTGATGGTATCGAATACTGTTTTGAAGGCGATAGGCGAGTTGTGCCAACTTGCATGATTTCCTGGCTTAAGGCAAAGCGATTAATCAACAAAGGATGTACAGTATACCTTTCGCATGTACAGGATATTTCTAAAGAATTCTCAGATTTGAATTTTGTTCCTGTGGTTTGCGAATTTCCAGAAGTATTTTCAGAAGACATAGCCGGACTACCACCATCAAGGGAAGTGGAATTCGGCATTGAGCTAGTGCCAGGTACGAATCTGATTTCCATTCCCCCGTATCGTATGGCTTCTGCGGAAATGAAAGAATTAAAAACGCAATTGAAAGATGTGTTGGATCGTGGTTTTATTCGACCTAGTGTGTCACCCTGGGGAGAACCTGTTCTGTTCGTGAAAAAGAAAAACAGTTTGCTGCGATAATGCATTGATTATCGGCAGCTGAACCGTATGACTGTGAAAAAACAAATACCCTCTGACACGCATTGACGATTTTTTGACCAACTCCAAGGTGCAGCCGTATTCTCCTAGATGGATCTTAGATTTGGATACCATCAACTGCGAGTTCGTGATGCTGATATTCCAAAGACCGCATTCAGATCGCGCTATGGCCACTACAAATTTCTGGTCATGCCATTTGGCTTGACCAATGCACCAGCTGTGGGACCCAGCCCTGTAGGGGGGGTCAGGTTACCCGATTCCCACATCGGAAAGGAACGAGGGATGTCTTGGGCTTATATGTGTTGTGTGATGGTATCATTTGTAACAAGATGCATCTTTTGGGCCATGTGGTTATAAGCCCAACCAAGCATTGCAGTTGGGATCCATCACGCACACATACACATCCAGGCCCACTGGGCCAAGAGTCCGGGGGCCGGGTCGTGACAAATTGTAGCGGAGCCGATCTCGTTCCCTTTTCCGGGTGGGATTGGGCCGTGTTGTGTGTTCACGTTTGGGCTCATGAGTTTGGGCCCACGTTAGTTACGTTTGGCTCCCCTCGTGAGGACACGAGGTCTATAAGGAGGAGGAGATTGTGAGACCCAGCTCGTAGGGGGCTCAGGGTACCCAATCCCACATTGGAAAGGAACAGGGGAGGCCTTGGGCTTATATGTGTTGTGTGATGGTATCATTTGTAACAAGATGCATCTTTTGGGCCATGTGGTTAAAAGCCCAACTGAGCGTTGCAGTTGTAATCCATCGCGCATACATACACTTTCGGGCCCTCTGGGCCGAGGGTTTGGGGGCCGGGTCGTGACAAATAGTAGCGGAGCCGATCTCGTTCCCTCTTCTGGGTGGGCTTGGGCTGTGTTGTTTGTTCACGTTTGGGCTCGTAAGTTTGGGCCCACGTCAGTTACGTTTGGTTCCCCTCGTGACGACACGAGGTCTATAAGGAGGGGAGATTGTGAGACCCAGCCTGTAGGGGGGTCAGGTTACCTGATCCCACATTGGAAAGGAACAGGGGAGGCCTTGGGCTTATATGTGTTGTGTGATGGTATCATTTGTAACAAGATGCATCTTTTGGGCCATGTGGTTAAAAGCTCAACTGAGTGTTGCAGTTGTGATCCATCACGCACAAATACACGTCCGGGCCCGCTGGGCCGAGGGTTTGGGGGCCGGGTCGTGACAAATAGTAGCGGAGCCGATCTCGTTCCCTCTTCTGGGTGGGCTTGGGCTGTGTTGTTTGTTCACGTTTGGGCTCGTGAGTTTGGGCCCACGTCAGTTACGTTTGGCTTCCCTCGTGAGGACACGAGGTCTATAAGGAGGGGAGATTGTGAGACCCAGCCTGTAGTGGGGGTCAGGTTACTCAATCCCACATCGGAAAGGAGCGGGGGAGGTCTTGGGTTTATATGTGTTGTGTGATGGTATCATTTGTAAGCCCTGTCAATGTTTTACGTTTTAGACAGAACAGGTAACCATTCACTCTCTGTTTCTTTCAACCAGCCGTCTCTAGCCTCTGCCTGTTCCACTACTAGATTGTCAGTATAGATTGGAGAGGGTACGGTAAGAGCTTTGTTTCTTTTTTGTATGTAGATTGGGTTGTGATTGCTTGTCTGCTATTGATTCGATTCAGGTGGATCTGAATCTGTGTATCGCGATAAGGGCAACGGAATTGCCACCAGTTCATCTGCACGCCAAGTAGGAGACTATGCCTCATCAGTTTGATCGGCAATTGCTTCGTTCTTTCTTGTTGCTTGTATTTCCTTTTATTCCTCTTCCTTCCGTTGGAACTCTTCACTACCCAACTCTTGATTCGCTTGCCAATTGAAATTATATAAGTATAATTCACGTAGTCAAGTGCCTTGGATGATTTTTTTGAGAAAACTGGAATCGGTGTGACATTGATTATTTCCTTGGATTTTTCGCAAATTAGGGTAAGGGTTTCGTAGACACTCAAGAATCTCTGTATTGTTATTTTGTCCTTGTTTGTTTTATCTTTTTCCTATGCCAGCGTGGGTGGCCGTAGCTGGTTTTGTTACTGCCTTCTAATTAAGGTTATAACCAACAGCCTATCTTGTTCCACTCTCAGCGTACCATATAGGAATTTCTTATATGCTTCCTCATATAAGAATTCTTGTATGAGGTTCCTAACCAGGATCATTCCAACCTTGGTTTCAAATTCATAGTGAACGCCTACCCCAAAGAGCGAATTCGTCATTCCACCAAAGCATGTCTGGCAAATCCACATGATCCGTCCCTGCCCCACTGGCTTTGTCATCCTATGTCTACTCCTCTTTCACTGGCTTGTTTGCTCCCAGCTGCACCATGGCCAAGGTCCAAGTTCAATAGATGTGTAACCTCAGACGCAGAATGGGACTGAAGCCGAGCCCTCTTCTCTCGTTCCCTCCCGTCAGCCTTCCTTTTTCCGTAGCAAACTGTTATTCCTGCGTGCGTGACCCATTTGTTTCTCTTTCACTTTTCTTCCTTCCAGATCAAGCGAGGCATGCTCTCTGTTCTTCCTGTATTTCCCGGTGCCGCGAGCTTATTCACAACTAGTTTCGTGCTCCCTTTTTCTTTGTTTATTTCTTGGCGCTCCTTCTTCCTCCCCCTGGCTCACCGCCTGTTGATCTACGTTACCCACTTGCGCCTTCTACTGTCTCTTCCTTCTTTTCCATCGAGTGAGTCGAATTTTTCCTCCTTCTTCTCAATGGTAGGGGAGATGATCTCGCTCCCTCTTCCGGGTGGGCTTAGGACGTGTTGTGTGTTCACGTTTGGGCCCGTGAGTTTGGGCCCAAGGCAGTTACGTTTGGCTCTCTTCGTGAGGACACGAGGTCTATAAGGAGGGGAGATTGTGAGACCCAGCCCGTAGGGGGGGTCAGGTTACTCAATCCCACATCGGAAAGGAGCGGGGAAGGTCTTGGGTTTATATGTGTTGTGTGATGGTATCATTTGTAACAAGATGCGTCTTTTGGGCCCTGTGGTTATAAACCCGACTGAGCGTTGCAGTTGTGATCCATCACGCACACATACACGTCCGGGCCCGCTTGGTCGAGGGTCCGTGGGGCCAGGTCGTGACACCAGCTGTGTTTATGGACTTGATGAATCGTGTGCTCCGCGAATTCCTGGATAAATTTGTGATAGTCTTCATCGACAACATTCTGATTTACTCGATATCAGAAAAGGATCATGCTATGCACTTGTGGATTGTGCTTAAAATCCTGAAGGATCGACGGTTGTTCGCAAAGTACTCAAAATGTGAATTCTGTTTACGTGAGGTTAGTTTCCTTGGCCATACTGTTTCCGCCCAAGGTGTGTTTGTTGATACAAAGAAGATTGAAGTCGTGATTGCTTGGGAACCTCCGCGAAGTGTGTTCGAAGTTCATAGTTTCCTAGGCTTAGCAGGATACTACCGTCGCTTTGTGGAAAATTTTTCATCACTTGCCAGACCATTGACAAAACTGACAGGCAAGGGTGAGCCGTTCGTATCGAACGAGAAATGCCAGCAAAGTTTTGAAGAGCTAAAGAATCGGCTAGTTTCTGCAGCTATCCTTACCTTACCTATTTGTGGAAAGGAATATGTGGTTTACAGCGACGCGTCAAAATCTGGACTTGGATGTGTATTAATGCAAGATGGAAAAGTCATTGCCTACGATTCAAGGCAATTGCGACCGCACGAGATAAACTACCCTATACATGACCTGGAACTTGCAGCCGTGGTATTTGCCATAAAAATGTTGCGACATTACTTATACGGCGAGACGTGTCGAATCTTCACTGATCACAAAATCCTAAAGTACCTACTCACGCAAAAAGAAATGAATATGAGACAACAGAGATGGGTGGAGCTGATTAAAGACTACGATTTAATCATCGACTGTCATCCTGGAAAGGCGAATATTGTTGCTGATGCCCTGAGCAGAAAGGTTCATCCTCCTTCCCCAACAGTTTTGGCCTACATGTGCACCTATTACCTACCGATGATGCTGGAATTGAAAACTAATCATGTGCATCTCGGCACCGATTTCTCTGGTTCGTTGTTGGCACGAATTGAAGTCGCACCTACCTTAATTGAAGAAATCCGGAATCAACAATTAGAGGATCCGAAATTTACTGAAATTCAGAAGCAACTTGCTGATGGTGTTGATGCCATAGTTCGTGATTTCAGAATACGAGATGATGAAGTACTAGTCTTCAGAAATCGGGTAAGTGTTCCACAAAAAGTTGATATTCGTAACCTTATTCTATAAGAGGCGTATAGTTCAAAGTTCTCAATTCATCCTGGAAGCACTAAGATGTACCAAGTTTTGAAGGGGCAGTATTGGTGGCCAAATATGAAACGTCATATTGCTGAATTCGTTGCCCGATGCCTCGTATGTCAAGAAGTAAAGATCGAACATCAAAGACCCGCTGGTCTACTTCTGTCACTTCCGATTCCAGAATGGAAGTGGGAGCACGTCACAATGGATTTTGTGACCGGTTTGCTTAGATCGCAGCGAGGATACAATGCCATTTGGGTGATTGTGGATCGACTGACGAAATCTGTACACTTTCTTCCTAGACGTGTAACAGATACACCAGAAAAATTGGCAGTTCGTTACTTGGACGAGATTGTTCGGTTGCATGGAGTACCAGTTTCTATAGTTTCAGATCGTGACCCTCGTTTCACTTCACGATTTTGGGAGAAATTCCAAAATGCACTGGGTTCGAGATTGAATTTCAGTACAGCATTTCATCCCCAGACTGATGGTCAATCAGAAAGGACGATTCAGACACTTGAAGACATGCTACGTGCGAGTGTATTGGATCAGCAAACCGGCTGGGATCGAAGCTTACCATTGGCAGAATCTGCTTACAACAATAGTTTTCATGTAAGCATTGGTATGGCACCCTATGAAGAACTATATGGGAGACGTTGCAGAACCCCCATTTGCTGGAATGACGTAGGCAAGAGACGCCTAGAACATCCTAAATTAATTGACCAAGAAACAGAGCAATTAAGCTTGATTCGACAAAGGTTAAAAGCAGCTCAGGATCGGCAGAAAAGCTACGCAGACAATTGACGAAGGGAGCTGGAATTTGTGGTAGGAGACAAATTGTTTTTGAAAGTCGCCCCATAGAAAGGTGTGCTTCGTTTTCAGCAGCGAGGTAAGCTAACACCTCGCTACATTGGTCCATATGACATTGTTGAAAGAATCCGCCATGTTGCATACCGACTGGCACTACCTCCAAATATGGAAAGAATTCACAACGTATTTCACGTTTCAATGGTAAAAAAGTATATGCGAGATCCTGTTCATGTGCTTAAAGAACCGCCAGTTGAAGTTTCTGAAGACCTATCCTATCCCGTACAGGCAGTTGCCATACTAGAGCGGTCAGTTTGACAGCTTCTCAGTCAAAATGTGCCTATGGTACGAGTTGTTTGGCGTAATGGCCAAATTGAGGAGCAGTCTTGGGAGACTGAGGAGACTATGCGTGCAAAATTTCCTTACTTGTTTGATTAGGTACTTATGATAAAAATTTCGAGGACGAAATTCTTATAAGGAGGGGAGGATGTAAGACCCCGAATTTTGAGTCCTAGAAGTCCAGAAGCCAGTGCAGGTGAAAAGACAATTTTGCCCCTGAAGGAAAGGATGTGTGATGGCCAAAATTGGTAAGATTGTTTAGTAGTTAACTTTGTTTTAAATTCCCTTTGATCTAAGTTCTTATAGATGGATAATTGCCTTAGAGATTGTCCTTATAGAGGGATAATTTCTTTAGAGATTAAAAACCCAAAAAATAGGAAAGATAATTTAGAGTTTAATTATCTGATAGATTATCTTATTATGATAAAGTGATTAAAAATAGTAATCATAATTCTATACCCATTCATTATAAATAGGAAGCCAACCCCACAAAAATCATTCATAGAAAACTTACAAATTCGTATGAGCTTAATACCCTATACCTCCCTATAGCCGCCATAATTCGCAGAAAATTCAAACCAGTATAACTCAATCATCGTTCGTCAGATCTCTGCTAAAAATAGCTTGTTTAAAACCTCTCTTCATCTTCTTTCCAACCATTATTGATTTTTTTTCAGGAGGTTAGTATTTCTGTATCTAAGGTTAATTTGAAAAACGGCGGCGGAATTAAGTTTTTGCCAAATCTTCTTGAACTTCAAAATATCATAACTTTCTAATCGTTTGTCAGATCCTTACAAATAATAGCTCGTTGGAAAGATATTTTCATCCTTTTTCTAAAAATATAAAAATAGAAGGTTTGATGTAAATATTTCCTTGTTTAAGGTTAAGACGAAATCATCCTATGCCTTACTTTTAGCGACAAGATTTGCATAATTAATTCAGGTTGAATCTTGTTAAGTTCCTGGCTATCACATCACACATCCAAAGGGGAGGCACCTGCAACGTCTGATCACTGGTTTTCTGATAGGTTTGGTGAGTTGTATTGGTAAGGAAATAGGGTATTCAATTGACTATTGAATATGCATGCTTAGTTTACTTTTGTCTTTGCCTGGTGATAATTTAGGTGGTTCGGATTTACTTAATAAAGAAAAAGGAATAGCTTATTGTTCAGAGACAAGAGAGGAAGGATCTACGCCTCATCGGTTTCTCTAAAGACCCTTGTTATTTTCTTGATATTTTTGTTACCTTCCCTTGTTGTACTGTTTGTGATTGGATTATAGGGTGAGAATATGAAATATGGAATGAGATATGAATTTCCTAGGCTATATCGAACCCCTGAGTTAGGAATAGAATGTCTGGGATGCAATTATTATGTGAATTGGATATGTTGATTGTGTTCTGACATGATTGAGGATACCCTGTTGTGGTATTATGCTTTGTACTTGCCTATGTGTGCTTGTACGTGTCTGTTTGTCAGGATCCTGTTCTGGTGGCCATTCGGGGTAAGCGCTGATGCTCCTAGGGAGAAGAGAGGTTCTTACCGGTATGGGAGTTGTATGGGCAGCAAACCAGCAAGCGGGCGCTGGATAACTGTCTTTGCGAGGTAGGATCCCTGCTTTGCGAGGCAGGAAACCTTTATCTTAAGAGGTTTGGGATGCCCTAGTAGGTATGTGACTAGGGAAGACTTGTCCGTGTGAGACTAGTCGACTTGTCCTTGCGAGGACAAGATGAAAGGCTTACTAATTAGTTTGCGTGTTAAACTTCTACCCTTTGTGCAGTAAGTTTTGGAAAACACAGGTGGAAGGGGATGGCCTTTCTTCTTCATTGCCAAGGGAAATCTGATGTGTTTCACCTGCCTGTGTACTTCTGACCTTTCAAAAGTATTTGCAGTCCTCCCTCAGCCATAGATTCGGCCCTAACCTCTTTTGATTGGTTTTTGAATTGTGTGATCCCCTTTAGTTGTTTAGGAATGATCTTATGTAAATTTGGAGATTTGTGTTTTGGGATTCTATAGATCTTATGATGTTGTGACCCTACTAAGATTCTTGTAATCTCAAACCGTTGTTTTTACCATTTTTCAGGCTTAGGTACATTCACTGTTCGTGGTAACAGGGTGTGAGATCAAGGCTGCACGGCGGGGCGATATCGTATCACATTTGCATACCTATTACTTGCGTATATAACGTGAATGATTGGGAAACTTTCCAGTTTATTTTAAGCACTCTTCTTTACTTGCTATTTCCGAATCTTGATGAAGAATTTCTTGCTGGTTATGTGGATCCCTATGGGACTTTTATGTTATGAACCCAAAGATTTAATTTAAGACTTCCGCTGATGTTTTATTTACTCCGTATGATACCAGAATATGTGTCCAATATCATGCTCCAATTGTTGATAAGCAATAAGATTAACATGCTTAAAATCGGTAGTTTATGATTAGCCTGGTGAGATTCAAATTGGTCTTAGGTGTCATTTAGGCTTATTTGGGTTTCACGGCGGTAATGACCTTAATCGGAGCAATTATTAATAGTTAGGAATTGGGGTCGTTACACCTATTCCTTCCTTATTCACATGAAATCACAACTTCTTCTTATGTGTATGATGAAATCGCAATTTATCCTATTAAGCCCTAAGGTGTTGCCAAAATTTGTATGATGAATTAGGTTGAATAATTAATTTTTTTAACGCTGAATTTTTGACCATCACATCATGCATTCAGAGAGGAAGATATTGCTGCATCCATATCACTAGATTTTGGTAGGTTAATTGGTAAGAATTCCCAATGCCTTTGATTTTTTTTTAAGTAATCTTATGGCTTAGTATTGTGTGGTCTTTGCCTTGTGATGGTTGAGGAGATTCTGATCTTATTGGAAAGGCAGAGGATTGCATTTGATTCAAACATGTGAGAGGCAGGATCTATGCCTCATCAGTTCATTTGGTTACCCTTGATTGTATGCTTGATTCGTTGTTGATTTTGATTTGGTTCTCTTTGAATTGATTGCACAATTGGGTGATTTATCTTTGGGATAATCTCAGAAATTAGAAGAGCATACATATGACTATAATATGCTTACTGATTTGTGATTGTATTGTGATTTGATTGAGGATTATTTGTTGTGATTTGTGTATTCTTGTACTATGTGTGTATGCGTATATGTGTCTTGTTTGTGCTTTGTTTGAAGGATCCTTCTGTGAGACCCCAAATTTTAAGTCCTAAAAGTTCAGAAGTCAGTGCAGGTGAAAAAACGATTTTGTTCCTAAAGGAAAGGATGTGTGATGGCCGAAATTGGTAACAGTGGTATGGTAGTTAATTCTGGTATAAATTCCTTTTAATCTAGGTCCTTATAGATAGATAATTGCTTTAGAGATTAAAATCCCTAAGAATAGGGGAAGATAATTAAATTCTTTAATTATTTTATTTTTTATAAAATCTTAAAAGTAATAGTCATAATTCTATACCCATTCATTATAAATAGGAAGCCAACCTCACAAAAATCATTCAGAGAAAACATACAAAATTCGTATAAGCCTAAAACCCTACACCTCCCTATAGCAGCCAAAATTCGTTGAAACTTTAAACTAACATAATACTCTTATCATTCATTGGATTCCTGAAAAAAAAAGCTCGTTAGAAAGCTCTCTTCATCCTCTTTCCAATCATATTTGGTATTTTATCAGGAGTTTAGTATGTCTTTCCTTAAAGATAAGTTGAAAATCGGCGGCTGAATTAGGTTTTCGCCAAATCTTTTTGAACTTTAAAATAGCATAACTCTTTCACCGTTTATTGTATCTCTACAAATAATATCTTGTTGGAAAGCTCTTTGCATCCTATTTCAAACCATATATGTTTTGTTATTTGGACGTAAATATTTTCTTGTCTAAGGTTAAGTCAAAAATCGGCGACGGAATTAGGTCTTTTTTTTAAGATTTCTACAGTTTTTGTCTTCGGTTGATTTCTGTTGTCGTTTCGCGTGTTCTTATGATTTCTTAGCATCTATTCATGATATGTGATCATGAATTTCTTTCTATTAAACTTCTCTATGCTTAAAGTCAAAATTGTCTTATGCTCTACTTTTAGCAACGAAATTCGTATAGTTAATTGGAATGGTAATTCAGGTTGAATCTTGTTAAGTTCCTGGCTATCACATCACACATCCAAGGGGGAGGCACCTGAAGCATCTGATCACTGGTTTCTGATAGGTTTGGTGACTAGAATTGGTAAGGAAATAAGGTATTCAATTGATTATTGAATATGCATTTTTAGTTTGTTTTCGTCTTTGCCTGGAGATAATATAGGTGGTTCGAAATTACCTAATAAAGGCAAAGGAATAGCTTCTTCCTCAGAGACAAGAGAGGCAGGATCTACGCCTCATCGATTTCTCCAGAGACCCTGCTATTTTTTTAATGTTTTTGTTACTTGGCCTTGTTGTATTGCATGCGATTGGAATATAAGGTGAGAGTATGAAATTCAGAGTGAGATATGGATCTCATAAGGCTATAACGAATCTCTGAGTTAGGTATTGAGTGCCTGGGTTGCATATATTATATAAATTGAATATGCTGATTGTGTTCTGACATGATTGAGGATACCTCGTTGTGGTATTATGCTTTGTACTTGCCTGTGTGTGCTTGTACATGTTTGTGTGTCAGGATACTTTTCTGGTGGTCTGTAACGACCCTAATTCTTAAACCATTATTAATTGCTCCTATTAAGGTCATTACCGCCGTGAAACCCAAATAAGTCTCAGCGACACCTAAGATCTATTAGAATTTCACAAGGCTACATACCGATTTTAAGCTAATTTATTTTGTTGCTTATCAATCAATTGGAGCATGCTATTGGATACACATTCTGGTAACATACGGAGTAAATAAAATCATCAGCGGAAGTCTTAAATCAATCCATTGGGTTCATAACACACAAGTCCCATAGGGATCCAAATAACCAGCAAGCAATTCATCAACAGTTTCCGGAAATAACAAGTCAAAAGAATGCTCAAAAATAAACCAGAACATCATCCAATCTTTCAAGTTATTTGCGCATGTAATAGGTAAGAGTTTATGATGCGATATCGCCCCGCCATGCAGCCTTGATCTCACACACCGGTACCACGAACAGAGGGTGTACCTAAGCCTGAAAAATGGTAAAAACAACAGGATGAGATTACAAGAATCTCAGTAGGGTCGCAGCATCATAAGATCTACAGAATCCCTAAACACAAATCTCCCGAATTCACATAAGATCATTCCCTAAATAACTAAAGGGATCACACAATTCAACAATAAACATAAAGAGGTTAAGGCCGAGATCATGGCTGAGGGAGGACCACACTTCCGAAAGTTCAGAAGTACACAGGCAGGTGAAATACAACAAAATCACACTCAATGATGAAGAAAGGCCATCCCCTTCCACCTGTGTTGTCCGAGACTTACTGCACAAAGGGTAGATGGTTAACACACAAACTAATCAGTAAGCCTTTCACCTTATCCTCTCAAGGATAAGTCGACTAGCCCACATGGACAAGTCTTCCATAGCCGCAACTAGGGCATCCCCAAATCACACAGAAGTGGGCTTCCTATCCCGCAAGATAGGGATCCGGCTACCAAGCACAGATATCCAGCGTGCACTTGCTGGTTCATCACCCATACACCTCCCACAAATCGATAAGAACCTCTCCTCTCCCTAGGAGCATCAGTTCTTACCCTGCCTGGCCAGAAGAACAGGATCCTGACAAACAAACACGTACAAGCACACACAGGCAAGTACAAAACATAATACCACAACAAGGTATTCTCAATCATGTCAGGAAATAATCAACACATCCAATTCATATAACAATAGCATCCCAGGCACTCAATCCCTAACTCAGGGGTTCTATACAGCCTAGGAGATTCATATCTCATTCCGGATTTCATATTCTCTCCATATAATCCAATCACAAACAATACCACAAAGACAGGTAACAAAAACATCAGATAAGAGCGGGGGTTTCTGGAGAAACCGATGAGGCATAGATCCTACCTCTCTTGTCTCTGAACAAGAAGCTACTCCTTTGCCTTTATTAAGTAAATCTGAACCACCTAAATCATCACCACACAAAGATAAAACCAACTAAGCATGCATATCCAAAAATCAAATGCATACGCTATTCCTTACCAGTACCACTCACCAAACCTATCAGAAAACCAGTGATCAGACGTTGCAGGTGCCTCCCCCTTGGATGTGTGATGTGATAGCCGGAAATTAAACAAGATTCAACCTGAATTTATCGTTTGAATTAACTATGCAAAACATGTCGCTAAAAGTATGGCATAGCACGATTTCGTCTTAACCTAGAAACAACGAAATATTTACAACCAAGCTGCGATTAACATAGTTTTGGAAAGAGAATGAAAAGAGCTTTCCAACGACATATTGTTTGCAAGATTCCAACAAACGAGTAAAACGTTATGCTATTTTGAAATTCAAGAAGATTTGGCCGAAACCTAACGCGGCCGCCGATTTTCAAAGTAACATTAGACAACGAAATACTAACCTCCCGAAGAAAATCCAAAGATGGTTGGAAAGAGGATGAAGAGAGCTTTCCAACAAGCTATTATTCGCAGAGATCCAATGAACGATAAGGGAGTTATGCTAGTTTAAAGTTTCTGCAAATTCTGACGGCTAATGGGAGGTATAGGGTTTTAAGTCTATACGAATTTTGTAAGGTTTTAGGGGAAACTTTTGTGGGGTTGGCTTCCTATTTATATTGAATGAGGATAGAATTAGGTCTAATACTTTTAATCAATCTATCCATTCAATACAACTTACCAAATAATCAAAACTCTTAAATTACCTTCCTTAATCTTTTAAGGTAACTATCTACCTTAAAGGATATTTTCCTAAAACGATTACCCATCTACAAGATCCTAAATCAAAAGGAATTAGAAGCAATTAATTTACTGAACAATCTTACCAAATTCCGATTATCACACATCCTTCTCTTCAGGGGCAAAATCGTCTTTTTACCTGCACTGGCTTCTGGACTTCTAGGACTCAAAATTCGGGGTCTTACATGGTCATTCGGGGAAAATGCTAATGTTTCTAGGGAGAGGAGAGGTTCTTACTGGTATGGGAGTTGTGTGGGTGGGAAACCCCAGCGCGCACGCGCTGGATATCTTTCCTTGGGATGCCCTAGTCCATGTGTGGCTTGGGAAGACTTGTCCGTGTGTGGCAAGACTTGTCCTTGCAAGGCAAGATGAATAGACTTACTGATTAGTTTGTGTGTTAACCATCTACCCTTTGTGCAGTAAGCCTTGGACAACACAGGTGGATGGGGATGGTCTTTCTTCTTCATTGCTGAGAGTAATCTGATGAGTTCTACCTGCCTGTGTACTTCTGATTTTTTAGAAGTGTTTGTAGTCCTCCCTCAACCATGGATTCGGCTCTATCCTCTATTTAATTAATTCTTGAAATGAGTGATCCCTTTTAGTTATTTAGGAATGATCTAATGTGAATTAGGAGATTTGTGTTTAAGATTTTTGCAGATCTAATGATATTTTGACCCTACTGAGATTCTTGTAATCTCATACCATTCTTTTTACTATTTTTCAGGCTTAGGTACATCCACTGTCCGTGGTACTAGTGTGTGAGATCAAGGCTGCACGGCGGGGCGATATTGCATCACATTTGCATACTTGATCCTTGTTTACTTGCGCATATAACATAAATGATTGGGCTACTTTCTGGTTTATTTTCAGATCCCTCCTTCGCTTGCTATTTCCGAAATATGTTGGAGGATTTCTTGCTGATTGTTTAAATCCCTATAAGACTTGTGTGTTAATGATTTAATCTAAAGACTTCCACTGATATTTTATTTACTCTTTATGTTACTAGAATATTTGTTCAATATCATGCTCCAATTGTTGCTAAATTTTAAAATAAACATGCTATAAAAATCAAAAGTTAATGGTAAACCTAGTGAGATTCAGATAGATCCTAGGTGTCATTTGGGCTTATTTCGGTTTCACGGAGGTGATGACCTTAATTGAAGCAATTAGTAATAGATACGAATTGGGGTCGTTACAGGTTTGGTAGCGGAGCATGGTTTAGGAAGAATAATTTGTTATATGCTAACTTATTTGTTGATTTTGGTGTTTGTAGGTAAGGACATGCGCACAGATTCACTCACTTAGGGACTAATACCGAAAGTGAACTAATGATAAAATGGGATTGATTTGTAAGATTTAAATGATGAGAATGATAATCTGATTTGATGTTTATTTGTGTATGTTCTTGTGCTTGGTGTGCCATGATATGTTTCGGTGAGTGTTTGCTATGTTTCTTATCATTGCTGAGAATGTGTGTGTTGATTTATCCATGCTGCCGAGTGTCCCTATTTGACTCCTGTATTGCTGAATGTATATTTATGTGACTACTGGTATGTATTGCTGAATATGGATGTTGTGTGAATCCATGCTTGCTTGATGTTTGATGATGATTTTCGAGAGTATATATGAGTGTTGATGTAATTGCCGAGAATACCTTTGCATGTGTGCATGTGTGCATGCGATTTCCAAAAATGTGTATGTTGCTTTCCAGCATATACGTATCGTTCGGTGCACGCCTCTCCACTAGGTACCACTTCTTTTCCTAGTATTGTATTTAGTTATGTGTAAGTAACAATCATATGCTTGTATAGTATGGCAAGGCCAAGTGTAAAAAGGGATCGATGGGGTAGGTATGGGGTTCAGGCTGAATAGCAACCCATAGGGAAGAATCAACCTAATGCACATGTTGAGAACGGAGAGCAACTGATTTGCGATCTAGTCTACATCGACTGTGTTGTATGTATAGGACCGAATGTATTGGAAGTGGATCTAATTCCATTGGACATCGGAGAGCTGGATGTGATTTTAGGCATGGACTGTCTGGCGAAATATCAAGTCGTATGGAGTGTTTAACCAAACATGTGTGGTTCACTTTTCCTAATAGTGCCGAATATTGCTTTAAAGGTGATAGGCGAGTTGTTCCAACTTGGATGATTTCCTGGTTTAAGGAGGCAATTAATCAACAAAGGATGTACAGCGTACGTCGTGAACGTACATGATATTTCGAAAGAATCCTCGGATCTGGATTCTGTTCTAGTGGTTCGCGAATTTCCAGAAGTATTTCCAGAAGTATTTCCAGAAGACATAGCTGGTCTACCACCAGCAAGGGAAGTGGAATTCGGTAATGAGCTAGTGCCTGGTACGAATCTGATTTTCATTCCTCCGTATCGTATGGCTCCTACGGAAATGAAGGAACCAAAAATGCAATTGGAAGATTTGCTGGATCATGGTTTTATTCAACCTAGTGTGTCACTTGGGAAGCACCTGTTCTGTTCATAAAAAAGAAAGACGGTTTGCTGCGATTGTGCATCGATTATCGGCAGCTGAATCGTGTGACTGTGAAAAACAAATACCCTTTGCTGTGCATCGACGATTTTTTCGACCAATTCCAGGCTGCAGCCATATTCTCTAAGGTCGATCTCAGATCTGGATAGCATCAATTGAGAGTTCGTGATGCTGATATTCTGAAGACCGCATTGAGATCGCGATACGGCCACTACGAATTTCTGGTTATGCCATTCGGCTTGACCAATGCACCAGCTTTGTTTATGGACTTGATGAATCATGTGTTCCATGAATTCTTGGATAAATTTGTGATAGTCTTCATCGACGACATTCTGATTTACTCAAAATCGGAAGAGGATCATACTATGCACTTGCGGATTGTGCTTAAAATTTTGAAAGATCGACGGTTGTTCGAAAAGTACTCCAAATTCGAATTCTGGTTACGCGAAGTTGGTTTCCTTTGCCATGATTTAATCATCGAATATCATCCTGGAAAGACAAATGTTGTTGCTGATGCCCTGAGCTGAAAGTTTCTTCCTCCTTCCCCATTAGTTTTGGCCTACATGCGCAACCATTACCTGCCAATGATGTTGGAATTGAAAGCTAACCGTGTGCATCTTGGCACCGATTTTTCTGGTTCGTTGTTGGCATGAATCGAAGTCGCACCTACCTTAATTGAAGAAATCCGGAATCAACAATTAGAGGATCCGAAATTTACTGAAATTTGGAAGCAACTTGCTGATGGTGTTGATGCCATAGTTCGTGATTTCAGAATACGAGATGACGAAGTACTAGTCTTCAGAAACCGGGTATGTGTTCCAAAAAATGTTGATATTCGTAACCTTATTCTATCAAAGGCGCAAAGTTCGAAGTTCGCTATTCATCCTGGAAGCACTAAGATGTACCAAGATTTGAAGAAGCAGTATTGGTGGCCAAACATGAAATGTCACATTGCTGAATTCGTTGCCCGATGCCTCGTATGTCAACAAGTAAAGATAGAACATCAAAGTCCTGCTGGTCTACTTCAGTCACTTCCGATTTCAGAATGGACGTGTGAGCACCTCACAATGGATTTTGTGACTGGTTTGCCTAGATCGCAGCAAGGATACAATGTCATTTGGGGGATCGTGGATCAACTGACGAAATCTGCACACTTTCTTCCTATACGTGTGACAGACACACTAGAAAGATTGGTAGTTCGTTACTTGGATGAGATTGTTCGATGTGTGATTTCATGGAGTACCAGTCTCTATTGTTTCAGATCGTGACCCTCGTTTCACCTCACGATTTTGGGAGAAATTCCAGAATGTGCTGGGTCCAAGATTGAATTTCAGTATAGCATTTCATCCCCAAACCGATGGTCAATCAGAAAGGACAATTCAGACACTCGAAGACATGCTACGAGCGAGTGTGTTGGATCAGCAAACCAGTTGGGATCGATACCTGCCATTCACAGAATTTGCTTACAATAATAGTTTCCATATAAGCATCCGTATGCCACCCTATGAAGCACTATATAGGAGACATTGCAGAACTCCCATTTTCTGGAATGAAGTAGGTGAAAGACTCCTAGACAATCCAGAATTGATTGATCAAGCAACGGAGCAGCTGAACTTGATCTGACAACGGCTAAAAACAGCCTAGGATTGGAAGAAAAGCTACGGCGACAATTGACGAATGGAGCTGGAATTTGTGGTAGGTGACAAAGTATTTTTGAAGGTCGTCCATGGAAAGGAGTCCTTCGTTTTCAGCAGCGAGGTACGCTAGCACCTCGCTACATTGGTCCGTATGACATTGTCGAAAGAATCGGCCCTGTTGCATACCGACTTGCCCTACCTCAAAATATAGAAAGGGTTCACAACGTATTTCATATTTCAATGTTAAGAAAGTATGTGCGAGATCCTGCTCATGTGCTTAAAGAACCGCCAGTTGAAGTTGCTGAAGACCTATCTTATCCCGTACAGCCAGTTGCCATATTAGATCGCTCAGTTCGACAGCTTCGCAGTTGAAGCGTGCCTATGGTATGAGTTGTTTGGCATAATGGCCAAATTGAGGAACAGTCTTGGGAGACTGAGGAATCTATGCGTGCAAAATTTCCTTACCTGTTTGATTCGGTACTTATGTTAAAATTTCGAGGACGAAATTCCTTTAAGGAGGGGAGGATGTGAGACCCCAAATTTTGAGTCCTAAAAATTCAGAAGCCAGTGCAGGTGAAAAGACAATTTTTCCCCTGAAGGAAAGGATGTGTGATGGGCGAAATTGGTAAGAGTGGTATGGTAGTTAATTCTAGTATAAATTCCTTTTAATCTAAGTCCTTATAGATAGATAATTGCCTTAGAGATTAAAATCCCTAAGAATAAGGGAAAATAATTAAATTCTTTAATTATCTAGTAATTATCTTATTTTTAATAAAATTTTAAAACTAGTAATCATAATTCTACACCCATTCATTATAAATAAGAAGCCACCTCATTAAAATCATTCAGAGAAAACATACAAAATTAATATAAGCCTAAAACCCTACACCTCCTTATAGCAGCCAAACTTCACTGAAACTTTAAACCAACATAACTCTCTTATCGTTCATCGGATCCCTACAAATAATAGCTTGTTGGAAATTTCTATTTATCCTCTTTCCAAAAATCTTTTATTTTTGTCATGAGGTTAGTATTTCCTTCTATAAAGATAAGTTGAAAATCGGCGGCGGAATTAGGTTTTCGCCAAATCTTCTTGAAATTTAAAATAGCATAACTCTTTCATCATTTATTGTACCTCTACAAATAATATCTTGTTGATAAAATCTTTTCATCCTCTTTCCAATCATATAAGGTTTGCTATTTTTATGTAAATATTGTCTTGTCTAAGACTAAGTGAAAAATCAACGACGGAATTAAGTCTTTTTTTAGATTTTTACAGTTTTTGTCTTCGATTGATTTCTACTGTCATTTCACGTGTTCTTATGATTGCTTAGCATCTATTCATGATATATAATCATGAATTTCTTTCTTTTAAACTTCTTTATAATTAAAGTCGAAATTGTTCTATGCTTTACTTTTAACAACAAAATTTGCATAGATAATTGGAATGGTAATTCAGGTTGAATCTTGTTAAGTTCCTGACCATCACTTCACACATCCAACAAGGAGGCACCTGCTGCATCTGATCACTTGTTTCTGATAGGTTTGGTGAGTGGAATTGGTAATGAAATAGGGTATTCAATTGATTATTGAATGTGCATGCTTAGTTTGTTTTCGTCTTTTCCTAGTGATAATATAAGTGGTTCGAAATTACTTAATAAAGGCAAAGGAGTAGCTTCTTGTTCAGAGACAAGAGAGGTAGGATCTACGGGTCATCGGTTTCTCCATAAACCCCTATTACTTTCTTGATGTTTTTGTTACCTGCCCTTTATTGTATTACATGGGATTGCATTATAGGATGAGAGTATGAAATTCGGAGTGAGATATGGATCTTATAGCCTACAATGAATCCCTGAGTTAGGTATTGAGTGCCTGGGTTGCATATGTTATATGAGTTGAATATACTGATTGTGTTCTGACATGATTAAGGATATCCCATTAAGGTATTATGCTTTTCACTTGCCTATGTGTGCTTGAACATGTTTGTATGTCAGGATCCTTTTCTGGTGGCCATTGGGAGTAAATGTTGATGCTTCAAGGGAGAGGAGAGGTTCTTACTAGTATGGGTGGCAAACCCCAGCATACGCGGGCTGGATATCTGTCCTTGCGAGGCCGGAACCCTGTCCTTGCAAGGTAGGAAGCCCTTATCCTTGCGAGGTTTGGGATGCCCTAGTCCGTGTTTGCTTGGGAAGACTTGTCCGTGTCTGGCAAGACGACTTGTCCTTACAAGGCAAGATGAATAGGCTTACTGATTAGTTTGTGTGGTAACCATCTACCCTTTGTGCAGTAAGCCTTGGACAACACAGGTTGAAGGGGATGACCTTTTTTCTTTATTGCTGAGAGTAATCTGATGAGTTCTACCTGTCTGTATACTTTTGATTTTTCGGAAGTGTTTGTATTCCTCCCTCAACCACAGATTTGGCCTAGCCTCTTTTTAATTGATTCTTGAATTGCATGATCCCCTTTAGTTGTTTAGGAATGATCTAATGTGAATTGGGAGATTTGTGTTTAGGATTCTGCAGATCTTATGATGTTGTGACCCTACTGAGATTCTTGTAATCTCATACTGTTGTTTTTACCATTTTTCAGGTTTTGGTACATCCACTGTCCGTGGTACCAATTTGTGAGATCAAAGCTGCACGGCTGGGCGATATCGCATCACATTTGCATACTTGATCCTTGTTTACATGCTCATATAACATGAATGATTGGGCTACTTTCTGGTTTATTTTAAGATCCCTCCTTTGCTTGCTATTTCCGAAATATGTTGGAGAATTTCTTGCTAATTGTTTGGATCCCTATGGGACTTGTGTGTTATGAACCCAATAATTTAATCTAAAGACTTCCGCTGATGTTTTATTTACTCCATATGTTACTAGAATATTTTTCCAATATCATTCTCCAATTGTTGCTAAAGTTTAAAATGAACATGCTATAAAAATCGGAAGTTAATGGTAAGCCTGGTGAGATTCAGATAGGTCCTAGGTGTTATTTGGGTTTATTTGGGTTTCACGGCGGTGATGACCTTAATTAGAGCAATTAGTAATAGATAGGAATTGGGGTCATCACACCTTTTGTCTTTGGCCATGCGAGGTATGTGAGACCCCAACCCTTCTTAGTTTAGATGTCCAGGAAATCCAGTAGCCGATGCAGTTGAAATGACTATTTTGCCGTGAAAAAATGGATGCATGATGACTTAAAATGGTTGCTGTCAGATATTTCCTATTTTAATTCTGGTATTTTTATATTAATTATCCTTAATTATATCCCTTATTATCTAAGGTATTAGATAATTCTTCCTTTTGAATAAAATATCTCTTTTAATAGATTTATCCTTTAAAATAGAATTATCCATTTAATAGAATTATCCTTTAATTATCTTTTTAAGCTTAAAAGTAGGGATTTATCTCTTAACTAAACCTCCATAGACACCTATAAAAAATTTCCCAGCCTATCCCACCTAAACATACCAAAATCCACATAGAAATTTTGTAATTTATCCTCTTCTTCTCAATATCCAATTTTTGCCTAAACCCTAGCCGAAACTCCTTGATCTTCATCTTGTCATAACTCTCTCATCCTTTGTCGGATTCTTGCGAATAATAGCTTATTGGAAAGCTCTCTTCATCCTCTTTCCATCAATCTTGAGATTTTCATCTAGAGGTTAGTTTTTCTTTATTAAAAGTTAAATCATATTTCAACGGAATTGCCAAAATCCGTTTGAACTTCAAAATAGCATAACTCTTTTATCCTTTGTCGGATTCTTACAAATAATAGCTTGTAGGAATGATTTCTTCATCCTATTTCCATTCATATTTAGTTTTTTATCTGAAGGTTATTTTTTCTTTGTTAAAAATTAAATCGTATTTTGGTGGAATTGCCAAAATCTACTTGAACTTCAAAATAGCATAACTCTCTCATCCTTTATCAGATTCTTGTGAATAATAGTCTGTTGGAAAAATCTTTCTATTCTCTATCCATCCATCTTTGGTTTTTCTTCTGTAGGTTGGATTTCCTTTTTCGTAGTTTAGGTCAAAATTCGACGGCATTAGGTTTCAAAATTGGGTTATTCTACCTTCAATTGATTTCTGTTATTGTTCTTCTTGTTCGTATGATTATTTAGCATCCATTCATGATTTTAAAATCATGAATTCATCATTTGATTATTTTCTATTCATGAAATCAGCATGCCTTACTTTTGACCTATTGATGCCTATTTTGATCAACTGATTAACCTATTGGATTATGACCTTGTTTCTTTGGATTATACATGTTATAAACACCTATTCCTTTCGTAACTTCATGAAATCACAACCCCTAACCTCTCTAATGTTGAAATCGCAAGTTGCCTTATAAACCTTAAGGTGTTGCTGAAATTTGTATATTGAATTAGGGTGAAATATCAAGTAGATTCTTATTGAGTTATTGGCCATCACATAATGCATTTAAGGGAAAGATATTGCTGCATCCGGATCTCTAGATTTGGGTAGGTTAATTGGTAAGGATTCCCAATGCCTTTGGTTTTTAATTCAGTAGTCTTGTGGCTTAGTATTGTGTGGTCTTTGCTTTGTAATTTTTTAGGAGATTCTGATCTTATTGGAAAGGAAAAGGATTGCATCTGATTCAGACACGTGAGAGGTAGGATCTATGCCTCATCGGTTCCTTTGGTTACCCTATTGTTTGATTGTTTGAATATGAGGGAATTCGATTGCCTATCTTGGTTATATGCTTGCAGAATGTGTGATTATGATGATAGGAAATCTCAAAAGTTAATAGGAAAATAGGTTACATGATTCTGTTATGACTTTGAGGATTAATCTTTGATTTGTATTGTGATTTGATTAAGGATCCTTTGTTGTGATTTGAGTATGTGTGTACTATGTGTGTATACGTGTATGTGCCCTGTTTGTGCTTTGTTTGAAGGATCCTTTTGTCGCTGGCCATGCGAGGTAAGTATTGTTGCTCCTGGAGAGGAGAGATGCTTATCGAACCGGGAGGTTTATGAGTGGTTATTCCCAGCAAGAGCTCGTTGGATGCTTTGTAGGCTGGTTCAATTCCAGACGTCAGGAAGCCTTGTAGGCCAGTTCTAGTCTGGACGTGAAGATGCCCTATAGGCCAGTTCGAGTCTGGACGTTAGGTTGCCCTATTTGAGAGTGATAGGATGACTTGTATGCGCTGCTGCAAGAGTACTCCTAGGCCAGTTCAAGTCTGGATGTCAGAGAAAACTAAAAGGATTGCTGCAATATCAACTGTCCAACCATTTACTCTTTGTGCAGTAAAGCCTTGGACAACACAAGTGGAAGGGGATGGCCTTTTCTTTTCCTACTGCTGAGAATAACCTGATGAGTTTTCCTATCTGTGTACTTCTGATTTTCAGAAGTGTTTTTAGTCCACCCTCAGCCTTAGTTTTGGCCCTAACTCTTTTGATTCATTCTTGAACTGCGTGATACCTTTAGATGAGTAGGGATGATCTGATGTTGTTTGGGAGATGTTTGATTGTGAATCCCTAGGACTTATGATACTATGACCCTATTGATATTCTTGTAATCTTATCCCTCTTTTTCTCCCCTTTACAGGTTTAGGTGTGTACTTTGTTGCTGGTACCAAAGGTGTGAGATCAAGGCTGCACGACTAGACGAATATGCACCCATTTTCAATTGAATACGTATGCCATGTCTTTGAACTTGTGTTGATTTGCATTCTAGCTTTCCAATCCTTCTTTCTCTTTTGTTGCTTCCGAAATATGCTTGATACTATTGGTTGATGTTTTGAGATTCATGTGGGACTTGTGTGCTATGTTTCCACTTGTTTTGAGTATTAATATAAGTCCTTTGTTGATGTTTTCTTTCACTCTGTATAAGCCAGAAATTCATTAATGTATGAATATGCTCAAACCTTTAAACAACATATAAATCAACTAATAAAATTGACAATTATGTGACTTGAGCCTTGTGGGATTCAAATAGAACCTTGCGAGGGCTTATTTAGGTTTCATGGTAGTAAGGGTCCTAATAGGTTGAGTTTAGGTCCTTACAAGGTAAGTATTGTTGCTCCTAGGGAGAGGAGGGGTACTTACCAAACTAGGAGGTTTATGGGTGGTTATTCCCCGCAATAGCTCGCTGGATGCCTTGTAGGCCGGTTAAAGTCCAGACGTCAGGATGCCTTATGGACCAGTTCGAGTCTGGACGTCAAGATTTCTTATAGGCTAGTTCGAGTCTGGATGTTAGGATGCCCTATTTTTTAAGACAGGATGACTTGCATATGCAGCTGCAAGAGTGCTTCTAGGCCAGTTAAAATCTGGATGTTGGAGACAACTAAATGTCTTGTTGTAATACTGATTGCTGTAATATTGATTGTCTAATTGTTTTACCCTTTTTGCAGCATAGCCTTAGACAACATGGGCTGATGGGGACACACCTTGGTTTTGAAAATCAGATTATGTTATAGGCTGCCCGTGTGCTTCTGAATAAGAAATATTTCAGTCTTTTCCCTTATTTTCTACCGAATTCAGCCTACCCTCATATTGTGTGTGCTTGTGATAATTCGGCCCCTATTATGTGTGTTTGATGCTTGCGGTTTTAATTAGATATCTTAGCTAGTTTTAGGTATTAATCTTTTGGTTATTGGGAGATGATTAGTTGGGAATCACTAGGATTTATGATGTTATGACCCCACTGAGATTCTTGTAATCTCATCCCTTCTTTTCTCCCCCTTTGCAGGCTTAGGTGTCTGCTTTGTTGCTAGTACCAAAGGTGTGACATCAAAGCTGCAGGGCTGGACAAATTTGCACATTATATGCATCCTTTTCTTGTAAAATGCGTATGCCATGTCTTTGAATTTGTGTGGATATACATTCTAGCTTTTCAATCCCTGTTCCTCCTTCATCGTTGCTTCCGAAATATTCATGATACTATCGGTTGATGTTTTGAGATTCCTATGGGACTTGTGTGTTATGTTTCCACCTGTTTGAGTGTTAATATGAGTATTCCGCTGATGTTTTCTTTCACTCTATATAAGCCAGAAATTTATTAATGTATAAAAATGCTCCAACCTTTAAATAGCTTATGAATCGACCAATAAAATTGACAATTAGGTGACTTTAGCCTTGTTGGATTCAAATAAGACCTTGCGAGGGCTTATTTGGGTTTTATGGTGGTGAGGGTCCTATTAGGTTGGGTTTGGGTCTTTATAGAAATCTTTTGATTAATCTTCCATTTTGTTTTAGTTTTTGGTTTTTTTTTCATATGAGTGTTTGGCACTTATTCTTGTTATAATATCATGAAGTCGGCCCTTGTAAATTTCTAAATACAAAAATCAGCAACCCTACCTATGATTCCTATGTGTGCCGAAATTCATACTATGAATTGGGTTGCATAATCAGGTTGATTCTTGTTTTTTTCTTAGCTATTATATACACATCCAAGGGGAGGTTCCAGCTGCATTTGATTTTTGGTTTTCGGTAGGTTTGGTGAGTGGAATTGGTAAGAAACTAGGATATTTATTTGGTTTCTGAATATGTATGCTTAGTGTGACATTGTCTTTGCCTTATGTGTGCTTAGGTGGTTATAATCCTCTTGATAAAGACACATGACTGGCTATTTGTTCAGAAACAAGAGAGGTAGGATATATGCCTCATCGGTTTCTCCAGAAATCCTTTATTTTCATGATCATTCAGTTTGTTTTCCCTTATATGCGCATGCTTGTGGTTTAGTTTGTGATACCCTAGGCAAAGTGTGGATCCTTATGCTAAGATTGAGAGCCTATTTCAGTTATATCTTGTATATTTGACTTGCTGATTATATTGTGATATGATCAAGGAAGCCCTGTTGTGTTGCTATGCCTTGTACTTGCTTGTGTGTGCTTGTACTTGCTTGTGTGTGCTTGTACTTGCTTGTGTGTGCTTGTACTTGTTTGTTATGTCAGGATCCTCTTTCTGGTGGCCATTCATGATAACTGACAGATGCTCTTAGTGAGAGGAGAGGAACTTACTGGTATAGGAGTCGCATAGTGGCAATCCACAACATGTGCACGCTAGATGCCTAGTCCTTGTGTGGCTAGATGTCTTGTCTTTGTGTGGTAGGATGACCTCATCTCTGTGAGGTTTGGATGCCCTTATCCTTGTGTGGTTTGGATGTCTTGTCCTTGTGTGGTAAGATGGATAGGCTTGATGATTAGATTGTTTGTTAACCATTTACCTCTTTGTGCAGCTAAGCTTTGGACAACACAGATGGAAGGGGATAGCCTTTCAATTGTTCAGATCAGATGATGAATTACGTGCTTGTGTACTTCTATTTTCAGAAGTGTTCTTAGTCTAACTTAACCTTTTTACTCTCGACCCTACCCTTATTATGCTTGTTTGATGCTTGTTTGATACCTCTTTAGTAGTATATGTGAATCTGATATTGATTGGGAGATGTTTGTTTAGATTTTCGTGGACCTTATGATGTTGTGACCCTAGTTAGGTTTTTGTAATCTCATCCTACTTTGTTTCCCATTTTTCAGGCTTAGGTACATCTTCTGCCAATGGTACTAGGGTGTGAGATCAAGGCTGCATGGCGGGACGATATTGCACCACGTTCGCATGCCTCTTTTCTTGCTAGATTGATTGCACTTATACCTTAATTCATGCTTGCTTGATTGGACTACTTTATGGTTTTATGATTCCCTAATTTTCCTCCCAATTTCTGAAACATGCATGTGATTGTTTGCTGGATTTTGAGACTCATTTGGGACTTGTGTGTATGGTTCTTTCGATTATTTATAAAGATTTCCGTTGATGGTTTTTATTCACTCCATATGATACCAGATTGTATGTCTAATGTTAAACATGCTCCAACCTTTAAAAGCATAAGAATAAACTTTAAAATTTGTAATTAGCATGACTTGAGCCTTATGGGATTTAGATAGATCCTTGGAAGGGCTTATTTGGGTTTCATGGTGGTAAGGGTCCTAATAAATTGGGTTTGGGTCCTTATATTTGGTGTGAAGAACACCATTTTAGGTCATGGTACATCCCCACAAATGAGATCGTTGCAGCTGGGATAGTAGAATTAGCTATGGTTGATTTGCATGTGTCAATTGAAAATATAGTTGTTACTGATGTTAATAGATTAAGAGATAATATTGTATTCAAACTGAAGTTATTGATTATGGTTGTTGTTGTAACCTTTTAATTTAAGGGATTCGATTGAAATACCATTTCCACTTATCACTGTAAAAGTTTGTGTATAACTTGCTGTATAAAATGTATAGGGTGCTCACATAACATTGTATGCCTTATTCGTTATGGCTTTGTTATGCGAAAGAGGTAACTCATTACACATAACATATCGAGTGGATGGCAGATGTAATATGACTTATGCAAAGACAAATCTACAAATTTCATGCCTCACACTAGGTGTGTGGTGCATGTAATATGACTTCTGCAAAGACCAGAAGTCATATTAAATGCATCACACCTGGTTGTGGCACATCCAATATAACTTATACAAAGACTAGAAGTCATATTAGATGCATCACACTAGGTGTGTGGTGCATCCAATGTAACATCCACAAATACATGTATCACCCTGTGTAATGTTTAGAAGCAAACCGATTCTAGTACGAAACAAGAGAGTCAATGCGAGAACCAAAGATTTTTGGGCTATTTGGGCCGGGAATATTTGAGGATAGTGAACATTAGTGAGCCATAGCCCATAGATTGAGATCGATTATGGATTTAAAGAGCGAATTGGTATATTTGAGAAAAATATTAATTTTTAAAATTTATTATAATTACCTATTTATAATTGAAAAATCATAATAGGGGTTGTATTATTGATTATGAAATCTTAAGACCATTGATTGGTCTATCGGATGTATTTAAGGTTGTAAAACTTTTATAAGAATTTTCAGAATAGTATTTGGAATTATTATAAATTTTTTTAGATATTTCTATTAAATTATGTATTTATGAAAAAAATAAGATTATTAGCTTGATGGATTCCACTACTCATAATAAATTTGTAAATATTTTTGGTATATTCTTCGGAGGTATATACTAATTACCATGAATTTTAAATCAAATTTAATATTTAAGGAATATATTTATTATTATATAAAATATAATATAATATTTAAATGTTTAAATAATCAAAACGACATGCGATATTGTCGTTTTGATGCTTGAGAGGGTTTCTCCGGAGCAAGTGGTTTCACTTTGAAACGATGTCGTGTTGAATTGTACTTTTGCCTGGAACCTGGGACCTTCCCCCACCGACTTAACCTGGATAAGTGTTCTCATCAGGTTGAGGGCCGCATTTTTCCCACAACAGCTCTCTTAGCTCTAAAAATGTTCCTGAAACTTTATCCTTCACCTGCGACTTCTTTCTAGTGGTTACCATACTATTTTGTGCTCAATAAGAGTGAATGGTAACCGTCATTGAGTTATGGTTTTAGATTTTCTCATTTAGTTGGAGAAAAAATTGTAAATATTACTGTTCACACAGACCGAATGTTGAATAACTTCCATGAATGACGCATCGTTTGTTAGAATTAGGCTTGGGTGACGTTGTGTGCGAAGAGGAGGCTTGCATGTCACAATCAGGTTGTTTCGGGTATGGGTCTGGCAACTCTTGACGCTACCAAGTGTCGGTTTCTAATTGATTGGAACAAAATTAATTCCTAAAATTGTAAAAATAGATAGAAAATAAGGAAAAAATCGGGAAAATAATAGAAAAATGAAAAAATTTCTAGAAAAATTACAGAAAATATTAGATTTAATTTGGACTCTAGTGGTACCAAATTTACATAAATTGGACTTGATTTGAAAGTCAATAAAATAAAAAAAGATTCAGAAAATTAAGAAAAAATCACCTGGTTGGATCTCGGGTCATTTGTCTAGTAAAAACGCATCGAGTTAAAGAGTTAGGCACGTTATTTTATATGGTATTGTGTGAGACCCCGATCCTTCGTAGTGTACATGTCTTGAAAGTCCAAAAGCCGATGCAGCTGAAATGACTATTTTGTCCCTAAAGAAATGGATGTGTGATGGCCTAAAATGATTGATGTTGGATATTTTCTATTTTAATTATGGTATTTTTATATTAACTATTCTTTAAATATCTTTTTAAGCTTAAAAATAGGGAATTATCTCTTAGCTAAACCTCCTTAAACACCTATAAAAGAGTGGCCAGCTTACCCTACCTAAACATACCAAAACCCACCTGGAAATTTCAAAATTTATACTCTCTCCTTCCTCTCAATTTCCGATTTTTACCTACCTTAAACCCTAGCCGAAATTCTTTGTTCTTCATCTTTGTATAACTCTCTCATCCTTTATTAGATTTCTGCAAATAATAGCTTGTTAGAAAGCTCTTTCCATCCTCTATTTAGCTATCTTAGGATGGTCATTAGAAGGTTAGCTCTTCCCTGTCAAAATTCAAGTCGTAATTTATCGGTTTTAGGAGCCAAGATTGTGTGATTCTTCCTTCAATTGATTTCTGTTGTAATATCCTTTGTTCGTATGATTGTTTAGCATCCATTCATGTTGTAAAATCATGAATTCATCCTTTGAATCTTCCCTATATATGAAATTGGCATGCTCTATAGGTATAAACATGCTCCAACATTTAAATAGCATATAAATCAACCAATAAAATTGACAATTAGGTAACTTGAGCCTTGTGGAATTCAAATAGGACCTTGCAAGGGCTTATTTGGGTTTTACGGTGGTAAAAGTCCTAATAGTATGGGTTTGGGTCCTTACATATTGTGTAATTGAGTATAAATTACTGAGGATCTGAGACCGTTGTGCGTAGGTGAACTCCTACAATGGCAGGACCTCAAGGAATCTATCTGGAGCGCCATCCACGATTATTTAGGCTTTAAAACCCGTGAGTGGATGAAATTTTCTTTCTGATTGCTCAATTGATGGCATGAGTAGTAAAACATGATTAATATGAAATAATTAAATGGATTCGTGCATGAGAAGTATTGTGTTAAACATGATAACTGGTATAATATGTGTCGCATTACGTTATGCCATAAAATGGATGAATGTGCTTGTTTTGCTATGCTTGGATTATTGAAATGGATAAAATGCACTGAGCGTACTTGGGAATTGGCATTGGCATAAGTAATGCACCGAGTTCGCATAAGGTAACCTATGCAACCCTTGAGGGCTCTTCGAGTCTAGTAGCTTGGCATGGAGACCTCAAATCACGAGGTAATAAGGTTGGAATGGGTTTTTTTAATTATTTTATTGTTAATTAAATTGATCAGGATCTTGCAATATGGGGATCGATTAGGTAGACCTACCATCACCTAGCATCGTCAACGGATCGAGCTAGGATTTAGTTAGACATAGATTTGTCTACAATATGATATGATAAAATGAAATTAATAATAACAAAAATAAAATATCATTGATCAACTCCTGCCCTATCCCTGGCTCAGATACATTGAAAGATATTGCCAAGCCCAAATCACAGTTATGTGTGCTCTGATGAGTCATGTGTGTTGCATATTATATGACTGTGATAGTGTCTGTTAATGCATGAATTGATTAAATTATTAAATGCTAGTATGTTTTTTACGTATGCCATCAATGCCTGTGTGAGACCCCGATCCTTCCTAGTTTAGATGTCCAAGAAGTCCAGGAGCCGATACAGCTAAAATGACTATTTTGTCCCTGAAGAAATAGATACGGGATGGCCAGAAAAGTTTTTGATGATTCTTTCCTATTATGTCCATTTCATTTCCTTTCGTATTTAGTTTCTTTCCTATTTTGAAAGCTTTTAGGAGGTTTATTCCAGATATAATTCCTAATTATCTATAAGCATTATCTGAGCTTATCTACAACTAAAATTAGGGGAAATTAATCCCTTAAAAACCCTATAAAAGAGAAACTGACCTACCATGATAAATCATACCCAAAACCTCCTAAATAATTCTAGAATTATTCCCTCCCTTCTCTCCCTCTCAAAACTGACTTTTGTCCCTAAACCTAAATGCCGAAATTTGTCTTCTTCAATCAGATCCTTGTGAGTGTTGGCTTGTTGGAATCCTCTCTTCATTGTGTATCTTATTATCTTGGTTTCACAGGCAAAAGGTTAATGTTTCCCTTTTAATTTTGTTGTCGCAATTTCTAAGGTTCTTAGCAAAATTTCTTCTTATTCAACACCTTGTTGGTTTCTGTTCATCTTCATCATTTGAATGTTTGGTACCTATCCTTGTTATGTTATAATGAATTCAGCCCTTATATCTTCCTTGTTGAAGAAATCGGTATGCCCTATTCTTAACCCTATATTTGCAAAAATTTGATCAATTGACTTGTCTATTGGTTTCAGATCTTTTTCATTTTAATCGTTTGAGTAATTGGCACCTATTCTTTTCTTAATTTCATGATATCGTAACCCCTAACCTCTTTAATATTGAAATTTCATATACCCTATTAAGATATAAGTGTTGCCAAAATTTTCATGGTGAATTAGGGGGAATAATCAGGTTGTTTCTTGCTGAGTTTCTAGCCATCACATCACACATTTAAGAGGAAGATATTGCTGCATCCGGATTGCTGAATTTTGGTAGGTAAATAGGTAAGGATTCCCAATGTCTTTGGTTTTTAATTAATTATCTTGTGGCTAAGTATTGTGTGGTCTTTGCCTTGTGATGGTTTAGGAAATTCTGATCTTATTGGAAAGGCAAGGGATTGCATCTGATGCAGACACATGAGAGGTAGAATCTATGCCTCATTGGTTCTTTTGGTTACCTTTGATTGTATGCCTATTTACTTGATGATTTTGGTTTAATAGACTTTAATATGCATGCACAATTAGAGGATATAATCATAGGGAATTTCAGAAATCATTAAGGCTATGAATTACCCATATTCGGTTATAACATGTGTGCTGATTTGTGATTGGTTTTGTTTGTGGATCCTTGCTATGATTTGTGTACGCGTGCATGTGTCTTTGATTATGTTTGATGGATCCTTTTTATCATTGGTCAAGTGAGGTAAGTGTTGTTGCTCCTAGGGAGAGAGGATATGCTTACCGAACCGAGAGGTTTATGGGTGCTTATTACTAGCAAGAACTCGCTGGATGCCTTGTAGGATGGTTCAAGTCCGGACGTCAAGATTCTTTGTAGGCTAGTTTGAATCTGGATGTCAAGATGCCCTATAAACCAGTTCAAGTCTAGATGTTAGGATGCCCTTTTTTTTTATAGTAGGATGACTTATATGGGTAGTTGCAAGAGTGCTCCTAGTCTAGTTAAAGTTTGGATGTCAGAGAGAACTAATAGGTTTGCTGTAATATTGATTGTCAAACCGTTTTACACTTTTTGCAGCAGAACCTTGGACAACAAAGACAGATGGGGATAAACCTTGGTTTTGAAAATCAGATTATATTATAGACTTCCTGTGTGCTTCTGAATGAGAAGTTGTAAGGATCCAAACCCAATCTATTAGGACCCTTAACGTCGTGAAACCCAAACATGCCCAACCTATGACCTATCTGAATCCCAAAAGGCTTAACCATCCTAAGTTCTGATTTTACAAAGTTTATTTCTTATGTTTTTTGAAGGTTAGAGCATGAAAATAATGGACGAACAATCTGGTAACATACAAAGTGAATAAACCAAGGTTTGGAAGGGATTTCCTAATTGGGGTTTTGAATAAGACGACCTTTTCATTTTTTTTTTGAAAAAGTAATAAGAATTGGGGGGGTTAAGCTTTTTATCATCCTGGCATCGAGCTATTTTTCCGCAGGACTTCCCCTACAGTATCTTCACCGCAGTAGAGTTTAACCACCAAGTTCGGATGGATTGGTGTGGTTCCTCTACGCCTAGGACACCAGAATATCGAACCATGAACGAAGAAAGGCATGAGAGAAAA
Source organism: Passiflora organensis (assembly GCA_019739055.1). Classification (NCBI taxonomy): domain Eukaryota; kingdom Viridiplantae; phylum Streptophyta; class Magnoliopsida; order Malpighiales; family Passifloraceae; genus Passiflora; species Passiflora organensis. The sequence continues at coordinate 7,952 of JAEPBF010000331.1, read as the reverse complement.
GCATATCAGCTAGTGATTGTGAGGCCCCAATTCTTGACTGGAGGGGGCACCAAAGGGCTCTGCCCTTCCATCCCTTGGATGGATAGAGAGGGAGGGCAGAGCTTTTGGTTTTTTTTTCATTTCGTGTCGTCAAAGAGTTGAATAATGAAAATGGGAGACCAACTTTTCTGTCGTAGAAGTCCAGAAGTCAGTACAGGTAAAAAGACCATTTTGCTCCTGAAGAAAAGGATGTGTGATGGCCGAAATTGGTAAGAAAAGTCTAGTAATTATTTCTGGTATTAACTCCCTTTAATTTGGTTCTTTATTGGTTAATAATTACCATAGAAAAAAAATCCCTAAAATTAAGGAAGGATAGTTACAGAATTTAATTCTGATAATTATCTTACTTTAATCTAGCCTTTAAAGTAGGAAAATTAATCCTATAACCACTCTATATAAAAGAAGAAGCCGGCCACATTTAAACCTTACATAGAAAATACGCAAAATTCATCCAAACAAAAACCCTACACCTCCCTATTGCTGCCGAAATCTATTTTAACTTGAAACAAGCATAACTCTCTCATCCTTTGTCAGATTCTTACAAATAATAGCTTGTTTGAAATCTCTTTCTGTCCTCTTTCCAACCATCTTGGGCTTTTTTTAAGGTTAGTTTTTCTTTGTCGAAAGTTAGGTCGTAATTCGGTGGGATTGCCAAAATCTACTTGAACTTCAAAATAGCATAACTCTTTCATCGTTTGTCAGATTCTTGCAAATAATAGCTTGTTGGAAAGATCTTTCTGTCTTATTTAAAAAACTCTTGGCTCTTTTATTGGAGGTTAGATTTCTTTGCCATAATTTAGGTCATAATTCGGCCGGCTTAGGTTTCAAAATTGTGTGAATCTGTCTTCAGTTGATTTCTATTGTTGTTCCTCTTGTTCGTATGATTATTTAGCATCCATTCATGTTGTAAAATGATGAATTAATCCTTTTAATCTTCTCTATACATGAAATCAGTATGCCCTACCTGTAACGACTCCAATTCCTACCTATTAACATTTTTTTTGATTAAGGTCACTACCGCCGTGAAACCCAAACAAGCCCAAAGACACCTAGGACCTATCTGAATCCCACCAGGCTTACTCACTAAGTTTTCGACTTTTAGCATCTTTATTCTACATGTTTAATAACAGTTAGAGCATGATATTGGACAATCATTCTGGTATCATACGGAGTGAGTAAAAACATCAGCGTAAGTCTTTAAATTAAATCACTGGATTCATAACACACAAGTCCCGTAATGATCCAAATAACCAGCAAGAATTCTTCCAACATAGTCGAAAATAACAAGCAAAGAAGGAATCATAAAATAAACCAGAAAGTAGTCCAATTTTTATTCAAGTTATATGCATAAGTAATCAAGGAACAAGTATGCAAAAGTGATGCGATATCGCCCCGCCGTATAGCCTTGATCTCACACACTGGTACCACGAGCAGTGAATGTACCTAAGCCTTAAAACAATGGTGAAAATTTAACAACCCCAATTCCTACCTATTAATATTTTCTCCGATTAAGGTCATTACCGCCGTGAAACCCAAGCAATCCCAAAGACACCTAGGAACTATCTGAATCTCACCAGGCGTACTTACTAAGTTTTTGACTTTTAGCATATTCATTCTACATTTTTAATAACAGTTGGAGCATGATATTGGACAATCATTCTGGTATCATACGGAGTGAGTAAAAACATCAGCATAAGTCTTTAAATTAAATCACTGGATTCATAACACACAAGTTCTGTAAGGATCCAAATAACCAGCAAGAATTCCTACAACATAATCAAAAATAACAAGCAATGGATGAATCTTAAAATAAACCAGACAGTACTCCAATTTTTATTCAAGTTATATACACAAGTAATCAAGGAACAGGTATGCAAAATAGATCCTATCTCTCTTGTCTCTAAACAAGAAGCTATTCCTTTTCCCTTACTAGATACTTCCGAACCATCTAAGTCATCTTTAGGCAAACACAAAAAAAAACAAAGCGTGCATACGCAATAACCAAGTAAATACCTTATTTCCTTACCAATTCCACTCACTAAACCTATCAGAAACCAATGATTAGATGCCGTAGGTACCTCCCCCTTGGATATGTGATTTGATAGCCAAGAATTTAATAAGAAACAACCTGAATTACCATCCCTAATTATCATACAATTTTTGGCACTAAGAATACGGCAACAGGACAAGTTGCAATTTCATGTTAACAAGTTGTAGGAGTTACAATCTCATGTTAACAAGGAAGGATTAAGGGTTTATAACATGTATAATCAAAAGAAACAAGATCAGAATCTAATAGGTTAATCAAATGATCAAGATAGGCAACAATAGGGCAGTAGGGCAAAGGCAGGGCATATTTATTCTATGTATAGAAGAAATTCAAAGGATGAATTCATGATTGTTCATTATGACTTGATCTTAAACAACCATATGAATAAGGGCAACAATATCAAAGATCAATTAAAGGCAGAATTACACAAATCTTAAAACCTAATTCCGCTGCCGATTTTCAATTTACCTTTTGACGAAGAAATACAACGTCCAAACAACAGAAAAGATATGGATGGAAAGAGGATGAAGACAGTTTTCCAATAAGCTATTATTTCCAGGAATCCAACAAACGATGAAAAAATTATGCTACAATGAAGTTCAAGAAAATTTTGGCAGTTTTGCCAAGTTTTGACATATCTTACGAGAAAGAAATACTAACCTCCTGTTAAAAAACAAAAGATGCCTGGAAACAGGATAAAGAGAGCTTTCCATCAAGTTATTATTTTCACGAATCTGAGAATCGATGAGAGAGTTATGCTTGTTTAAAGTTTCAGCGAATTTTGGTAGATATAGGGAGGTGTAGGGCTTTAGGTTATACGAGTTTTGTGTGTTTTCTATGAATGATTTTTGTGGAGTTGGCTTCCTATTTATAATGGATGGGTATGGAATTAAGATTACTACTTTAAAGGCTTTATTAAAGTAAGATAACTACCAGATTTAAATTCTGTAACCATTCCCTTTTAATTTTAGGGATTTTAATTCCTAAAGTGATTATCAACAAATTAAGAACCAAATTAAAGGGAATTAATACAAGAAATAATTACCAAACATTCCTTACCAATTTCGGCCATCACACATCTTTTTCTTCAAAGGAAAAATGGTCTTTTCATGTGAGATCCCGTCTATTGTAGTGCCAGTCAGTGGCAGCATCAATGGTAGCGTTAGTGCCAGCAACGCGCCGATGCTAAACTGTTGGTTTGGGAACATAGCCGTAGGAAGCTTTTAAGAAACACAGAACGAATCTGAGTGTGTGTAAGTATGCTTGTGAGTTAGATTTAAGAATGATTGTGAGTGAGATAGGTTAGACAATCGAGGTTGAGTCAGTGGAAAACAAACCAGATTGAGTTTTGGTCGTTTTAAGCGACTGCAGGCCGTTTGGGCCACAATTTAGTGTTTTGGGCTGTTTGCTATTTTCTTTCCTGCCCAGCCCTGATGTTATAGCTGGACATATGTACAGAAGTTGTTGGGCCATTTGATTGATATTTCCCGAGCCCATTGGGCTCAGTTGTGATGAAACAGGCCGTCGATGTCACGGGCCAGCCTTGTTGAACTTTGGGCCTGAAGCCCATCAGCCCACAAGCCCACACTTCATCCCTTAAATGCTTATCTTCCAGAAGTGACCAGCACATTCCAGACCTAACTCGTTTTTCTCCTTCCTTCACCCTTCCAACCTACCAAAATCCACACTTTGCTCACTTTAACCCCAAAAACTTGTGGGGGATTGTCCCAAAACACTTTCCCATCAATTTTCTACACTTTTCCACTGTTAGATTGGTGTCTAAGGCCTGATTTTGAGGTGGTCTTCAGTCTGGACGAAAATTTCAGAGTTGTTGGTAAGTGTTGCTCTTTGGTTTTCTTTGGGATTGGTTGGTTTATTCAGGTTGCTAGTGCTGTAATTGAGTGTTTTTGATGGATGGAAATGCCTGAAAACAACCTATGATTCTTGTAGAAATTTCGGATGAACAGTACCAGGAGGTTGTTTAGACATATTCTTGATCATGTTGATGTGTTTGGTCATGTTAATGGAGTGGTTGTAGTCAGTAGATGTTGAGCTGGTACTGAGAGTAGCTGAATGTAAGGTAGATGTGTGTGCAGCGTGAGAGGGTCCATAGGATTGTTTTCAATTCTTTTCCATTTGATTTCTTGATTGATTATGCTTAGTATGGCTGTATGGTTGTGCTTGTTTAGGCGGAACCGGATCGAGCAGTAGAGGCAAGGATATTGTTGGAGAACCATCAACACAACGAGAGATGGGAGTTTGATGTTTCATTTGCATACACGTCATGTTTTGTTTTCAGAATTACAATATGATCACATGTTTTGGTTTGAATGGAGACATGACTTGAAATGTGTTACAGATGAGTTGTTAGCATCATCATTTACTTGCCATGTTTGAATTTATCAGCTGGATGTTCAAAAGCTGAAACATGCTGATTTATTGGGTATACGAAATTGCATACGTGTTTTGCACCCTTCCATACGATATGATTTTTCATCTTTTTAGACATTTTTGCTATTGTGGCTGAATGCTTTGAATATTCTTTTGAGATGTTTGGCACCTGATTTATAAGATGGAAATGGCTAAATGCATGCATGGAATATTTGATGAGTTTTTAGATTTAATAACCCATGCGTGTGTATCGATTGGAATTGACGGTGAATACTTGATCAAGTTAGGTAAGTATATGGAGTCCTTATAGAGAGGACAGTTGCTTACCTTGGAGAGGTATGGTTGGATATATGTATGTATGTTGAGTGTTGTGTGCACGATGAAGGGAAAGTGGAAAGGCCTTATAAATGCTTCATATATATCTTACGACGTTATATACGTGTGCACAAAATTGAATGTGATAGTTTGTGTTTCTCCATTCAATTTTGGACAATGCTGATGGTGGGGTTTTGTTTATATATATGCTACAACTGAAAACCATCAGTAGGCTTTTAGGTAACCCTTTAGCGGGGGTTACATGAAAGTGGTTTGTGTCCACCCCGTTATGTTTTGGGCATAGTAGCCAAGTATCAAGCTGTTTTCACTTCTTTATGCATTTTGGTGTGTGCACTTATGATGGCTACATTGAAGAGTATGGATTGTACTGGTTTGAATAAATGGTTGATACTATGTTTTGGTTTTGCCTCCATTCTACCGTTTATGCTTATAACGCAGTAACTTCCACTGAGGTCCTTGATCTCACTCCCCCTCTCTATTGTTTTGTTTCAGGACTAAGTTGTGAGAATTAGCTGTGCAACTTCGAGGTTACTATCCCGGTATTGGTCGTAGCGCTGTACAAATGCACATGCACGTTTTGGACTCAGCATCTTTCACATCTTCTTGTATATTTACATACTTGTGTATTTGACTGGTACATGTGTGTACAACTCATGCTTGCATATTCTGATGTTTTGATATATACGAAGTAGTGTTGTTGTGAATTTCTGGGACACTGTGAGTGTGGACTCACGGTGTTGTATGTTTGAGGCCGTAAGGCCCGTTGTATGTGATCTGATATTTTTGCTGCATGTGTTTGTTACTCCGTTGTTTGTAATTGTGCTGAGTACTAATTGATGCATGCCATGTTTTAAACAAAAAGATGCAAATGTTGAGTATTTCTACAAATTCAGATGTTGTGTTTTTCGGATAAGCCTTGTGTAGTTCTGCTTGGTCCACCAGTTGGGACAATCGGGGCTGCACGGCGGTAAGGCTCCCGATTACTGGGAACGGGTCCTCACATTTCACCTGCATTGGATTATGGACTTCTAGGACTCAATATTCGGGGTCTCACAAAAAACAACGGAATGAGATTAGTAGAATCTCAGTAGGGTCACAACATCATAAGGTCTATAGAAACCATAAATAAAAATCTCCCAAACAACATCTGATCATTCCTACACTACTAAAGGGATTCAAGTAATTCAAAGATTCAATCAAAAAGGGTATAACTGAATCTAAGGCTGAGGGGGGACTACAAACACTTCAGAAAAGTATTAGAAGTACACAGGCAGGCATAACTCATCAGATAATTAAATTGATTAAAGGTAGCAATCATAATTCTATACCCATTCATTATAAATAGGAAGCCAACCTCACAAAAAAAATCATTCAGAGAAAACATACAAAATTCGTATAAACCTAAAACCCTACACCTCCCTATAGCCACCAAAATTCGCTGAAACTTTAAACCAGCGTAACTCACTCATCGCTTGTAGGTTTGAATGCCTTAGTTGCATATGTTATGTGAATTGAATATGCTAACTATATTCTTACATGATTAAGGATATCCTGTTGTGGTATTATGCTTTGTACTTGCCTGTGTGTGCTTGTACGTGTTTGTGTGTCAGGATTTTTTTTTCGGTGGCCATTCGGGGTAAGCGCTGATGCTCCTAGGGAGACTAGAGGTTCTTACTGGTATGGGAGTTGTATGGGTTTCCCAGCAAGAGCTCGCTGCATGTGTGGTCCTTGTGTGGCAGGAAGCTCTTATCCTTGTGTGACTTGGGAAGACTTGTCCGTGTGTGACAAGATAACTTACTAGGCTTACTGATTAGCTTGTGTGTTATCCGTTTATCCTTTGTGCAGTAAACCTTAGACAACACAGGTGGAAGGGGACGGCTTTTCTTCTTCATTGCTGAGAGAAATCTGATGAGTTCCACCTACCTGTGTACTTATGTTACTTTCGGAAGTGTTAGTAGTCCTCTCTCAACCATAGATTCGGCCCTAACCCCTTTCTGATTGATTCTTGAATTGCATGATCCCCTTTAGATGTCTAGGAATGATCTAATACGAATTGGGAGATTTGTGTTTAGAGTTTCTGCAGATCTTATGATGCTGCGACCCTACTAAGATTCTTGTAATCTCATATCATTGTTTTTACTATTTTTCAGGCTTAGGTACATCCACTGTCCGTGGTACCAGTGTGTGAGATCAAGGCTGCACGGCGGGGCGATATCGCATCATATTTGCATACTTGATCCTTGTTTACTTGCGCATATAACATGAATGATTGAGCTACTTTCTGGTTTATTTTCAGATCCTTCCTTTTCTTACTATTTCCGAAATATATTTGGAGGATTTCTTGCTGGTTGTTTGGATCCCTATGGGACTAGTGTGTTATGAACCTAATGATTTAATCTAAAGAGTTCCGCTGATGTTTTATTCACTCCGTATGTTACCAGAATAATTGTCCAATATCATGCTTCAATTGTTGTTAAAAATTAGCAATAAATATGCTAAAAATCGAAAGTTAATGGTAAACCTGGTGAGATTCAGGTAGGTCCTAGGTGTAATTTGGGCTATTTGGGTTTCACGGAGGTGATGACCTTAATCGGAGCAAATAATAATAGTTAGGAATTGGGGTCATCACAGGTTTGGTAGCGGAGCATGGTTTAGGAAGTATAATTTGATATATGCTAACTTATTTGTTGATTTCTGTGTTTGTAGGTAATGGCATGCGCACACACTCACTCACTTAGGGGCTAATACTGAAAATGAACTAATGTTAAAATGGGATTGATTTGTATGATTTAAATGATGAGAATGATAATCTGATGTGATGTTTGTTCATGTATGTTCTTATACCTGGTATGCCATGATATGTTTCGTTGAGTGTTTGCTGTGTTTCTTATCATTACTAAGAATGTGTGTGATGATTTATGCATGCTGCCGAGTTTCCCTATTTTATTCCTATATTGCTAAATGTATGTGTATTGCCGAATATGGATGTTGTGTGAATCTATGCTTGCTTGATGTTTGATAATGATTTCTGAAAGTATATATGAATGTTTATGTAATTGTCAAGAATACCTTTGCATGTGTGCATGTGATTACCTAAAAATTGTATGACGATTTCTAGCCTATGCGTATCGTCCGG
>JAEPBF010000324.1:152129-171701 GCA_019739055.1 Passiflora organensis | reverse complement strand
CGTGGCAAGGCTACGTCCAATTGCAGGAAAGTATGTACCTGGCGAGGTAGTTGCTGTTCGTGTCCCGCTGCTCCATCTCTCCAACTTTCAGATTAATGATTGGCCTGAGCTTTCTACCAGGCGTTATGCATTGATGGTGTTAATGCTCCCCTCAGACAGTGCAAGACAGTGGCATGTTCATGAATTGGAGCTTGTGAAGTTGTTGCTGATCAGGTTATAGCTTACCTTGTTTATCTCGTTTCCACAGCCTGTGTATTGTTTCCTTTTTCTATTATTTCCAGTATTGGCATGTCTGCGGTATTGGATCTTTTGTTGGTCACTGCAAAATCATCTTCAACAATGTATTCATCAAAAAACTTAACAAAAACTAAGAGCTTGTGGTGCCTTCCTTGTTTTCTTGCTTTGTCAGCTCTGAAAACATGAATGAAGCTTGAAAGTGTTAGGAGCAAAATATCCATTTTGATGTGAACGTTTTATTTTCCAAACCAGGTGGCTGTTGCTTTGTCTCATGCTGCCATCTTAGAAGAGTCAATGCGAGCAAGGGATATGCTTATGGAGCAGAATGTTGCACTTGATCTTGCCAGGAGAGAAGCAGAAACAGTCTATTCGAGCTCGTAATGATTTCTTGGCTGTTATGAATCATGAGATGAGGACGCCAATGCATGCAGTTATTGCACTTTCCTCATTGCTACAGGAAACTGAGCTGACACCAGAGCAACGCCTGATGGTTGAAACAATTCTTAAGAGTAGTAATTTATTGGCAACTCTTATAAATGATGTATTAGATCTTTCAAGGCTAGAAGATGGCAACCTTCAACTTGATACAGGAACTTTCAATCTTCATGTTGTATTTAGGGAGGTTAGATTCACTGTACCCTATAAATTGTCTACACTGTGTTGGCACATATGTGTAATATGTTTGAATGTCTTGATGGAATTGATTGCGGGGTAACATGTTTGTTTCCATGCTGCAGGTTCTTAATCTGATCAAGCCGATTGCTTCTGTTAAAAGCCTGCTGCCTTTCGTTAAACTTGGCTCCAGATTTGCCCGAATATGCTGTTGGTGATGAAAAACGCTTAATACAAATTATTTTGAACGTTTGTCGGGAATGCAGTGAAATTCTCAAAAGATGGCAATATTTCTATCACTGCCATTGTTGCAAAATCAGAGTCTCTAAGAGATGCGCGAGTTCCTGATTTTTTTCCAACACCAAGTGAAAATCACTTTTACTGCGCGCTGCAGGTGGTTGCTTCAGGGCTTAATGACAGTCTTTTCAGTTTTATGTGCTCAAACAGTAGCTATAGCAGTTGACATAATGGTTACTTACGGTTTTTTGTTATGGTATAGGTTAAAGATTCAGGCATGGGAATCAATCCGCAAGACATTCCAAAGTGGTTATCAAATTTGCTCAAACTCAAACTACTGGTGCCAAAAATTCAAGTGGCAGTGGACTTGGCCTTGCAATTTGTAAGAGGTACTTTATTTTCCTCTATTTTTCTTGGTTTTAAATTTACTTATTTGCCAACAATTTGGTTTATTATTTTGTAGTTGCTTATCAGGGATGTACTATAATTTATCGAGATCATTAAAATTAAGTTTTTTTGGTGCTACTTATCAGGTTTGTAAATCTTATGGATGGCCACATTTGGCTTGAAAGTGAAGGTCTAGGCAAGGGGTGCACTGCCATTTTCGTTGTAAAGCTTGGGATTCCCGAGCGACTAAATGAATCTAAGCCAGCATTCATGCCCAAAGGCCCAGTTGATCATGGACAAACAACTTTTCCAGGGCTCAAAGTTCTTCTGATGGATGATAATGGGTTAGTAGCATCTTTATCTTGTCATCTCTTGTAATATTAAGATTGTATCACGCTACCTTTTGTGCATTTTTGTTTAAATCTTAGTTAGTTTTTACCATATGGTGTTGTTACTCATTTGCTTTTTACTAAAGGTATAGGGATCGTTATAGGATTGGAAAATGACCTAGTACTAGGATTTGGATCCCTGGCACTTATGAAAGTCTGGAGATTCGAAACATATGAAATTCTGTAAATTTATTGCCAGTAATCCCATTTCTGAAGGAAATTACATTAGCTGGACCTGTTTTTCCGGGTTTGAGATTTGTTTTGCCATAAACAGGTGTAAGAAGAGAAAATGAAGAAATGATTCATGGTTAAGGGAGAGTATATTTACATAGGACCTAAGAGACTAATCTTGATTCTCATTCCACGAAAATTAGGACTTTACTAAATGAAGCACATCTTCTCCTTTTGGAGATGGGGAAATCACTTACTGAAACATAAATATAGATGTTTCCCTTATTAAATTAACCTAAAATTAATTTTAGGATCTTAAACTTATCCTTCCTCCATAAGGATTAGGACTTCTCCTGAGGGAAGTTCTTTTGTCTTTTAGGGACTAGGAAAACACTTGTTCGAACATAGGAATAAAGATTCAGACGCTGCTCCTGTAATTTTGCACCTAGTATGAAAACTAGGAATATATGCCTACAACACTCACCATTCACAATTACAAAATGTAACCTTAATCTGAATAACCTTGCAGTTTTTGTGGACCCTGAATGGCGTAGGAATCAAGGCTTGAGATTTAAGAAACTGATGATTCTTGTAGTAAAACCTTGAGCTGATCTCTATTACCTTCTGCAATTTTTATCCAAGCACTTGCATCAAAACCATTGCAAAGTATATGTAGAAGGCCTTTTTAGAGAACTTGTTTAGCATAATTTGAAAATAGATGGTGATAGTCTCAAAGTTGCCAATCTGGGATTATTAGTCATAGTCTCGGGGAGGGGAACATATAAAAAAAAATTGAAGGTAAAAATGATGCACATCGCAATGCTAAACAAGTCTATACTTCCTGTGCATAATATCTGAAGCTGTTTCTACTGAGATATGGATAGTTAGGGATGGTGTGAGAGGTGAGGAGAGAGTTTGTGAAAGGAGGATACCTGGACGATTATTGAGGAAGGTGGATGAGAGGGCATGAGGGGTGGCAGATGGCAGCTAGGGAGAGTGGATATGATATGGTAAAACGAGAAGAGCCAAAGGCTTAAGATGTGCTCCAATGGGTTTGGGTCACTAGGAGAGAGAAAGGCCCATATAAATGGTTGAGTTTTGGGAAAGTAGCGGACAGGCTTTGCAGATAGGGACGGACCGTGGATGTAATGTTGTCCATTATCTTTGTTAATAACCCAACCTTTATGATATGTTCTCTTTAATTACTGCATTGCTGTTCAATTAGTGTGACTTCTTGCTCTACCTCTTATTTGTATTTGTGTATGTGCTTATGTTAACCCGCCCAACCCTCCTAAATCCCCTAACCTGGGTTTTGAATCTAGGACCTTGTCCTAACACCACTAAGGGGATCTGCCAACTGAGCCAAGGCTCACTGGTCCACAGTTCTTTTTCTGCTGCTATTTTTTGTTGGCATGTTAGTCATTCTACAAAGTTTTCCAAATTCTGTAATTTTAGAAAAACGCTTCCAGTGCCATTTCTGGATTATTATTTAGTTTCACTGAGTTTCCATTTCATTTTTTACAAAAGTACCATTATATTCCTGAACTTCCATCATCAGCCATATTCATAGTTGCTGGCGATCTTATATACTAAGCACTTATTCTATTGCCAAAATTATTTTCCTTTTCCGCAGAATCTATGTCTATATCCACTCTCTAATATTATTACTTTCTTGAAGGACATACTACTTTTGTTTTAAAGATACTTTCATTATGTTCATATACATCGCTGCTATTCCTTGATTCTTTATTCTGTTCTTTAAAATTTTCATCTATAGCCTCTTTGATTTTTTTTGGTATTTTGTTCTGCCATTTGATTTTGTGAGGTCTTTTAATGATTTATATCTTCAGAGGCATCAGAGTTCAGTTTTCCCTTTGATTTTTGTTTTTTCCCTTGTGATTTTTGTTTTCCCTTTCAATGCTTCTTAACTATAGCCCTTTATTTGTCCATAAACACAAAATTGATTGTTCTTGTCTTACAATCTAGATTGGATTAAGGTAAGGTTATAGATGCTATGAAATGATATGAAATGAAATGATGGTTGTTGGCAAAAACATGTATGTTAGTGGGATACTATATTTGGGGATTAATAAATACTGTTGAGTAGCTAGTATTAAAATCTATGTGGGGGTACATACACTTTACAGGATGAGCAGGATGGTGAGCAAGGGACTTCTTCTGCACCTGGGATGTGATGTAACGACTGTTGGGTCGTCCGAGGAATGTTTACGAGTAGCGTCACAAGATCACAGGGTGGTGTTCATGGATGTGGGGATGTCAGAAGGATTCGAAGCTGCACTGCGTTTGCATGAAAAATTTACCAAGCGTCACGAGAGGCCTCTAGTTGTGGCACTCACTGCAAATACCGACAGAGTGACCAAGGAGAACTGCATGAGAGTGGGAATGGATGGTGCAATCCTGAAACCTGTTTCTGTTGATAAGATGAGGAGCGTTTTGTCAGACCTCCTGGAACACAAGGTTCTATTCGAATGCTGAGGGAGACAACACCCCAATATGCATGCAGACACTCAGAAACTAAAACTAGATGGAGAGAGACGTCGAGAGACAAGAATCTGGGTGTTCTGTGGTGTACATAAGTGGTGGAGCATAAATATATGCGGTCGCCAAATGCCACAACCTAGTTTTATGTCTCCTCCTGCGTGACTAGTCTTTTTAATATAATGAAACACTGGTGAGATTTGAGATAGAGGGGGATCAAAGGGAAAGAAGGGTTGCAGAATTCATGTGCGTGCGTGCGTGAGTGCGTGATCTTGGAAAGTTTTTTTTTTTTTTTTTTTTTTTTTTTTAAATTTTATATTTGACATTTTTGTACAACAACAGTAGTAGTCTGAAGGAAGGATTTCATTGCATTGTTTTTGTATCCTCTTGGGAGAAAGAGAGAGAGAGAGAGAGAGAGAGAGAGTATGGATGTCTAAGAATGTTGCATCTTTTTTTATTTCCTGATAGGCAAGATGTTCCATACCTGGGGTTTCGAGATTCTAGAAGTAGTTGGTGGAAAATGATAAAAGATGATTATGGATGTAGCAGGGAAAGAAAGCAAAGCACTGGAGATCTGTTCACAGCCCTGTATTCATACCCATATTTTCACAAGAGTTACACAGGATGCTATCCTCTGAGGGAGGAAATGATTGAATCACTAGCTACAGAATGGTTTTGCCTCAAAGAATTTACACAAAATTGCAAGGCTCGGAAAGCAAATATGGTAATAGCACAAACAAGTCTATTGGACACAACTTTTCCATTTCACCTCATAATGCTTAGATGCTCCGATCATAGATTGCAGAGAAAGTATGAGTTGCAGTGGTTGAGTTTCCTGACGAGAAGAGTGAAGTATCATGATTGTCAGAGCCACTTCCAGAAGATACTGTTTTGGAGGTGGTTCTGCTGTTTTTGCCCTGAGGGGGCCCTCGAACTTTGAGGTCCATGAAATCGGAAATCAAGCCAGGCTTTGTTATCTTCCTGTCATCCAAATGATTCTCACCGGTTAACATTCTGACCACGGTAGACATGGAAGGCCGATGGTTAGGAGCATCTTGTGTGCAGAGCAGACCGATCTTTAGAAACCTGCACGCCTCCTCCGCATCAAATTCACCATTCAGAGTCACATCCACCAGCCCGACTAGCTCCCGTCGCTCATAAAGCTTCCATGTCTGCAACCCACAGAATGCATGCGTCAAGAAAATGGCATGCAACTGGCCATTTATCAAGAAAAAGGCATAAATAATGCATACCCTTTCTAAGAGATACTGTTCTTCAACTGGCAACCGAGTATTTGTATTGCTTCTCCCACTGACAATTTCCACAAGGAGCACGCCAAAACTATAGATGTCTGCTTTCCGTGTCAGTTGTCCCTTAATTGCATATTCCGGTGCCAGATAGCCTCTAAAACATCAAACATTCAAGATCAAATACTTGCACATCCATGTTCTCAAGCTGAAAATCTTAGTTTGTACTGTATGAGGCAGTGCATTAGGAATTGAAGGTTAACTGGTGAACTACATCAACTAGTTCCAGTTTCAAGATTTGCGAAGCGACTTTTCCGAGATAATTCAAGAAGAATGCCATTCATTATCTGAGCATCAAAACTAAAACCGAGACACCTTCAGATAGCAGTTTTTCAACGTTGTTTTGAGTCAAAATTGAATGTGATTTCAATCATGAATCTGACAGGTGAAGCATGGGAAAAGAACACAAAATACCATGAATGTGGAGACATGAAAGCTGGCACTTACATTGTACCAGCCACGCGAGTGCTAACATGAGTCATGTTATCTGGGATAAGCTTAGCAAGACCAAAGTCTGAAATCTTAGGTGTCAGATCTTTGTCGAGTAGAATGTTACTTGCTTTGATATCTCTATGCACAATGTATGGTCGCACATCCTCATGAAGAAAAGAAAGTCCTCTGGCTACCCCAATGCAGATATGAACCCTTGTTCTCCAACTAAACTGGATGTTACTATGACCTCCTCCTGAAACAGGAAACGAATTTCAGTGCTCCACAGAAATGTAAGGTTGCACATCCTCATCAATTTCAGTGCTGTTTTTGGTAAACCTGACTACAGAGTAACAGAATTACCAAGGAGAGTTTGAGCAAGACTATTGTTCTCTAGGTAATTGTAAACCAAAATTCTTTGATTCCCTTCCACACAGCAGCCATACAGATTGACCAAATTTTGGTGCTTAATCTCGGAGATGGCTTTAATTTCTGCCAAGAATTCTGTCACCCCTTGTCTTGAATCGGTTGAAAGAACTTTAATAGCTGCAGCTTTCCCATCTTTAAGCCGACCCTGACCACCCAGAACAACAATATTAGAGCATAAAGGCGGGGTAAAAGGAAAAGAGGAGGACATGGTTGCTGATGCATCTGACGCAAAAGGCAAGCATATAAAAACAGTTCACCGTTAGTTACCTTGTACACAGACCCAAAACCACCTTCCCCAATTTTATAGTCTGATCTAAAATCCGCGGTGGCGTGTCTGAGTTCCTTGTAGGAGTAGCATTTAACATTGGCAAAATCTTTAACATCTATTCACAAATAAAGCCCAAAAAGAATCATTACACTGGCACAATACACAAATTTCTACACAAAAAAAACTGTACAAAATGGGTGCAGACACTCTAGTTTACAGAAGAACATTTGTACATCTACCTTCATCATCAATTTCAGAAGAACGTGTGGCTGAAGACTCCACTGGCCTACTAAATAAGAAAGAAAAACAAGTCATCACTGTTTTCTCTTATTTGGTACGGTGATCAAGTGATCAACCCTTGTGTATCAATCGTCAAAAGATGCTTTTATAGGAACAACTTGGAAGCCCAACCTGCCAGAATCAAATACAAAACTATTCCTTGAGCACTTGGATGCATCCAAAATACCAAGCAACGAATTTGGATCACAATCACTCTCAGATCAATGATCCAATAGCATGGAATTGAGAAGAAAAGAAAAAAAAACAAAAAAAAACACCATATCCGTGAAGAAAGCAAACGATCAGAAACTAAACAAGACCATAGAAGGCCAAGGCAAACATAAACATAAACATACCGTGCAAAGAATTCAATCGGTTAGGACAAGAAAGCAGGCGGTGAGAAGATGACGAGATAGAGAAAAGAAAAAAGGAGGATGGTTTTCTTTATTATGACTGCGTGAAGAAACAGTGTGTATGTTGTAAGAGAGAAGAAACGAATGAAATGGTAGTAAGGGAATAATAAGTTGTGTCTGGTTTGAGACAGTCAACACAGAGGAAACGAAAGGGTGGGGAAGGGAAGGTGAAGGTGAAGGTGAAGGTGGTCTTCTTTGACATTTCTTTTCTATTTTTCTTTTTTCAATTTTTATGATATTTTTGTATGCAACCCATCTGGCAGTATGAACAGCTTGACTTAATTGGTGTTATGCGATTGTCGTTTAAGGGCAGTTGAATTTGGCATATATAGGTAGGCTGCTGCCAGAATCTTTCTTTGTTCTTACGCCATCAAAATGTCAACCTTTTACTACGTCACCTCAGGCGACGGTGAGAATGCTCATCCTAATCTCCCTTTTCCCATCTAAACTCACGCCCTTCTAAAAGGCCAATGTATTAATTATTTTTATAATATACCAACACATATTATAATCTATTTCCATAATCCATAAATGATAGGAAGAAACCATTTTAAGATTAAAATCAAGGGAGTCAAATTACAGCTTTTATGTATATCTACAAAAAAAAAAAAAAAAGTAAAAGCGAAAGAGTTGAAGTTAACGTTTAAACCACTAATCACGTGTCCAAAAAAGCTGCAATATCTTAAAGTAACCAGGTTTTGAGTAAAGTCAATAACGTTGACAGAATTTATCATTGTATTCTATGCACATCAAACTTGATTTCTATGTCTTAGAAAAATAAAATAATTTATTTCCGTCAAATTTTATCTTTGTATTCTATGCACATTAAATTTGATTTCCATGCCGTCATTTTGGCCAACAACATATTTGGGTCGTTTCAAACCAAACGATGTCGTTTGGGAAGGAATCCAGAACAATATCGTTTTAACGAGAGAAACTGGTTGCTGCCTAACAAGTAGGGGTGTTCATCGGGTCGGGAAAATAATTTCCCGAAGTTTTCAGTTCAGATCGGTAAATTTGAATACATTATTTCGTTCCCGACCCGCCCCGTCGAAAAAAATAATATTCTGCGGGAAAATTTCCCCGACAATTGTTATTCCTGACGGAAAATTTTTTGCCCTATTCTGTTACCGACCCGACCTGTTACCATACATAAAAGCTTTCGTCAAAGTTTGAATGTAAGCTAATAGTCTCTTCGGCGCCAAAAATTCCAATCCTTCTTAGCTGGATCTCCAACATTCTTCGACCAATCATAGTCTATTACTATTAGTTAAAAGAATTATCACATCAGGCATAAGATTCAAAAACATTCAAAAACGGAAAATCAAGTAATTTAACCTAACATCTTCAGTGCATGTATTCATTGTTCGGCCTCTGATAGATTTGCTGAGCTAGAAAAGGAAAAGGGAAAGTAAAAAGAGGTTTTGACATTATTACTACCTTGATGTAGAGTCTTTCAGAAAAATAAAAGAAATGTAGAGTAATTTTTATGAATTTCTGAATGTGCTTCAACAATAATCCGAGGACAATTTGCACGTCCAAATGGGGTGTTTACATCTCGCTGTAAGTAGTAAGACACTAACTGAATGGACTATCAATATCGGTGAAGCTATTGCAAACCCAATCGTTAAGAAGAAGACTTCTCATCTACAAAGCATGAGATGCTCATCTCTTTCGAGACTGTGAACAACCTAATACTATGAAGTAGTATCGGCAGCACTGGAAATTAACCTACCTGAGTCACATTTGTATGGTCCAAGCAATCGATACAGTTAGTCCTTACAACCTCGGTTTGCTCTTACATTTTCTCACCCTTGTCGTTCAATAAAAGATACCTATAAAATTCAAGAAAGTAAAAAAAAATATAACTTTTTATTACGTAACATTAAAACTAAACTAGCTTTCAAGAAGTTCATGAGTATCAAGAAAACCTTTATATCAATCGAAACAAAATGTATTAGCGTAAGAGAAGTTTGAGATATCAAGATATTTGACGGAAACATACCCACTTTTCCCCAGAAAGTCAATAATTTGCTCATAAAGTATAGAAAACCGCTCAAAGTGAACATGCCCGCAGATGTGGTGAAAATCAAAGTGCAGATATCTACAATATTTTAACAGCTATTTGCATTATTTAGAGAATATTTTGAAGAAAAAATGAGAAGTGTCTAGGAACGAAGTTTTACTTTACATCGTCACTATTCACATGCTGCATCGAACTAGCAAACCTCTCGCTCAAGCGACCCTCACCTCCATGCTGATGAATAAGAGGAACAAAAACTAAGAAAATATGTCTAAAAAGATGGGGTCCATAAATAGCTTGCAAATATATGAGAGGCAATCATATATACCTCGTTGACAAGATCCACTGCTATTACATTCCCGTATTTCTTTCTTAAATCCAAAAAAGGCCGCTCCAGAACTTGAGGCTGGTTAGCATGCAACATTCCCAAGTCAACTTAAAAGAAAGAACAAAATTATATGATTAGACGGAGGAAATGGATGGAACAAGTAATACTCACAGCCTCATCGGGTTTCACAATTTCATACTTAGGCTTATAAGTCAAATCAACAATCTGCTCCCAAAGAAATGGCATAGATCCACGGACCTGGGGAAGCGAGACAGTGAATCCATGTTCAGTAACAACTCTGAACTTACGCTGCTAAGGCATATCCTATAAAACACTTGTTTCAGTCCATTATATCATTCTCCACTTTCTATAACTGCAGAATATTACAAGTCTTATTTCCCTGCATTTTAGCATCTAAGATACTTTTCAGTCCAAAAGAAACTCAAAAGGAAAACCAAACCATCAATTCACACAGAGAGAAATTTTATCGAATGTTACCTGAACAAATGATGCGGTAAATCCACTCATCTGCATAATTTGTTCACTTTCCACAAAATTACCGACATAGCGGTGTTGGATCTCAGAAGGAACAGATTAGCCTTAATCATGAGTTAGTTTTTAATTATTTACAAAGATCCCCAAGAAAGAGTAGCCTCTCTACTTGATAGAGAGATCACTGAGTAAAAGAAGAAATGACTGCAAAACTTGAGCTAGATAATTTACAATGGAGATTCAGTCCATGGAAAGCATAACCGAATAGAAATAAATGAGAAATCACATTAGTTAATTCCGGTGTGAATGGACCTGTTAGGCTGTCAGCTACAAACTGCAAAGTGAAAACCACATTAGTTAATAGTTAGTAAGAAAATAAGCATAATCATACCTAACACCACACCCCCGAGAAACCTATGTGCTTCTTCATACTTCAACTGGTGAGTCCACTACCAAATCTGCCACATCTACATCAAGTTATAGTAATCAGTTAAAGAGGGGTACTAGGTAGACAAAGAAATAAAAACAATAGCAGTTATATTGCAGTAATCCACTCACCAGCTTCAAGCTTCTCTATGTCTATAGGAGTTTCTTCAAAACTAATATCCGAAACACCATTATTGAGCCAGTCTTGTGTGCAAATAAGTGCTTGTACAAGTTTAGGAGACAATGAACTTCTATAGGGATCAAGAATTCTGCCACCAGTGCTGAAGGCCGACTCAGAAGCCACTGTTGAAATTGGGACAACAAGCACATCCTTGGCCATGGCAGACAGTACAGGAAACCTCGGGCATTCAATTTCCACCAACAGAAGATATCAAAATCCTCTGAATAATCCTCCACATCCTCACTGCCATATTTCTCCAACTCAAACTTGCTTTCAGTTTCACGGTTATCACCATGCTTGCTTTTCTTTCACAATGTCATCATCTCCAGTTGAGCTTTCTTTCTCTTTTCCAGTACCATCTTCTCTGGTGAAATGACCGAATGGTGCTGAGCAGTTGTGGAAGTGACCTCATCTATCTCACTGGATTTGTGGGAAATAGCAAAGCCCTATATGCATGGAATAACTCCTGACATGCATTTTTTATCTTCTACCAAATCGTCTCCCAACAGATTCACCATATGCTTGTTTGACTGAAAACTCTACATAATCAAATTTGTGTCAAGGATCTAAAATTGAGACAACATATGTAATCATCTTACATTTGTCAATATCACCCCAATATTTATCCCATTTATACTTTATATTTTCAGCCATGATGCATAAATCCTGATCTGGACTACTGACCCACTAATTCAATAACCTCAGAACATCAAAAATTTCATCTAAGCAACCACTACTTGTAACATAAGATGTCTCGGATACAAATTTAGTCAATTCATTAAAATTAGCAAGACAATGGCATAACTTCTTGGCGGCCTCCCAATCTTCTTGATCAGGAGTACCTGTCCAATCTTCACCCACAGGCACTGACTTATCCCGATCCATTATTTCCATATCAGCACGAAAATTATCATCAACTTCACTAAACCTCTCAAAGACACTTTCAAACCTACAAGCTAACTCTAACATCATATAAGTTGAATTCCACCGTGTAGGTACATCCAAAGACAACAAAGCTTTGGTAGTAATTCTTTCTGTTTCCACACAAGTTTTAAACCTCTGCAACCTAGATGGTGAACTCCTAACATATCTAATAGCCTTTCTTATTTTGTACACAGACTTCCCACTGAATTTTAGTTCATCATTTACTATCAGATTCACAATATGTGCAACACACCTAACATGAATATATTTACAACCGAGAATACTACCCTTCCATTTTGTAAATTTTTTTGTCATTGAAGCTATTGCCACATCATTGACAAAGGCATTATCCATGGTTATTGTAAATACTCCAGTTATACCCCACTCAATCAAATACCTCTCAATAGCAGAAGCTATCTTCTCTCCCTTATGACTACCAATGGGACCAATCAGTATCTATAAAATGTGCTGTCAGGCTCATATAATCAATTTTTTGGACAGAAATCCAAGTATCACTTGTCAGACACACCCTATGACAATTACTAGTCAAATATTGCCTAAACCTCTTCTTCTCCTCCATATATAGCTGAAGGCAATCCCTGGTTATAGTTGACCGCGAGGGTATTCTGAACCTAGGACATGCAGTCAACATCACTTTCCTAAAGCCCTTTGTCTCTACAAATTTTAAAGATAACTCATCAGACACAATCATCTCTGCAATCGACCTTCGTAAAGCCTTACTGTCAAACCTATATGTTCCAATAGTTGCCCTACCAGTCCCAGCACCACCATCTTCATCATCATACTGAATGCTAATTTGTGACTGCCCCATAATGGTATGCTTCCTAAGACAACTATTGGCATGATATATTAGCCCAGAAGTCCCATGTTTTTTCGAATCAGCCTTGAACTCCTTCCCACAATACTTACATATTAGCCATCACAGACCCACTAGGTAACACTATTCTAGTGAAATTATCCCATGCTTTTGATTTACACCTAAACCTACCACCATCTGAAACATTCTGTTTTTCTGAAACTATAGGCTCATCATGAACCGCCAATGAGGTACCAGATCTTTGGAAATGTTGATCCTCATCGTGTGAGGGAGATTTAGGCTGGTCAATGGGACTCACAGGGGTAGAACTTCCAACATCAGACGGTTGTGTATTCATTTTCCTAGGTTTTAAAGTCTAAAATTAGTAATTTAAATTCGATCACAGTATAAAATTCTAATTCCTAAAAGCAATTACTCAAGCAGAACAGAAGGAAAAGAAAAAACATGCATAACATACAGTAAGTGTCATGCAACTCAGAATGTATCTCATCATCATTTCCTTCAACAAGAATTGTCTGGAATAGAGAATGAATGCCAATAGTAAGACCGAGAAGATGTGGTGCTGATTCCAAGATCCAGGAATAAGTGATCAGGATAAGAATAAGCAATGCCTATTTCACTTATGTCTAGATTTTGGAATCAGGATCACATCGTCTGGTTCTTATTATGGTCACTCACCCTCCATTCCAGACATTTCTTATGAAACAAACCCGCACACCCACATAGCAAACATAGATACAAGATAGCATGGGGATGACAAATCAGACCTATGCATGTTTCTAGTCCACTGCCTATCTTATTCTATATACTTAACATTCATTAAGTTGGTTAACAGCTTAACATAGCAACACTATGCAGGCTCAACACACAACAGATTAGCATAAGGCAAGGCAATAAGGCAAAAGGCAAAAGATAATAACCTAAAGGCATAAACAAGGTGCATAGGAACTCATAATGTAGTATCATCACCGTTCTATGTGGATTTGGCACATCCAATGGCCCGGGAAGTGTGTACTGGGAGTGGTACGTGGCATTGTACACCAGATGTATGATGCCCGTGGCATCCTTAGGACACTTAGCCCCACAAATTCTGGTTTCTAGCCTAAACACCACTCCCAGTACACACTTCCCGGGCTATTTGGATGTCCCAAACCCGCACACCCATATAGCAAACATACAAACAAGATAGCATGGGATATGACAAATTAGACCTATGCATGTTTCTAGTCCACTGCCTATCTTATCCTATATACCTAACATTCATTAAGTTGGTTAACAGCTTAACATAGCAACACTATGTGTGAAACCTGAGTTTTTCGTACCCTTCAAGTTAGAGCCTGTGTCTATAAGGGTGTGGGTATGTGTTAGTCTTTGTGTTTTAATTAGCGTGTCGAGGTGCATGTTGGGCTTTCGTACCCATTTGTTGATTTGGGCTATTTGGGCCTACAAGCCCATTTACCGATTTCGGGCTCAATTTATTTCCCGGAGCCCGTACAACTATTCTATATTGATTTTTGATATTCCGTTTCCACATTTGAGATCGTGGAAAAATAATCTTCGATTTTGGTCCAAAATCCGAAAACACTATAAAAGCCCAAAAACCCGCAAATTTCAGTCTATTTTTCTGAAAATCGTTTTTCTCTCACGATTTTCTCTCAAATAGAATACTGTTTTGTCCTACAAAATTAAAATCACCATAACTCTCAAACCGTAAGTCAGAATTGAGTGATTCTTGTTGCTACGGTTTTGTATCGGCGAGAGCTTTCTTTTGGTACCAGAATCGTTTTCTGAATCATCTTATTCCGGTGCCAGTGAGCCATTTTCAGTTCGTCCAGATTTGGGTAAATTCCAAATTTTTCTCTCTTGGTTCAGTTACTTGACTTGATATTCTGGTGGTATATTACTGATGGTTAGGAATAGCTATCCTGTTAATTTCGTGAGATTCTGTGATGGTAAAATTTCAGAGTAGTTTGGATTGGAATTTTGTTATCTCTTCGTAAATTGTGATATTTTGTTGGTTGAGATAGCTTTATTGTGACCTGTTGATGTCACTGGATTCTTTAGTTTTATTGTGAACACAAGATTGGTGTTCTAGTTGAATTTTCAGGTTTGATAATTTTGGGTTAATGTCGGGTTTGATTGTCCGATCATTGAGTTAGTTTGTGAGGGTTGTTTATGGGGTAATGAGATGTTTTTGGTTATGTCTAGAGCCTTGGTTTAGGTTCTGGAATTGTTGGGCAGCATTTGGAACCCATAGGATATTCTGATTTATTTTGTTTTAGTTAATCGGATTGAGTTTAATCCGATATGTGGTGTGGTTTAGGTGTTTCCGAACGTGTCGAGAACCGAGGCAAGGAGCCGAGTTCTTCACACGCATCGAGAGGTGAGCAGACTTAATTTCATATTATTTGATGGTAAAACATTGTGTTTTGATAATTAAAACTAGAAGTGAATTGAATGTTTTGATAGTAGCAATTCATTTGAAATATATTTGAATGCATTAGATTTCATACCATGCTTTGAAATGATGTGTGATATGAAATGTGAAATTTGGTTTTATGTCTGATTTTAAATGCAAATGACATTACCATTGACGTTGTTGGAATGCATGTGTTGCATACTAGGTAGTACGTGAGTTGAGTATGCAGAATTTATAGATTAGAATGGGTTGATTGGAAGTTTGAATTGAGGAATCAATTCTGGAAATTTGCTAAAAAATATGGTTTTTGATGAACTTTGGCACTTCATAATTCTGTGTAGAATAATTCTTTTGGAGTGATTCTTGGTCCATTGTAGAGTCTGTGCACTAGCCTATTAGTGTACGAAATTTAGTAAAATTAAGAATTGTATAACATAGTTTTTGGTTATCCCAAAGTTGGGTGAATGAAACAGATTTTGCCGAAATATCTGCACTTTTCTTATTTTGTGGTCAACTTTAACACCCCGTAACTTTTTGTCTATTTATTATTTTGAGTTGATTCTTTTTGCATTCGAAAGAGGCTATGTAAGTCTCTGCACATGAAAACTTTTGTCGAATTTGAAGTCGTGGAAGATAGGTTTTCAGTATCCAAATTATGGGTGGTTGAAAACTCTTTGCAGAAATTTTTATGCAGAATTTTCAATGTTTTTAGCCTCTGTTGTTATTTCAAAACAACAACTGTAACTAGAAACCTTTGTGATCACTTTCTAATCATCCTGAATCCTTAGAATAATTTTTCTATACCTTAAGATTGAAATATAAGATGGATTTAAAAGACTTAAAAATTTTAATCCCTTAGATTCGTAAGTTTGAATCAAAATTCTTTATCCGAGTGTAGGATAATCCGAGGTAGGAAATACTTGTCTATAAAATTATTATAGGCTGCATACATATTGTTTCATGCATTGAACATTCCACTGATATGAGATATGGTCCTTGAGACCTATGAGTGTTATATCTTTAATATAATGATGTATGATATAAGGAGTGGTAAGGACTCCTTTGTTTTATGAGTTTTCGAAGTATGAGATAAGTTAGCACTGGCCAGGGCTTAGTCAATCGTGTAGCAAAGGCACGGTAGGCATACCGGTGAGTTATCCGAAGGCACGATTAGACTTGGAGGGATATGGTGATTCACTTGCTTATTTATATGATTAAATGCTAGTGATGATTTATGGTCGGATAGTTTCATCTGTCCTTCTATTTAGTTTCAGATGACAAGTGGGTGAAACAGACCATTACTCATCTTGATGAGAAGATATTAGGCAGTTTGCCTTACGCCTTACTGAGATTTGAATCTTATTGTGCATGTTTGAACATGCATGTTTTCGTTACATAATATCATATCACACAATATTTTAATTATCGAGATATATAATTAAGCATGTTGGCATCGTATAGGGATTCATGATAGAATGGACAAAATGAGTTTGTGCATAAATAATATTTCTTCATCTGATGTTTTATGATATTGCTACTATCCATTTCCGGATTTTGATATGACGTTCGGCCTCTCACTGAGATTCCTAGCGAATCTCACTCCTCTCACCTTTGTGATTTTCAGGTTAGATCGAGTTGAGGTTTAGCTCGAGGTTAGCGATCTTGTCTGGTTGGTCGTTTAGCTGCTGGTGGCACTGTACGTGAGGTAGCACACACAGGAGCACACATATCATTTCCTTAAGCATATCATGTATTTTTATTTTGGTGAACTTATTTAGGCCTAGTCACCTTTGAAACTCATGACATATTTCTTTGTATGAGTGCATCGTTTCTATGAATATCCGCTGCGTGGTTTTAAATAAAGACTTCCGTTGTTGTTAAAGTTTCATATAATGTGTAATTATTTTTATGTTTTCTCCGCGTGTTCATTTAAACTAATATTTATGTGTGTGCGAGTTTTAAATTAAAAGAGTTAATGTGCTAAGCTTCGTGTGAACCCGATCATATCTCCTTGGAGGTGTGTGAAGGTGAGCATGGCTGGGTGCGTCATGTCTTGTGAGTACCGGGGCGTGACACTATGCAAGCTTAACACTCAACATATTAACATAAGGCGAAGCGATAAAACCAAAAGCAAGCCATAAGATGAAGCCATAAAACCACATAATAAGAACAGTCATATACCAACAAGCAGCATCCAACAATAATAAATAAACATTATACATATGTAATAAATAATATAAAACAACAATAGCCAATACAATAGGTTACATCACCAATTCAACATGCATAAATAATTATATACAATATATAATAACGTAAAATAAACGTAGTTTACACTTCACAAAAAACCTGTGATGCGTTTGTTACACTGTTGAACACTCCTACTTAACTCTGTATGGGTGTCACGAAGTATCAACGATCAGATGTCCAGCCCAACCGTCCACTGTCTAAACTCCTCTTCACTCAAATGACTCCTGGTTGTCCTGCACAATAAAGTATTTGTTAATTCCCTAACATACGTGATCAATTAACAATTACAAAACGATAATCAAAACTAACAAAACCCTAAAAAATAGAATAATTCACCTAATGTACCGATTTGGGGTTGGAAAAAGAGTTGAATTAGAATTAGGGTTTTATTTGGGATTAGGGTCGACTGAGGATGAGGTTTCAATCGAGATTGAGGGGGGGAGGGGGGCAATTTAGGGTTCAAGGATGAATTTGGGGATGGATTATGAAAATTGACCGATTAGGGTTTACAAATTAGGGGTTCTCAAAATCGAACCCCCAAATCGATAGAACCCACTCCAGAAACTCCAAAGACACAACCAGAACCAAAGACGAAGGACAATTAGGAAAAATAGTCGATTAGGGTTTTCAATTTGGGGCTTTTCCAAATCAAACCCCCAAATCAACAGAAACCACCCCAAGGTCCCCTACAGGCTACAACTGTAAGCACAAAGTAAATAGACGGACGCACAAAGTAAATAGACGGACGCACAAAGTAAATAGACGGACGCACAAAGGAAACAAGACGAAGTCAGACCGGAGACAAGATGAAGTCAGACAGGAGACAAGACGAAGTCAAACACAAACAAATATAGCTGAAGGATCAGGATGAGAAGAAGGATGGAGGAGAAGACGATGGAATAAAGGAAGAGGGAAGGGAACCCGAACAACAGTTTGAGTTTGATCGGATCGGAGATTCAAAGGGAGGGAGAGAAAGCGGGTCACGAGCGGTTGATCGCACGACTGATGGACTGAGACGAGAAGACATGAAGAAGGGATTCGGTTTCGGGGGCATCAAGGGTAAAAATGAAAAAAAAAATTGGGGAAGGGGCTTTTATACTTAGAAGTCGGGTCGGTAACCGACCGTCCCGATATGTCGGTTTTTTTTTACGTACAAACGTGGTCGGTTAAAAAAAAACCGACCCGTATTTCCCGTATCCAACCCCTCTCCCGGCCGATTTCCCGACCGAAATAAGTCGGGTCGGGAATTTTCCGCCGGGTCGGATAAAAATGAACAGCCCTACTAACAAGTCTCGGTTTCCTCCCATGGCCGATAAACGAACATGATAAGAACCCATTTCTTCGTTTTGGTGATTAAGATCCTCTGGAGCCACAAAAAACATCTTTTGAGCTTAGCCTTAACGCCAACATTCCTTCTATGGTGGAAACATGTATTTTCTGGCTATATCTAGTTGGATTTAGGTATGATTTTGACCTAAAAAACTGGGTTCTCTTCTCATTTGCGTGATTTATTTGATTAAATTAGAGGATTTATATATGGGAACAGTGAAGCTTCATAGGGTCTCTCTGTCCAGGTGCAGGTAGTCCGCATCTTCACAGACATGTCTATTTCACCGAGCCTCTCTCCCAAACCTCAAGCCTGTTCATCCTCTATTACCCCTCATTAGTTTAACAGCAATCCTCTCAGCGTTAATGCTTAAACTAAAAGCAGAGACACCTTATAAAGCTGTTGTGAGTTTGTTTGCTAACTATTTTCCCATTTTTGCAGCATAGTCTTGAACAACATAGGAAAATGGAGATGAGCCTTTCGATTGGAAGTCAGATAGTGAAATAGGCTACCTGTGTGCCTCCAAATCAGTCCTGTGTTGGTCTTTTTCACCTGCACTGGCTTCTGGACTTCTAGGACTCAAAATTCAGAGTCTCACATCAAATAACCAATACTAAATATAGATCATCAACAGTAACTTTGTTGGAGATGGTTAATTCCAATTAAAGCACTCTTGAAAAAATTAATTTTAAGTCCTGAGAGTAGCT
>JAEPBF010000324.1:84629-149629 GCA_019739055.1 Passiflora organensis | reverse complement strand
GTCAAATAAATGATAGAAATTTTTAAAAAATAAGAAAAATTAGGAAAAATACCAAGTTTGGTCCCGAGTTAATTCATGGGTAAAATCATGTCGGATAAAGAGTATAAACGCATGAATTTATGTGTTACTATGATATGAGAATGATTTATTAAGAATTTGAAAATGGATATGCTTAGGAGGATACCTTTAGTGGCAGGAACTCGAGAAGTCGGTCTAGCAAGTGATGGAGCGATATATGGACTTTGAAACCCTTGAGTGGACGAAATCCTTCCTTTATTTATTAAATTGCTGGCATGAATAGTGAAATATGACTAATATGAAATGAGTAACTGGAATAATGCATGTGTGCTATGCCATGCCTATGAAATGCTATGCTAAACATGACTGCTAGAACAATTTACAATGAATATTATACTATGCTGTGAATTGTTTGAATGTGCCATGTTGTGTTGAAATTATCGAGATGCATGTGATGTACTAGGCACATTTGGGATAAGACGTGTGTGATGCATTTAATCTGTATAGGGTAACTTATACAACCTTTGAGAGCTCTCCGGGTCTAGTAGCATGATGTGGAGACGTAGAACAACGATATAATAAGGAATAAAATGGTTTTATTTATTTTATTATGAATTAAATCATATGAATCAGGATCTCGTTGTGTGAGTATCAGTTAGATAGAGCTATTATATAAAATAATAAAATAAAATAAAAAAGAATGAAAATAGAGTACCACTGGCGAACTCTAATCCTGTCCCTGGCTCGGATAAACTGAAAGATATTGCTAGCCTAAATTATGGTTATGTGTACTCTAAATAGTTGTGTTTGCTGTATATTATATATGACTGTGATTGCATGTTCTATTGTGTGTGATATAATAAAATTATTATATGCTAACATGTCTATTTGTTTAAATCTTATGTATATTTTTCATGTCCGCTCACCTAACAGGACATTGATTAAAAAAAATAATAAATAGAAGCTCACTCTCAAACATGACGTAAAGAGGTTAATCGATCAATTCCTTTTTGAGGTTAATCGTATAAACATTATATTTATATTAATATTTCTCCTAAATTTGATTGTGAGTGTGATTGAAGTATGAGACTAAATAAAATCCTGGGTTATTGTGTTAAGAGTCTGTTTATTATGGGATGTCACCCGGAATGATATCCTGACTTTTAATCTTTTCGTTGCATGTTTATGTGTTCTTCAAATAACAAATTCTTTTTTCCGTTTAGATTTTGTATCACTAAACTTATAGGTTTATTATATACATTGGTGTGTGAGATGTGATAGTGTACAATGGATCTATGACGACTATCAGGCAATTGATATTTATTAAATAATTTAATAATAAAATAAAATAAATAAAAATGTTTATTAATTTCAAAAATAATTAAAAATACTTAATAAATACTAAAATATTCAAAAAAATATATAGAAATTTTTTTTATAAAATTATTATAAATAATAAAACATCTTAGAATTTAAAAATTAATAAAATTGTTTATTAATTTCAAAAATAATTAAAAATACTTAATAAATACTAAAATATTCAAAAAAATATATAGAAATTTTATTTATAAAATTCTTATAAATAATAAAACATCTTAGAATTTAAAAATTAATTTTTATAAATATATAATTTATTTATAATTTAAATACTATATAATATATTTTTAAAAAAATTATAATATACCAAAATAATTTTTCAAAAATTACAAGAAAATTCATATACTTAAATAACCCGTGGATGAATTTATCTGGTGTCCTTAAACACCAAAACCACCAGTAATAGGATCCCTTTATATTTTTTATTTAATAAATAATTAATTAAGATAATATTTCAAAAGTAATTATAATAAATTTTAAAAATAAAATTTTATTTGAAAATTTTCTTTATAAAATAAAAATTACTCTAGGTCAAAAAAAAATATTTTCCAGGGTTAAGGGGATGAGTTGTTCACAAAACAAGATTTGAGAGATATTAGGGGTGGCAAAGGGTTAGCTCATATGGGCATGGTCCTTTATGGGTATGAGAAGACCTGAATTCAAATCCCAACTTAGATGGATAGGAAGGTGGAAAAAAATAATAAAAATAAAATTAAACAAACTTGGCAGTGAATCATATCAATTAATTGGTAATTAATTGGTATGAATAACCCAATCTCACTAAAATTTGCAAACCAAAAATATATTAAGGAAGTGAACCTATCACGATCGATTTCGTGATATGGTAAATACCGTTAATAATACAACAAACCTGGGACACTATTGGTAATATATATTTTTTAAAATTAGAGGACAACTTAACTAAAATGCGAATTTTTGATATTTAATGAAAAGAAATAAATACCAGTAAATTACTCAAAATTTGATAATATTGAATTATTTTCAGGTTTCTAATTATTTACCTGAGATTTTGAATTAAAAAAAAACACGAAATCAACCAGAAAATAAACACCGCACCTCTCTCGTTCCCCTGCTGCTGCTGCTGCTGATACTGGTGGTGGCGGCGGTTGTAGTACGTGTTTACAGTCAACAGTATCTCCTTTTTCGTTTATTTTTTGGAAAAAAGGAGGAGGTGGAGGTGGTGGTGGTAGGCGTGCTTTAAACTTGAGTAGGAAGAAAAACTTTGTAGGTGATGGAGTCTGTAGCCAACCATTTCCCTTGGTTTCCCGTCAAACCTGCTCTCAGTTCCTTCTTCTACTTTTCCCCTTCTTTTTCTCGCATTCCTTTGTGTGTTAGGGTTAAGAAACCCTACAAGAAAATCCGCTGCGAGTTCCAGCCCATTCTTAACAACGGCTCCCATTCTTCCGATTTGGACTCCCGCTTTCTCGACCGAGTATTTCCTCTTTCCCTTTTTCTACTGTCGCATAGCTTGTTCCTTCAGTTATTTTTGCGAGCTTAAGAACTTACAGGCACTTCCATTCCAGCAAAAAGCACTTGATGCAGCTATGAACGACATAAACAGCTCATTTGGAAAAGGAAGCGTTACCCGGTTGGGCAGTGCTGGTGGAGCTCTTGTGTGAGTGGTTCTGTCCTCCCTTTCTAACTTCCCACGTTTCTCTTGTCTTATTTTTTGGAGTATGTGAAAGATACATTGTCCGAATCTTCTCCACTTTCTATCATGGATTTTTGCTAGCTGGTTCATCTCTGGATTTACTTATTTGTAGCGAGACTTTTCCCAGTGGCTGTTTGACGCTAGATTTTGCTTTAGGTGGTGGTCTTCCCAAGGGAAGAATTGTAGAGGTATCATCTTTTTCTTGTTTGCCCTTTTTCTTAAGCGGTGTCTGCATGTTAACTAGTGCATGTGTTACTGCGTTCTCCATTTCCGTTTTTCTGGTATGAAACCTGAAGTAAGACTTACAGGTAAATGTGCAGATTAAGAGCTCGCTATAAAATTGTAATATCTACAAACATTAATAGATTACACATTTTATTCTTATAGGTCTTCTAAACTTCAGAGTATAGGCATCAATCCAAGCAATCCAAGCAATCCACAAAGGTCCAGCTCACATTGTTGAATGCTACACATATCTTGTTAAACAGACAATATTCCCAGTACCTCAATTTCTTGAAACCAATACCACTCTCTTGGCTTAGGATAGCACACTTCATTCCATGCCACTTTAGCTCTGCGACAGTTTTCAGCTTTAAGATTATGTTTTGGTGCTGGTAGAAATTGGATTGCATCTGTTAATTCTCTGCAACATGATGGATCTATTTAATTTGCCTTAGAAACATACTGATTAGAGTTAGCTTGAACACTGAAACATGCATATGGATAGAGGGTTTTAATGTTGCAAGTGCAATGAATAACCGAGTTTGAATGCTTTGAATATTACAAGTTATTATAGAAGGATGTTTCCAAGTTTTGACATATAAAAATATGGGATTTTTTATTTAAGGAATCTTTCCTTTTCCAAATCAGACATAGCCTTTTCAAAAATGGTTTTACAAATTTTGAAGCTTCAGGTGAGTTGTAGAATCTCCAGCTACCTAAGTTTTTCTTTAGTTGAATTCTGTATTATTTTATTTGAGTTCTTGTTTGCTAGTTTCCAACTACAATATTTTCCATCTCCGTGGCTTGCTGAGTGACAACCTGACAATTAACTGGGTGATGTTCCATAACTTTGAGTGCTTTGAGAGACATCTTTTGTGGCAAAATTGTTACTGAATAGTAGCTGATGTGCTATCCTTTTTTCATCGCAGATATTTGGACCAGAGAGTAGTGGAAAGACCACTGTTGCACTTCATGCAATTGCAGAAGTTCAGGTTTTCTATTGTCTGTGATTTTGTTCTTTTATCTAGTTTCTGATCTATTGCTGATGCCTCTTTTGGCCTCTGATGTCAACTGAAAGCCTAGTTTCCTTGTTATTATGCAGAAACTTGGAGGCAATGCTATGCTTGTTGATGCAGAGCATGCTTTTGATCCAGCATATTCAAAAGCACTTGGTGTCGATGTAGAGAATTTAATTGTCTGCCAACCTGATCATGGCGAGATGGCGCTTGAAAGTATTATATTTTCCCTGTGCAATGTTGTTTTATTGAGAATCAGCATGATTATAATAGCATTAGTTTTATTGCACAAGATTATGCTAACAAGAACTTAATTCCGCAAAGATCCTCTATCTCAAGTACATTGGTAGTTGGTTCCTCTTATATTTTTTTAAGGCAATAAGTTATTTCCTCTGCTAACTTAAGTTGTCAAAGTGACTGATGAAATTGTTCATTTTGGGCTAAATTGCATTGATGTTTTCTATAATATATGGATATTTTTTAAGGTGACTGTTCTGCTTGCTATTCATGCTATTTCTATATCAATCTCCTTTCTACTCTCAAATTTTATGCTTTTGATACCACATACTAGTTCTTCCATTCAGTATTCAAAACCATCGTTAACCTATTTGAAGGACAATGCAACTGACCTCTAAGTTTTGACAAAGGAGGGGCTAACTTGTGGGAATGAAGTGAGGCACTTCTTGTTACTAACCTAAAATGTTACATAAAGACTAATGATATGCCCATATCTCAGTTGCAGATCGTATGTGCAGATCTGGTGCAATAGACCTCATCTGTGTTGATTCTGTGTCAGCTCTCACTCCTAGAGCAGAGATTGAAGTGCGTTATTATAGTTTTCTTTCATAATATGATTCTCTTATAATAGCAAATGGTCTTCTCATTGAGCCTGCTGTTGCAATTAACATGCAGGGTGAGATTGGAATGCAGCAAATGGGTTTGCAAGCACGACTTATGAGCCAAGCACTACGTAAAATGTCAGGAAATGCTTCTAAAGCTGGTTGTACTCTTATTTTTCTTAATCAAATCAGATATAAGGTACTTTTTATCTTTGGAAAGAGAAATATTGCTGCTGTTGATTAATCGCTTATTATAATTGGTACTAAACATTAGTATCCAATGATCTGAATAGCAAGTTTTCTCCTTTTTAATACACCATTGTTTGTTTCACCACAAGAGAGTAATGATAATATTCTTTTGGGCTTGTCAGATTGGTGTATATTATGGGAATCCAGAAGTAACAAGTGGAGGAATTGCTTTAAAATTCTTTGCATCAGTTCGGCTTGAAATACGCTCGACTGGGAAGATAAAGTCTGTAAGAATTTTGTTGGCATTATTGTTGTAAAGGGTTAAAAAGGCTCAAGCTTTAATGCTGTATATACCCCTGCCTGCTATTATTCTGCATAATTATAAATTAATGTACTCAGATCCTTACCATGTATGATTCTACCTTACTCTTAGGTCAAGGGAGATGAAGATATTGGATTACGTGTCCGTGTAAGAGTGCAGAAGAGTAAGGTATGAAATAACTGTTGTAGTATTTGTTTGATGGTTGTATATTATGGATCAACTTTTTTTATTTGTAGAAGCTCTCTTTCAGGTTTTGACATGTGCAGGCACATGGGCAATGAATCTGCACATAGTTAGTCACCAATGATTCTGTTGTTGCCTTGTCATTTTTAAATTGAAAATTAAAGCACCGATATAAAAGGCATACTATTGTCATTGGCTACCTATTTACTTCTTGACTTATTTGGCATACATTTCACAATGACATAAGTTAATTTTATTACCGGTATGTTTGGTTTGGATCAAATAACCAGTCTATCTTATGATGGATTCTTGAAGACTTGAATACAAAAACAACATGCCTAATCTCCCCGTATAAAATGTTAAAGCTATCACTTGCTAATAATAGTTTAGACTTATGAAAAGATATAGTTAAGTTTTTCTACCTTTAAAGATAATACCATAAAAGCTGTATTATTTTGGGTGAAGCTTGCAAACTTTAAAAGAAAGACCCGTCTGAAAGCTTTAGAATTATATGAAGTAGACTAAAAATCATCGGCTGGGAAGAATTTGTTAATAATATTATCCACATAATAATCTAATTAGTAAGAGTGTCGATCATGAAGGATATTTGTGTCCTCTCAAATGTTTGGATGCTGTTGATTTTTTTAAATGTATATTCCGATCTTGTTTTATCTTAATCTGTAAAATTAGACTGCAAGTAATTAGTTTCTGAATTACTGTATCCATGCCAATATTGGGCGACCATTTTCATAGAAACTGCTTTGCCTTCTGCCAAAATCTCTGTCAATAGATCATGCTCTGAAGAGCATGTTATATATTCAAATATTGCATGTACATAGATTGCCATGTCACATCAAGCTTTGATCAACATCCTTTGCATATGCCACTTGGACTTTGCTTATCTCTTCTTGTTATCCAAAACCTATGTGCTTTTGTTTAAAGAGCTATATTCAACTAGTGTTTTTTATAGGTATCAAGGCCATACAAGCAAGCGGAGTTTGAAATTATATTTGGAGAGGGAGTGAGCCAATTGGTTGGTATTGCAGTTCTACAGTTGTTATTCGGACTGGTGCCAACTGCTTTATCTTATCTGATTTAATATAACATGCAGGGTTGCATTTTGGATACTGCTGAAATGATGGATGTTGTGGTCAAGAAGGGTTCTTGGTATAGCTATGGGGATCAAAGGTTGGCTCTTGGACAAATCTCTGTGATCTTGTTCTTATATCATTTGTTGATATTTCCAAGGTTTATCTTTGCAGCACTTTGGGCAATGAAAGCCAAACTTCCTTCTTGTTCTCTTTTTGTGGATCTCCTTTTGCTTTAGTTTCACAAAGTAAATTATAGCATGAGCTGTCTAAACTATTCTTTGATGACTAATTGCTTAGCATCACCCAGAACTGGTAATGTTTTTAATTGAATTTTCCAAAGAAAATAAATATATTTAGTTTAGGATGAGTGTGATTTTAAAGGGCAAGTTTGAGAATAATTTTTGTTCTGCTGAGAATTAAAGGAGTCCTCTTCAGCTAGTTAGCCTGTTATTGCAGTAACAAAAACCATTTAAGAGACTTAAATTAGGGATTTCCAGCTGAAAAAAGTTGTGTATGAACTAAACGTACAAAGTGGTTACTGTACTGATATGGAGACTATTACATACCTGATTATCTACAATAGGACTTCAATTTTTAAGTAATGTTAATGAGAAATTCTTGCGTAGGTGAGACTAGCATTCAGTTTGGCGGAAATGCTACCTGCCTGTACTAGATCATATTATAACCTGTAGGATGGTATGTAAATTTGTGTAGTGGCTTAATGGTTTTGGTTATTTCTTTTCTTCTTGTTTTGGAAATTTTGTTCAAACAGTGGGATTTCTAGTAATAACTAAAGAATGCAATGTGGCTGAACTTTTGACTGTTTATTGTTTTCTTTGCCTTCGCTTCTATCCAGATTAAGTTTATATATTTCTTCTTACCCCTATTGCATTAGTTGCAGTAGTTCCTAGGGCTATACTGTAATCCAAACAGCTGTAGCCTCTTTACAAAGACTGTTTTGTGAATCTGTAAAGCAGAGAAGATGTAGTTGTTTCCCTGACAAAAGAAGTGCTTATGATTATTTGAGTTTGAGCTGTCCTTTTTGTGACGAACAGTTTGATTATTAGTGTGGCTAGGGCATACCAATTACATGAGCGGAGGACAGATCTTTACTCCTCATCTCTTGTTTGGAATCTTGTCCTCGTTTGATCTAGAAGACCTCTAGTCAAATCCCTAGAGTCCACATGTAAATTTACCAAATTGTTGTGTGTGTCATCTTTCCAAATTCTGCATTCTCAAACTCTTTACCAACAAGGTCTCCAAACTTCCAAGCATCTAGATTCTCTTCATAGTTACAAATATATGATCAACTCTTCTTTAGCATCTTCCCAACCTCTGCTTTCCCATTCTCCAGATGCCATGATTGTTTTTCCCTGGTCGCCTTGATAGAGAACCTCTACTAACATTCTTATCTATGTGGCTATATTCTCTCCCCCTGTTTTTCCACATAGTTTTGGTTAGTGTTAGCACAAAGTGGCATGCCCAAGTTTTTTAAGAATTTAAAGTGTCTTATATGGTCTCTCTAAGTTTTTTAATTGTTAATGTTCTCTACTGTCAATGTTTTGGACAAAAGGCTGGGGCAAGGAAGGGAGAAAGCATTGCAATACTTGAAAGAAAATCCGCATCTTCGCGAAGAGATAGAGAAGGTTTGGTGACTTGTGCCTTGCATTTATTTTATTTGTTTTTCGTAGATGTGTAGGTCTAATATTAAAAATGAGTGCATATGCATTTGCAGATAGTTCGGTCCATGATGGAAGATGGAGCAGGAAGCATGGGGTCCCCTTCATCAAGGAACTCTTCATCTGGTCTTAAAGAGGAAAATGAAAACATGTATGAAGAGATATAACAGGGAATGTGGAATCCTTGAGATGAGGCGGAGGCGGGAAGCTAGGTGAAGGATACACTTTGTTGGTATTGGTGAGCGGGCGAGCGTTCAATGGGTTGAAGAGTGAAATTAGTTGCAGAAATGTAATCTACTTGTGTAAATGAATGCTCTTGTATTTATGAACTGAATGGCCTTGTTGTGGAAGAAGCATCAAACCCTACAACAATTGTTGATTCTGCTTCTGCTTCAAGCTTTTTGAAGGTTTCAGAGAAATTATTGTTGGAATAGCTTCCCGCCGTTGTTCATCAGACTCGTTGATTCATGTTTTGCATAGCATTATTAACAGATCCCAAGTTTTTGGTCTTAACACTGTTATATATGGCAGATTGGGATTGTTTCTGTGGAATATATATTTTTTATTTTAAATAAAAATTATTTTTTAATAAAGGTTAATGATTTTGACAATGATAGTATATAGAATATTAGTATGCCAATAGGACCCTATTCGGAATGGGCGGTGAAGTAGTAGAGCATTCAGCTTGGTACTGGCATTCGAGTTTTCTTTTCAGAATCTGCCTGCGGCCATCACTGAGACATACACATGGAGGAGGCGATCACTGATGATAATCAATCTTCTACTCCAGGTTATCCTCCTTCCCTATCCTCCACTCTACTTTCTTTCGTTTTGTACCAAAATTACATGAGACCTAGTTCCGAATTTGTGTCGCAAGGTGGCATTTTGGTTGAATTCTTGGAGGTTGCCATCACTTGTATTGTCTTCCACAAGGGAATTTACCCCCCTGGTAATTGGTAATACTGCTATTTGTATTTTTGGTTGAATTCTGTCTGTCTTTGCTTTATCACCTCAGCAATGATTCAAATTCAAGAATGGCAGATGCATTTGAGAGGAGGCGGTACTTGAGTTTGGTCATGCACGCCCCCAAGCATCCTGGTCTTCGGGATTACATTCGCTCTGCTACCTTTGGTCTTCTCCCTTCTATCCACAAGGTTCCCCTCTCTGTCATTTTTCTATCCTTGATACTATCTATCATCACCTCCTTCATTTCCGCGTTCTACTTTTGTAGGGACTGGTGGAAAGAGTGGATGTAATCTTTTGCGACGGGGATGGCGTCCCCCTGGAAAAATTCGTTTTCAAGCTCTCTATCAGCCAGACTTGTGCTACCCATGAGGAAGAGGGTGACTTGGAACTCTCTCTAACATCTTTCCTAGTAAAGCTTTCCGTCTCCCAACCACTTTCCAAGGTTCTTCCTCCAGGTACTGATCTGCCGTTGACTTCTAATTTCCATCAACAAATCGTTTTACTGTTTCATTTTTTATATATATTAAAAATATTCATTAAAAACAGTGATTAATCAGTTTTATTATATCTTAGTTATCAATTAAGGTTAAATCTTGAGGTATTTCATTTATAAAGTCAAGAATCGAATCATATATATGTCTTATTAATCAGATTGCAGGTGGGAAATAAGTGCTCACTTTCGTTCCCTCCCAGGGGTTGAGCCAAGCAAAGATGTGGAAATGTGGATCCCAACAGAAACAAAGCAGTGGCTGCTGCATTCTCTGATAACCCCAATCAAGTCCATGAATAGTGAGCCCCTGTGTGTGCAGTTATATTTGGAGCATCCAAAGTTTGTCTGAATTGAAGCCTTAAAAGAGAGGAGAGGAGAGGGTTACTAATTTGTTCTTGGTAATGGCTTTCCCACTGCCCTCCACAGTGAGAGGAGGGTTGAAATGAGAAATGGTTCAAGTCAATGTTGCAGGTAGTGATGCCAAATGGAGATATCCTCCAGCACCGTTATAATGTAAAACCTCTTTCCAACTCCTATAATGGTGTCTTTCACACACGATGCTATCTGATACTCTCTCACAAGGAAACTGTTAAATGTACAATATAGCCATTCAGACGAACTAAATATTACTATTTTAAAAGTGATTTGATTAATTAGACTAGGATGCAACTGAAACTGTCAAACTATTTTTTAAAGATATACAAGACTAAATATATGGAAGAAGGCAAATGCAGACAAGGTTAATGATTTATCATCAATGCGAGACAATGTTCAAAGAGATAAAAGTGACTAAGAAACATGGTTCAGTTTGACATTTTTAACAATCCAGTACCAATCCTGTACAAAGGACAAACTGATCCAGTAAAAAAGGCATTTCACGCAAAGAAAATAGATAAGTATTTAATAATCCATATGTCATGGTTGAATTGGTATATGGTGATGTAAAAATTATAACATAATAAAGTGAGTGAGTGTGTGAAAGTTAAGTAATTCTTGAATGTTATAATCTTAAATATTGATTCACACATCATATATATTGCTCCTAATATCTTATACTCCTAATTATTATTAGGCACTCTGAAAGTCCATATGCATGAGTCACAATACATGTTTTAGAAAGTCCACTTATACATTTATATACAAGGACTCATCAAGTTATCTTAAGATAGATCACCCAAACATAAGGCTATAATTCTATTAAGAGTCATCTAGACTTTATCTATAAAGTAATATCTATCAACTCCAACTAGAAGATCACGAATAATGACCTATGGATTTAACATCATAATTATTCATCAATTTTATTTACAAAGAACTATCCAAATAAAAATCTATAAATTAATAAGAATTAAGATTCAATATAAGGACTTAAGCTCTATTCTTTTTCAAGATTCAAATATAACTTTTTTTAGTTAATCCTTTGGTGAAAGGATATTTCAAATTTCTTTCGGATTTGACATAATCTAAGAATAATAATATTTTTAATAATTGTTATTCCTGCACCATACCTACTATAAATATGTCTTCTTTTGTCACGGTCCGACCTCTAGATCCTCGGCACAGCGGGCCAGGATATGTATATACGTCTAAGGGATCATATTTGTAAAGCTTAGTTGGGCTTCTGTCCACATGACCCAAAAGATATATCTTGTTATAAATGATCTCATCACCCAACACATTTAAGCCCGTATCACAATGCAATCCCCGAACCCCTAACCCAGTGAGCCCAAACATGTATGTGTGGGTGATAGATCATAACTGTATAACTTATTTGGGCTTCTGATCACATGGCCCAAAAGATGCATCTTGTCGGCCATATGGTTATATGCTCAACTGAGCATCGCAGTTGTGATCTAACACGCACACATACACGTCTAGGCCTACTTGGCCAGGGGTCGGGTTGTGACAAGTGGTAGTGGAGCCAGGTTCACTCCCTCATCTATATGGACTTGGGCTATGTGTTAAGTTTATGTTTGGGCCTGTACCTCAACAAGACCAGTTAAGTTTGGACTCCCCTTGTGAGGACACAAGGTCTATAAGAAGGGAAGATTATGAGACCTAGCCTGCGTAGGGGGTCAAGTGTTATCCAATCCCACATCAGAAAAGAGTGGGAGAGGTCTTGGGCTTTTATGTATTGTGTGAATTGATCATTTGTAACAGATGAATCTTTTGCGCCATGAGGTTAGAAGCTTAACTGAGTGTTGCAGTTGTGATCCATCACGCACACATATATATTCAGGCTTACTGGGCCGAGGGTTCGGAGCTCGAGTCGTGATATTTTAGGCTTTATATGTGTTGGGTGATGAGATCATTTTTAACAAGATATATCTTTTGGAATATGTGGATAGAAGCCTAACTAAATGTTACAAATATGATCTCTCAGACGTACATACAAGCTCAGACCTGTTGGGACGGGGATCTAGGGATTCGTGAGTTTGGACCCGTATCTCAAAGAGGTCAGTTAAGTTTGGACTTCCCTTGTGAGGACACGAGGTCTATAAGGAGAGGAGATTGTGAGACCGAACATGTGTAAGAGGTTAAGTGTTACCCAATTCCACATTGGAAAAGAGTGAGGAAGGTCTTGGGCTTATATATATTGTATGATAGGATCATTATAACAAGATGCATCTTTGAGGACATATGGTTAAAAGCTCAATCGAGCATTGTAGTTGTGATCCATCACACATATATACACATCCAGGCCTACTGGGCCAAGGGTCCGGGTGATGACACAAAACCTCCCCCACTCATTTCTGATGTGGAATTGTGTCACGAATACACTTTGAACCCCATATACAAGTTAGGCCTCACATCTTTTATCATTATAGACCATGTACTTGACAATACCGAGAATCATAATATAAAAAACCTGACACTATTTATTTTTCACATAATGACACATTTGCAAATAAATTTTTAATTCATTTTACTTCTTGACCTACAAACTCAATAACAATGAATTCAGATTTATGGTGGAGCAAGCTATTTATTTAGTTGATTTTCAAGATATAAGTCCTCTACTTAAAGTAAATACATGACCTGTGAGACCACGTTCTTCGAAGTGTCCAGCTAGTCAGTGTGTACAATCAGATTAATAGGATTGGTCTAGTTTGAGCAGTTTGACTAGCTGACCAGCCAATTAATAGTTTAACTAATTGTCTGAGTACTACCTAGATCACTCGAGAGCCTAGAATGCAGCCACAGAGCCTAGGTGGCGTGTCTAGGATATCTTGAGTGTTGTGTCATTGGCTGTGTGTCAATTGAGTCATGCGATGTGTCCTTTATCAATTTTAGCACGTGTGTGTGATTTGTTTGGTTTTACGTGCAATTGAGGATTTGAGTCTAGTGGAAACCCAAATAAGCCTTTAAAACCGATTGTGAGTGTTACCGAAAGCGTTTTGAATGGTCAAGAGCCTCTGGGCCCATTTTTCTCGATTTTGTTCTATTTTCATTTTACGAGGCATGTTAATGATTTTTTAAACCCAAAACTGATATTTAACCAGATTTCCATTGGTAAAAACCAGATTTGGGCGAAGAACCGAAGGATTGATCCGATTTAGAGCATTTCATACTTTGGTTTGGTAAACCTAATTTGATACTTTTCTTTGATATTTTTGAGTTCTTTTGAGTTGTGTTGATGTTTCCTAGGGTTATTTGTCAGTTTATGTGTATTAATTACTCTGTTTGAGTGACTTTTGGTGGATCAAACTCTTATGTACAAGTTGCATTTTTTTGGGGATTGATATGTGCCCGATTGAGGTACTTGAGATGTGTTGGTATGCATGGTGAGGATGTGTGATATGATAAGACTTGAGATGCCTTGGTTTGATTGGAATTGATGTTATTCTTGTGTTGTGTGAGTTAACTTTGTGCTGGTGTTGTATATGGATGAGTTATGAGTGCAATGGAGGAGTGTTGTGAGGAATTAAGGGTAAGGGATGTGGGGATTTGCAAGCTGGAGAACTTGGTTAAAGGTCTCCAATTGGTTGGCCCAAGGGTAGTGGTCTTGTGTATTTTGCTTTAGCAAATGATCGCTTGGGTGAGTGACCAATCATATGAGTGGGATGATTGGTCGGGCATATAGCACGATCAGTTGGCCTTAGATATTTTCAGTTTCTGATGATTTTAACCATTATCCAGCAAGGTAACCATTATTTGGCGAGAGAAACCCAGAAATCAACAAGGTGAGGTGGCAATTGGTTGGGCAACTTGTGTATGATTGGTCATAAAGACTCTAGAGGAAGATTCTTCAGATTCCCCTAGGACACACTTGTGATCGATTGGTCAATATCGGTCTGATCGGTTGGATAGTCGAGTGGCGAATGCTTATTCGGGTCACATTGTTGAAACCTTTCAGCTTAAGTTGTGTATATACACAATCAAGCGATCTTGTCCCAATATTGGTCGGGCGCATAGCTTGTAATGATTTTTTCCTACAAGGATTGAAAATTGAGTTTCTTTCATTTTGAAAACCAATTCTAAGTGATCTTACCTATATCCTGATTTGTGTGTGTGATTGAGAAGGTGAGGATCATGTATAACTTGCATTGTACTGGTTTATACATGTTATTTAATACTTGAGATTTTGTCTACGGAGTATATATATATGAGATTTCTAGGATGATACTGGAATTGATGAAACAACAACACTTGCTCGATATGGAGTTAAGTTGATGTGCATCCTTAGATAGAAGGATATTCTATACCTACTTATGCCTGATATGTATGTGTTGTGTGAGCAGTCTATTATTATTTGCCTTCGGGTTTCTTAAGTTGTGTGTGTATTGGAACTTGTGTGATAGTGTGGTTTCTTCACTTGTCCTGAGGACAACACTAGTGACAGAGGATTATATGTGTATTTTAGATTGTGCATTAAACTAGTCACTAATTACATTCCAATTTCCCTTTGGCTAGGGATTTCTGTGAAGTGATTTCAGATGTCATGCCTCGTACCCTACTTTAGAGGTAAATATCTCCATCACAAACTCTAAGAATAACTCTCACTATGTTATCCTCAAAATTTTGTAAGACTAAGAAAATAAAACGGTAGAAATATACAGCGAAATAAAATAAAAGGAGAGTGTAAGTTTAGATGGTAAACAAATTCTCTTATTAAAACCTACAATATTTCCAAACATCCCACAAAATTAAATCTATAATAAAACCTACATCTTCAAGTATGGTAAACCTAACAATCTCATCCCCAAAATATAATAAATATATAAAAAATATAAATATAAAAAAATATGTCCAGTATATGTATGTACAATCCAAATCGGTTAGTCTGATCTTAGTTGATAGTAGCTGACAAACTAGACAAACAAAGTACCACTATCGACAACTAATCTGAAGAATCTACAAGCATAACTAGACCACGCTAAAATATTAACTAAATATCCAGGTGAAAGGATTTAGGGACCATAATAAGTTAAAATCATAAATGTAAACAAAAACAAATTGTGAACAGAAATCCTATATTAAACTTAGCATAAATCTAAAAAAATATAATTATAATCAAATATCAAAATCCAAGTCAAAGTCAATACTCAATCTCATTGGTGAATCAACAAAACAATTTGTATGATGCTTCCTTTTTCAAAATTGGGCTGAATAGTCAGCTAACAAAATTTTTGCCTACACCCAGGCCAGGGGACAGACAAGACCCACCAATGTATCTTTTATAGTTTTATGAGAATATAGTCCACACTAGCATTGCTGAATACTAAGGTTGACCTATGTTGATCATCTTACTTTGATATTAATCCCCTTCGTGACAAGGGATACCAAATAGAGTTTAAACACGTGACTCCTCGATCATAAATTTAGTATAACTCATTGTCAATACACTGGATACTCATATATCACCAGAATGAAGTATAAAACTAATATAGGTAAATGAAACTCCGTAAAAATCTCATTAGTCAAAAGTAGGTAAAACTAGTCAAACATCCATATACCTCAAACCAAGTGCATCCCTGTGCACAACCTAATCTCATTCACCTTTGTGTATGTATCAGAATTTGCATCTTTTTGAAAAATCATAATAGTATAAAATATATTTTCCAATCAAATACAATCACATAAAAAATAATGGTATCTTTGTGCTCAACATTCCTTTAGTATTTTGATTTATTGCATGCGATATTTATACTACATGCCTTTGATATAGATATTGTTGTTGTGGTCCTTTAATGGGCTTTATGTTTTTGGAAATTGGACTTGCATGTATTTGATGACCCGTGATTGTGTTGGTTATTTATCGTATTATTTGCTAGTGTTTATGTATTGTCACGGGTCATTTTATCAATAAAATAGATTTTTTTATTGTATTTGTTAAGTGTTGTTTAGTAGACATTTGTACAGGATTTTAGAATTGAACACATTAAAAGGGAGTGATTCACACAATTGAATGGTGAAAAGGCTTGATTGTATATACCAGACAGTCGTTTTCCAGGGAAAAGTGAGAGTAATTTGATTGGTGTTGATGTCTGAAAAACCAACAACCGATCAGAATTTAAGATGCAAAATGCGAACGCTCAATGACTAGTTGTTGCCTTAATGATAATCGGTCAAATTTTTAAAAGAGTCAAACTGAGAGGAGA
Source organism: Passiflora organensis (assembly GCA_019739055.1). NCBI lineage: Eukaryota > Viridiplantae > Streptophyta > Magnoliopsida > Malpighiales > Passifloraceae > Passiflora > Passiflora organensis. Next base: position 132,963 of record JAEPBF010000324.1, on the reverse strand, counting down.
ATGACCAGTCGTCATCTCAATGATGACTGGTCAGAAGCACAATCGAGACCAAACAAGAATCCGACTAGTCATTGTCTCATTAGTGACCAATCAAACTCACACGGAAAAGTCTACATCGGTTCTTAGTTTATGTTCGATTGGTCGTTCTACATGTAGATGACCGGTTGTTTGCAGTTTTATATTTAATCGAATAAACATTTTTTTTATTGATCACTGTTCACAGACTCATACTTTTTAGCTTTTGGAACGTATACTCAATCCGCCAGTAATCAAGACTATGACATGCTATTTTGGATTTAATTAGTGTTGAGTTTATTTGTATTAATTCTTCTTTCTATCTTTAGGTTTTTGGTTGTCTGTCGGAAAACTAGGAATTTGATCTGGCGATGTTTAATAATGAATTTTGTGATTTGCTTTTACTTTATATTTACTAAGCGAATTTGATCAATTTGTGCTTAGGTGAGTTTAAATTGCCTCGGAAGAACAAATTAATCAGTGACAACAGAATAAATATCCTAGGTCAACCACATTAATTGGTAGAATAAGGATATATCTGTTAAACCTAGGGTTTACATTGAATGGGTTAATCAATCTAGTAACTTAATTATTATAGAGATATAATTAATTAGCTTCTTAATAATCTAGGAGGATATTAAAATATTAAAAAATATTCAAGAACAAATTTCACGAGTTTTCCTATGGGAACGATATATGGACTTAGTTCCTATATTACTTGTGACTATCATATACTTTCAAAAAATAATTCATAATTAGACAATATTACTTTTGGATTGTTGTTGTTTGAGTTGGGTGTCTTGGGCAATTAGGGTTTAGACTGTGTGTCCTGTTATATATTTATTTTCCACTGATTGTGTGTATTACTTTGTTGAATATTATAATGTGCCGAGATTTTTTTTATTGATATTCTCTTTTTAAAAGAAAAAAAGTTCAAATTTATATGTTTTGAGAAAAGAGTTTTAAAAAAAACCTTGTACGAATCTTCTTGAAGTTGCATATTGGTGATGGCCTTGTTATCGGGATTGACTCCTTACGTAACTAATAGTAAAACTTATTTTATCATTATCAGTTATTAACATAATAAAATTCTTTTAAAATAGATTATTCAGTAAATGATGAAGTATATTTTAATATTAATTACTTAGGATTATGATTACAATGAGTCAATCTATTTATAACACAATATATATCCAACCTAATATAATTCATAAAAAATATTATATTTTTGAAAATTTTAGCATACTTATCTTAAAGAGATCTTTAGACCATCATTTTTCTTAAAACAGGAATAATATTATTAAATGTTTTTAGAATCTTCTTTAGACTAATGACTAAAAAACATATTTTATATTTTTTAACTTGATAAAAATTGTATTCCTAGATATTTCATATCAAATTAAGATGACATGATATTTAGTTTTACTAATCATATTTACATTATTGCAAAAATTAAATATGTCATCCATTTATAAATAAATAATAAATTTGTTATAAATGAAGGAGGAGAGAAAGAAGATAAAGAGAAAAATATACAAAAGATATAGGGAGAGAATGAAAAGAGATATTATTCAGATATTGTAGTATATCTATTTTCTAATCGTATACAACAAGCCTATATTTATAGGTATGAGAAGAAATGAATTACATTGGTTGGAAGACACATATTATGAAGAGTAACATTCCTTCACCAACAGACATTCAATTTTATAATATTCCCTCTTTGAATGTCTATTCATTATATGACTAAATTTCTCATTAAAACTTTACTAGGAAAACCTCATGGAAAAATCCTAGTGAAGGAAAAAGAGTACATTATTTTTCATTTGAGAATATGTTATTGGAATATTATCTCTTTAAAAACCTTACCAAGAAAACCCAATGGGAAAAAAAAACTTGGTTAAGGAAAAAAGAGTACAGTTCATTCTTCTGATTTAGTTATCATATCAAAATCTTTTAAATGACATTTTTTCGGATATATATAAGTATGCACTTAAAGTATTGCTTCATTAAAAACCTTATCAAGAAAAACCCAATGAGAAAAAATCTTGATGAAGGAAAAAAAAATACAATGCATACTTTTTACTCCCCTTGATGATATAATTCTTTTGAAATTGACTAACAATTCGATACGTGATATGGTCACATATATATAACCATTTTGTCAAACATAAGTCTCGATTCTATTTTTTATCAAGATTTATATATGATATCACAGTAGGATAATTTTGATGGATAGACTTTATCCCTAAATTTTTATAGTATTTTTATTGAACATTATTGATTTATAAAGACTCAAATAAAATAGTCTTTATATAATCCACGACTTTTGATTACTCAACAAGAGTTTCAATAATTTTATCTTTTCATGATGATTAGCAACCATACCAAATTTAGATCCGGATCCTTTTATAAAAATACATACATTATGATTCCTTTGATAAATATAAGTTTCATTTAGCTTCATATAATAAAACTTCCTAGGAAATTCAATCATTACCTTTTACAATATATATCCATCTTGGATTTTCATATATAAGATGTATTTAAAATATCTATTCACTATCAGATTTATCATATATTGCAACATCATTCATCCACCATCATGAGATATTTCTCTTTAGAATAATCATTTGTGTGAAAATTTGTGCAATAAACCATTTTTATTATAATATAATTTATCTGTTTTCGCAAATGTCTCATTCATTACGAGGGATGGACCATAATAATTGAAATTATAAGATAATATCATATAAACATAAAATTACCTTAGAACTATAATATATAAGATCCTCACATGATAATATCTTCTATAAGAGTAATTATATTGCTTAAATCAACATATAAATCAAAATTATCATATATCAAATAAATTTTTCACATAATAAATTGAGTAATTCAGGCACAAAAATAATAGTGATAATTCCATATTGTCCTAAGTTGAGCAATTAAAGGACCATGTATTATAAAAAGTCATTTTCTACCACAAAGAACATACCTATAATATTATTAACATTAAACATATATATCTTAATATTTTAATATCATATGTTTCTTTATTATTATTATTATATTTTTTTCAAGTTTTTTTAAGAATAATTAGTTAAAAAAATAATATAATATTATGTATCAACATAAAGTTAAAAAAATTCGCAGCCATAATAAATAAAAATAACTAAAAAATTATAGTTTTAATAAATATATAAATGAATAAACGATAATAAAAATTTATCTCTTTTTTTCTTGAATCACATGAAGATAGTTTGATTTTGTATAAGAGATCTTCATTTTTTCTTATTTGATTTTCTTCGAGAGCTTTTGTTTGCAGACTTTTTTTGATATGAAAATTTTTTTATGATGTAGATCTTTTTAGACAAATAAAGAGACTTTTGTGCTAATATTGTGTTATAAATAAAGGAGGAGAGAAAGATATACAAAAGGTGTAGGGAGATAACGAAGAGAGATATTATTCAGTCGTATATCTATCTTTTGATCGTATACAACAAGTCTTTACAGGCATGAGAAGAAATGAATTACTTGGTTGGAAAACACCTATTGTGAAGAATAACATTCTCTCAACAACATACATTCAATTTCATATTCAAATTCATATAAATTTGAATAAACATAAATATATGATTCATTCACCATAAAACCAAAGCCTTTTAAGATTAAATCAAACTTTTTGTATCATTAATTAGGAATGCATTAAATAGGAATTTGATTGAGGCGATGGAGATCACAATTTGTGTAGATATGGATACAATTATAATTGTCAAATAGGAGACATGCAGGAGTAAGAGAAGCTGCAAAAGAGAAGAGAGGAGGAATTGCTGTTGTTTTGGGCATGAAGCATGTGTTCTTTAATTTTAATAATTAATTTAGTATTATTTCTTAGTAACAAAAATCTTATCTGTTGTTCCAACGTTGAAGCACAACAAGAAACATTAAAGAATTGTTCCTTGTAACTTGCAACTCCAACTACTCTACTGTCTCGTTCAGTCCAGTAAAAGAGGTAAACAAACTGTAATAGTTTCTCACCCTTCAAAACCCCCATATCTCCGCCTCTCTGTGACTCTGTTTTTCATTCTTTTAGTTATTCAGCATGTCAAGAATGACGCTCTCCGCCACATTATCTGCTGCCGTTCCCCTGGCCGGAACCCCTTTCTCCCGCGATTCCCAGCGGAGGCTCTTTCCAGCAAAGCGTTGTGCTTGTCGTCTTTGCTTTTGTGGGCATCAATTGCCGCACCGCAACCGCTTTTCCGCAACTTCCAACTCCAAAACCCTCTCTTTCAATCCTACCTTTGCTCTTCACAAAGATGCTGAAGATAGCTTCCTCCCGGTATCATTTCCGCTTTCTTGCTCTTCCCTTTTTTTTTCTTGCTTCTCACCCCCCTCCTCGTCTCCTAAACTGGAATTCTACATTCTTCTCAAATTTGTTTAAAATTCGCCAAATGTTTCTCTAAAGTAATCCAGCCCCTCACTCACATTCTTGTTGTTTCCATTTTCTGGGTTACACGCACAAAACTCCGAGGCTCCGAGGCTGTGCTTTGCTAGCGACCTTCGTATTCTTTAACTACTCAATCTTTTAGTCTGTGACTCTTGCTATGCTTTTAAATATCATTCAGGTTACTCGTGTATCAGTACTAGCTCTGGAATCCTGTCTCTTTCCAAGTTCTCTGCCCTAACTCATGCAAAACGATGTTTAGGTCCAATTTTATAAACACCACTTATTTATTGCGTGTTCAAGATTGATGTGATGGCCATGTCTGTCACTTTTTTTTTCGAGTCTTTATCCTGAGTTTGTTCTTGTTAGAAGCCATCATCATGCATTTTCTCTGTGTTCTCGTTCCACCATGTTAGTGTGGCAAAGCCTTCTGCACTAATGTCTAGTATCTCTATCTCTTGGGAGCCATCATTCACATAATACAGTTGGAAAAAGAACGAAGTTCTGTTTCCCTTTTAACTACCATTTATTCCGGCACTTCATTATTTTTGACTTGCTTGTGACTTAAGTGATGTGCGACTATCATTGTATTTGCAAAGCCTACTTGCTCTAAACTGCTTCTATTAGATAAATCTCGAAATAAACTCTTTGGTCTTCAGTCGAAATTGCCTTTTTCATGCCCATGTTAATTTTTAGTTCTTAAGATTCTGCTTCTCTTCTCAAATTACATGCTTTTGACTGAATCACTTCAAATTCATTATTGCATCTACATGATAATAGACTGTGTGCATGGCCATTGCTTCCTATGGATGATTTTTATGCATATCTAAATTGTTAATCCCACAATCACTAACCCTTTTTAGCAATGCCATTTGCATCTGGAAATGGATGCATTTTGTTGGGAACCAAGTTATACATGTTTAAGTTACTCAAAATTCCTGTCTGTTTGTTTGTTGCCTTCTGTTCTTTGCTGTAACTGATGCTATAACTGCAATAATTCAATGAAAATTTCTGTGATTGATACAAGTCTAAGGAATTGTTTACTTGTGAGTCCCCCAAGGTCATATTGCTGATGAACATGGAAGCTATGAATGAAATGTCTGATGACTTTAATAAAAAAGGAAAATTGGTCTTTAGAAGACTTCTTTAATAATATGTAAATGTGGCCTTGATTCAAAATTGAGTACATAGAATTCTGCCTCTTGTTGTTTTCTATGCCTGTGACCTTTATGGTAATTATAGGGATCGTTTCACATCCAATGATATAAAACAGTGTGGGATGGTCCACCTCTTTTGGATTTTTTTTACATTGCAAGTCTCTAATTATCAAAAATGCACAGAGTTCTTACCGCACCCAAATTGTTAATCCCACAATGCACCATTTTAGTGATGAAGTTTCTAAATGCTAGAACATTTGTATTAGAACTTAATTCTGGTGTGGGAGTGACACCACCCAACATATTGCTGGGACTATATTATATATCTTTCTGTTACTCAAAACTCTCCCCTTTGCTTGATGCTCACTGTTCTTTGATGCACCTGATGCCATTACCACAATGATTCAATCAAGGGTTTCTGTGATTAATGGAAGTCTACGGAATTTGTTTATTTGTGATACACCGCAAAGTTATATTGCTGATGACACTTCTGATATCATTTGCAGAACATAGAAGTTACTGATGAAATGGTTGATGAATTGATTAATAAATATGGAGAAGTGGTATTTAGAGGAAATAACAAAAAGTCTCCGAGTGCCAAAGTTGATGGTGATTCTAAAATCTTGTCATGTAAGTTCATTCTTCTACTGTCATGCTTTAGCAACTTCCAGTAGGCTTTTACTTACACCTATCTACCTTCCACATGGTTTTTCTTTCTCGCTGTATGTTCCTGAATTTGTTTTTCTTTAATCTTATTATAGTTATTACTGGTTTAGAAAACTTATTACAATGTCATGGGGTTGTGCATTCCAAATCAGCATACTCTACCGTGTTATATAAACTAGCCTTTTGGCATGTTCATGCACATAAAGTAACTAGTCAAGATAACAATGACATTTGTTTCATCTTCGGGTAAGTCTGATGACTTGAGTTTAGGGGATGCAAATGATATGTTTGATCTTGGCAGATCGTGGCTCCTTTTAATCCTTTGTATACGGTTTCATGTGCTTCTAACACTATGGTTATTGTAGTATTCTTGCACTATGCATCTCTAGTTGATGATCTTTTCTCTTCCTTTGCTATTTCTGTTTGAAGTTGCTGTGGAAATGGCCAAGGTTGCAAATGATGTGAAGGCTGCAGATATAAAGGTCCTCTTTGTAAAACCTCTTGTTTACTGGACTCAGTTTTTTATCATTGCAACGGCATTTTCATCCCCTCAGATCAATGCTATTTGGTACCAACTTCTGCTTTCATTTTGCAATCCTTGTTCATGTATTTTAGTTTAATCAAGCTTCTGGAATTGGAAAATTGATGCTCTCTCTCCCGTAGTATGAAAATGAGAGATATTGCTGAGGAGAAGTATGGAAAAGTTCCAGTAGGGGATGTGAAGCCTAACTCATGGACCCTTATGGACTTTGGTAAGTCTTCTTGTTTGGTAACATAATAGCTTTTGCTTATCTTGAATTTATTGGACTGATAATCTTGAAGTTTTATGATTCTTACAATATTGTGCAATGCCTGTAATGATGTTGGGTTGGTATATTTCTTTTTGTCATTCCAGGAGATGTAGTGGTACACATATTACTTCCACAGCAGAGAACTCACTACAACTTGGAGGAGTTCTATGGGAATGCAACGCAGATAGAGGTCCCTTTTGATGAGCAGCCTCCTTTTTCACAAGGACGACCAGGAGTCAGGTAATTTGTGATGCCAAAAATAGCCATCTTGTTTGCCCAGCCAAGGAGGTAAGAGGTAATTTCATCTCTGCCGGACTGCTGGTGGTTAGTCGTTATGGGTTTAGCGTAGGTGCAGAAGCCAAATGAGCTTTTGAAGAGGAAGTGGGGCATTCCTGCTTGCTTGCTTGCCTGCCACTAATTTTCCCATCCATTAGCTTTAGCAGCAGTAGCAAATTAGTAATAGCAGTCTCATGTTGCCATCCTCTTAAAGTGATCATTTATATGTATTGGGCTTGTAGTAAAGCTATAGTGATGGAGAATAGCACTTGTCAAATTTCATGATTAAAATCCTATGATTATTATTATTATTATTATTATTACTTTTCATATTGCAGCTGTTCCTTTTCTGTGAAACAAAGGAAAAGCAAGCATTCCTTCAATAACAGTGATTAATTATTTCTATTGTATCGAAGAACCAATTATGAATGAGTTTAAAATAATCAAATTCTTAAACTTTGATTAATGTATGTGTTGATATGATTAAATAAGATTGTTATATTTGGAGAACCATACTACAACCCGCTAGCCGTTGCCGCTGCCGTTGCAGCCGTTGCAGCCGCTGCAGCCGCTGCAGCGGCAGCCGCCTTTCATGTTGTGAGTATCGGGAACTAAACATAAAGCAAGCTTCTCCAAGAAGACCAGACCTACAGTCGAATCATACTGCCAGATAATAACAGCATAGGGGCCCATTGACATTAATGGACCAATTTGCACAGCACAGATTCCCAATTGGTGTAGGTTAAAGGATACCTATAACCCAGCAAGATGAACCTCATGGAGCTCACTTCTTTACGTGCCGCTGCGTGACACCCAAACGTGACAATCGAATCCTGCATAAAAAAGGTAGAAACATATAGTTTACCCGGCAGAACCAAGCAGAGCAGTAATGCAGAAATGTTTAAAAGCAAATTGCAGAGATACATACTGTTTGAACATAAACAAAAGGGATCTAAACTACTGGAAAGGATAAGACCGCTACCAGACTGCGCAAAATAATTACAATTTTCGTAACCATTTCAGCCAGATGTTTACCTAAACTAGAGGCAACGATTTTCAACTCTAAAATTCCCGATGGAAAGTCAGATGAAGATGTAGCAATTCTAAACAGAAGGGCTCGTCTTCACAAGTAAGTGAACACAGAACCCAATCAATCTCGGAAACTGATTAAACATATAACACCCCACTTGGTTATCAAGGGAATGTCCAAGTTCACACTATTAAACCTAATGCCCAACCTACTTGTGCCAACCAACACAAGTGAACACAAACTCCGGTTTAATGAGGGATAATGGTCAGAAACACATCTTTTAAAAGTCACCAATCTTTTTTTGAATGATAAAGAGTATCCCAGTCAACAACCAGACTAATCTTTCTCTGTGACTCGACCACCCAAACTCACTTTCTCGAGATCTAATTAAGGACCATGAGTTGGTATGATACCAACTCCACCTCAAAATATGAGACCAATCCTAATAAATATATTTTTCATATCTCGCTTCTGTAGGATCAAACCCAAAATCTTGGAATTAAGGAAACTCAGTATGCGGTAAATCACTCTGCCAACACAATATTTGTAAAAAGGAAGTCACCAATCTATGACGAGTACAAAAAAGAAAACAAAAAGAATCAATAGATTCTATTCTTTCTTTTGGTTTTAGAAGTCAATCAAACTCCAATTTATGGACAATAGTCAGGAGATAAGTGAACCATCACATACCCTTGCATATTCACTATTTATATAAATGCATTGCCTTAAAAAAAAATGTCAGAGGAATCTTTTTTCTGAGTTGCCAATAACGCATCAGTCATGAAAAATCAATCGCAATTCAATAAATTCAATCGTTCCTAACCAGTCTTATTGGGCAACTGCAGTGAAATCATCTTTTTCTTATGTATCTAGTTATTTGTATCTTTGCTATCAATTCTGAGGCTACTCTTAAATAAAGAAGATTAAGAACAGAACAGGGAATCCAGTATGAACATATTCACAGTAATTAAGGAATGTATAACAGTATTTTATCATCATATGGGCTTGCTCAGCGTGTGCATGTGTGGGCGCCGCAATGTGCATCCATGGCCATGTGATATGAATAGCTTGTAACCCAATATATATCTACTGCATATAGACAATATTACACCTTGCACTCGCAGGCACAAAAGAGGATACTTACAGGTACAGTTGGCTGTGAGTTGACTGCTCTGTCCAGGTTCTGTCAAACTTAACTCCATATCATGAGTGGCGCCAGGTTCATAAGCTTCAAGAAAGCTAATCTTTGCCTTGTTTGGCAAATCATGGGGATGGACAAAAGGCACACCAGGAGGCCACCCAATTTCCATTCTTATATTTGCGCATGGGCTATCAAGGGTATGGATGTGATTCTCACAGTCTTTTAGGTTGCAGAACCTTAGCTTGATACCCTTCTTGTCTGCGATGTCCTGGACTCTCTCCTTCAGAACCCTCTGTGCCTCCAGCCTTAGCCTCTTGGAAGGTGGCAGCGGTTTGCATCTTGAATTGTTCTTCCTCCTTCTGGTCAAGGGCTTCATAGATCCTGTACCAGCATGTCATCGATCCAAGGACCTGCTGTTAAAGACTTCTCACTAAGAACTACTTGAGAAGGGTAGAAATTCAACCACAGAATATTGACAAGGCCAGGATGTAGGTAGCAAGTAACATCTTTAGATCTTCCTTTGAAATAGTCTTGTAATGCCAACTATCAACAATTGTTTTGAAACGGATCCATTCAATGATGAATAAAAAAATAAAGTAATATCCTATTCTTTCCTCTCTCATATGAACATGCCTATTAACTAGGAGATAACCCCTTCCACTTCAAACCATGTATACTAGAAAACTATTTTCATGTGAAACAAGGGAAACAAAAATTTAGAAATAGAAGCATTTAGAGGACTCACGATCTTCCAGACACTCTTCCAACAAAAATTGTTCCTCTACATCTCTAATGGGCTCAACATGAGAACTCTTCGGGCAAAAACATCTCATCTCCAAAGATGCCACTCCCAAATACTATTTATCAGCATTCCACCATTTTTAATGCCAAGACACTAAAAGACAAATCAGCCAAAACTCAACTGCATTAAAATATCACTCCAACAATAGGGAAACACTATCACGTGGCAAAGTCTAATTGCTACAGGACATGACAACAAGCTTGCAAATTTTCTATCCAAAAGAACGGCCACAATACCTAACATTCCAAACTCCCACCCGGGACAATCATCGAGATCAAAATTCAATAACATTAGAAAATAGCTCCCAGCCATTTTAACTTCTTTTCACACAGCAAATACATTTACTTTAAAACAAATACTGATCCAATTCACCCTCATATTCATAACAGCTTCTGTCCAGAAAAGCCCATCCCAACATGCACACTAACATTCCATTTCGAAAGGATACTGTTGAATCCTGGATGGGGACAAGCTTGCACAGTTGAATATTTTTCTGAACAAGATTCTGAGATTGTGAAAAACACAATATGGTAGAGATTACCTTTATCCTTTACTGAACTTGTAAGTTCCATTACAATGAAATTCTTTCATCAAAACACAACTCTGGAAAATAAGGAATGATTAAGAGCTAGAATGCTTTAGATACATAAAGTTTTAACTTTATATGAAAATCACTTGCTAAGTACAACCTTTCGAAGAAAAGTAGGAATCAGTATTTAACAGAAAGGCTGCAGATTGATGAGCTTCATAAAAACAAGAACTCACAATGTTCAACTATCCAAAAACATAAACAAGGGGAAACTTACAAATACAGAACATATTCTGACAACCAACCTAATTCTACCAAGAATGAAGATAAACTACATGGGACAGACTGAATTTATCCTTCTTGTGTATAAATTTATATTGGAAAAAAACTGTCCATCAGTTCTTGTCAGTACATGTTCTTTCTAACTCACACATCATTTTTTTTCCAATATCTCATACTCACTTCTCGCATAAAAACTGACCACTCCTCAGCCAAAACCACTTCAGACCGTCTTTGGGCATTATAAACCATCTCATAAAAGAAAATATGTTTCTATAATGCAAATTTAATCTAATATAAAATTTTGAAACAAAATAGATGCACTCAAAGGCTTGAGTGATCAAACCCTGGGATGCTGAAGTTTATGTTTTGCTCTTCTGAGAAGAAAAATTTATGGAATAATCTACAGATATACAACTTTTTTTTTATAACATATCACACTGGTTAACTTACAGTGTAGAACGACAACGGAATAAAGTTTCCAAAGCCGTTCAAAATTTTGGAATATCTACAGATAAAGCACTCCAAAAGGATCGAAGTAGTATAAAGGGATAGACCCCATGGTGGGAAGTCGATACCATGCTCTTTTACTTTTCCCAAATGTGGGAAGTTTATGTTTTTCAAAATTTCCAAGTAAAACAATTTTCTCTGAGCAACCAAATTAGTCATGGATGCAAAGGAAGCACATGTTGTGATGCAATATCTTCTTTGCGACAGTTTTTTCAAGAGTATATATTTTACTAATAAAGCAACTAAAACAAGGGCATTATGGAAACACTGCCTAAATAAATTTTCCAAAACCATTCATTTGAAATTTGAAATAGCTACAGATAAAGCACTTCAAAAGGATTGACTTAGTATAAAGGATCAACCCCATGGTGGGAAATCAATACCTCTATTACTATTCCCAAATGTGGAAAGTTTATGTTCTGCAAAATTTCCATGCAAAACAGTTTTCTCTAAGCAACCAAAATAGTCATGAATATGAAAGCACATGCTGTCATGCAATCTCTTTAAGGAAGGTTTTTTAAGAGCTTATATTTTACAAAAACAAGGGTATTATGAGAGCACTGCCTAAATAAATTTACCAAAACCATTCGAAATTTCGAAATATCTACAGATAAAGCACTCGTAAAGGATTGACTTAGTATAAAGGATCAACACCATGGTGAGAAATCCGTACCATGCTCTTCAACTTTTCCCAAATGTGGGAAGTTTACGTTTTGCCAAATTTCCAAGCAAAACAGTTTTCTCTAAGCAACCAAGATAGTCATGAATATGAAGGAAGCATATGTAGTCATGCAATCTCTTTATGGACCTTTTTTTAAGAGCTTATATTATACTAATAAAGCAACTAAAACAGGGCATTATGGAAGCAATGCCTACCATCCTGAGCTGTATTGAAATTGAAGCTTTGCAAACTATTCCTGTTAAATATCTGTTCTGTTGGATGGGATCTCTGCATGAAGTCATCCACTGGTATAGGTAGCTGGAACTGGGCTTCAACACCATGACCAGCAGCCCTCATCTCTGAACAATTGAGACTAGTCATAGATTTGGGCATCAGTTTAAAAGCCATTGAGCAGCGTCCAAACATGGTTCCCTGAATGCTATTAATCTCTGTTCTGAGCAGTGCAGGGTTGATATATCCTGCGGTTGCCTGGTAGAGAGCAAGACCAGGGTAAACAACGGCCTCTTGAGGACCAAGATCTCCATCTACCAGAACCCATCTCCCATGAATATCTCTTATGTGCAGACCTGCTTTATCTGACTTAACAAGAGAAATAAGGCTTTTATCAGCCTGGTGCTCAGGGTCAGTGTACATAATCAACTGGCCATCCTCTTGGGAAGTTAAATTGTGGTGTTGTGCACCTTGAAATGATGGCCTTGCATGGCAGCATACAGACAGTACTGAAGATGATATTTCTCTACTCCTCAAGGGAACATTATCAAGTATTTCGGTAAATGGAGAACTACGCAGGTTTAAGTAGAAGCTGATTGCATCCAGTATATCTCTAGCTGCTTTCCCAAGTAGTGAAAATATGTCAGGCAAACCCCCCGGAGGAAATTCCATTGCACTACTGGGCTCTAGAGAAGTGAGGCCTGGTCGGAAATCATAGGTTTCCTGCCATGACTGTGGATTTGCATGGTAACCGGATGTCTTGCACCATTCACGAGTGTCGCCAGAGTAATTCAGATCAGCAGCTGGATAAGACGATCTTTGATGAAAATACAAACGGGCAGAATCCAAACCAGATCTCAATAGAGCTCCATCACTGGCTGAAAACTGAATGATAGCAGCAGAATATTGAACAAGTGATTGGGACAAGGTCGACACTGACAGACGGTAAGAATCAGAAGGAAGCCCTTCGGAAGGAAGTAGATCACTGAGCTTCACTCGACCTAGAGATGGCAGGCCATTGTGGCCTGCCATGAAACTCACAATATCAGATACACAGGCCCAAGATGGAAGACAGCACCTTCCTGACAGCATAAATGGAAATACTCATTAGTCCCAGGCAAAAAAGCTCAAGTTGTGAAGAAGAAATACTGGAATGTCAGCATGTGCACTCACCAACCGCCGGTACACACAAGCTTAGGAAATTACTATATAATCCCATATTGCTATTTAGAAAAATTCCCGATAGCTTTTGGTTTACCAACGAAGGTAGGGATTAGGAATTGAGCGGAAAAGGGGAGGAAGGTTTCCTATATGGAAAACTCAAAGTTGGAAAGAATGAGGGGCGCCATGTAAGCGTATTAAACTAAATAGCAAGAGCTAAAATGCAAATGCTTAGAATAGAGGGTTTTATCAAGGGTAAAACCCAGGAATTGAGATGATGAACAAGAGGAAGAAGGTGCCCATACCTTTAGGATGGCAAGGGTTTTCAAGGGTTAGGAGTCGCAAACAATATCCATTAAGCTTCTTCTCCTTTTTCTTCTTCGTCTTCGTCTTCGTCTTTCTCCTAATCCCAAGTGTAAGTTGTGTTTTTCATAACCGGCGGCACCACAACCACGACCGGCTAGCGCTCTGCCATTAAGCCATTGGACTTGCCACTTCTCCTTTATTTTTTTCTAATTTTATCTTTTTAAATATAATTAAAAGTTGCAGTCTTATATTAAGTTAACATATTTTTCATTTTTTATCTAAAAAAGGTAGAAATTACCATTACAATACGGATAAAAATCACAACCTAAAAATTCCAACAAATAAAAATCATTATGAAGGTGTTATAACCATATATCTATTGGTCAAATAAACATAAATTCAAAAGGATCAAATTTTTTTCTGGATTTTTAATAAAATTTTTATAATTTTAGACTTATAACCTATTTATTAGGATTTTTTAAAGGTTAGTAAGAATTATTATAATAATTCAAAAATAACCGGCCCTAAAACACGATTGTTTTAAAGTCGTATATTTTTTTAAAAAAAAAAAAGGAAAAAAATTCTACAAATAAAGTTATTTTAAAGTCATGTTGATATTATTTAAGTTTATCCAATGCAAATTTGGTTTGATATTTCCACACCAAAACTAAATCTCACATGATATTTATTTACTATCGGGATACAATTATTTCATGATATTCTATAAATAAAACTTGGGTTGTCATTTTTTACAAAGCTTTTAGCAATTCACAAAACTAGACAAAAAAATAGACTATCAAGTAATAAATAATTATTCACGATATTATATAAAGATATTGTTGATTGTATAACTCAATCGAGAGAATGGTACATCAAAATTCTTCCCACATCAACACTTGATAACTAAAACCATATCAACACTTGAAAACTGAAACAAAAAGTTGGAATGTATAATTTGACAGATTTAAAAGGATGATTGAATCAAGAAAAATATATATCATTTGAATGATATATTTTTTTTGTTTTCACTATACTTTTCATAATGTTTTTTCCAATTAACAAGCTAGAATAGCTCGGTTAGTTAGAGTGCATGGTGGTTAACTACAATGTTGGAGGCTCAAGTCTCCTTGTAGCAATATAATAATTTTTTACTTTATACCTACTACATTCATATTGAAATAATAAGATAAAGGATGATCCGTGGGCGAATGGTGTGTGGGATCACTTAGTTTCTACGAGCATACAAATATAGTTTAATAGTCTAGTTCTTTGATATTGGATTTTTGGTAAATTAAATCGGCATCGGCGACAATATGGAGATGAGATTGGTTGGTTTTTATACTTTGGTATGATTGGTTGGTTGTTGTGGAGATGATGAAATAATATGGTGTTTCAAGAAGGTTTGGATGTTTCAGTGGATGCCCGTCCATGTATTATTCGGTAAGGAAAAGAAAGAAAAGTAAATGGATCATATGGATTCCACCAACTGAGCAGTGGGTTAAATTGAATTGTGATGATGCCCGATGCACTATTATTTGTGTTGCAGGAGTTGGTGGGCTGTTAAGGGACTCAAAGGGTAGATGGCTAGCAGGTTTTCCAAGATGTTTAAGTCACTGTTAGTGGAAAGGTTCGTATGGAATGGGAGAATACTAGGAGGTTGACAATGAAAATAGATCCGTAGGAAACTTGAGTTTTGCTGACAAGAGATCAAGGTTTGACAATCCATTGTTCGTTGTTTTGATTATGCAAACTTGCAGTTTCTTTTCATGAGATTCAGAACATCCATGTGACGACCCAACTCGAACTTCGCATTATTCGGCCTTGTCTATGTTGTCTAAAATTGGATTTACCTATCGCAAGTGCATGATAGTCACAAGTAATATAGGACTAGAAACCCAGATTTCAATCCCTTAGAAAAACTATTTTAATATAATCAATTAACCTAATTTAGTATTCTCGTTAAATGATTCGAATATTGTTTTTAAATTCAATCTAAACAAAGATTTGATTTAACTAATTACATGTCAAAATTATTATAGTTAGTATTATGAGAATTAACTCACACTTAATATCAAATTCCTTCAATCTATTATTGATTAATTTATAATCCCTTTATATCTTCTTAGACTATTAAGAGCTAATCCAGTATCCCAAATTAATTATATTCCTATGATAATTTAGTTACTGAATCTTTTTGCTTGAATCAATATAAATCCTACGCTTGACAGATATATTCCTATTCTACCAATTTGTGTAATTAACCTAGAATTTCTAATCTGTTGTCATAGCCTAACTGTTTTTTTGAATCAGTTAAAACTCACCTAGACACAAATTGATCAGGTTTGTCAATAATTCTAGAATAGAGGTGGATCTTAGAATTCGTTAACAAGTAGAACTAAATTAGATTCCAATTTACATCAGTTAATCAAGATAGCTGAAGATAAAGAGAAGACACTAATTCAAATGACTTGATATTAATAAAAACTCAAACAAAACATATCGTAATCTTGATCATTGATGGATCGAGTACATGTCCAAAGAGCTAAGAATTTAAGTACACAAGTGTTAGATAAAAACTAATAGCTTACTATAGGTTACTTTAAATAAGAAATAGCTCTAACCAGTCGTCTACTTGCAGAACAACCGGTTGTACTTAAAACACTGACATTGCCTTCTGTATGCATTCGACTAATTATTGATAACCAATAACCAATAACCAATCGCTTCAATGTTTAGCTTTCTAGTTTTCGACCGGTCGTTGCTATAGAACAACTGGTCATTCCTCGTTTGGCTCAAAATTTTGCAAAGTTCGACCGGTCGTTCTTAAAACAACAACCGATTGTCTCCTCCTCAGCTTGTATTGTGAGATCTTGACCCTTTTGGATTATATGGGCTGAAGGCCCCATCAAAATTTTGATGACGAAATAAGTGGGCCTTGAATTATAGCTCGGGTTTATTACAAATTCGATGGATTTTTTAAGTGGTTATGAAGGATTTTTAGAATTTATTCGACAATTTTATTGATTTGGGTCACTATGTAGTCTTAGGGCCTAAATGAGATGCGGGTAGGTTACCGAAATCCTTATCCATTTTTGATGAGTCATCGGGACTCATAGGTGTTAATTTGAGGTTTTGACTCCGAAAAAAGAACATCGGAATGCATTTCCTTGAAAAACGAGGTCCGAGAGTATTTTGGTTATTTCACCACCTAGTACCCGTCATGTTTAGAAATATGAACTTTGCGACATGTGTACGATTGGGACATACATTATTCAGTTTTAAATAAGTTTTGATGATCCTAAGATTTATTAATTGTATTTTTGGAATTTTTATGTTTAATTAGATGTCTTTATTAGACTTTAGCAAAGAAATTCACAGTATAAAAGTTTATCTAATGATAATGATTAAGAATTGGCAGTGCAAATTTGTTCTAAATTAGAGATTTTCTATGCTACTATTGAGTTATTTTATGGTACATGCTATCCAACTGCTAACTTGTATTTTAGAAAGATTTGTCAAATCAAAGTATAGTTGACTCAGTGGATAGTTTCTAATAATCAAATGATAAGTAAAATGACATCATCAATGTTAATAAAATACATCAAATATAGACATAATGTGCATGAGCTTATGGGTGTGGCTGCCATTTTAGATCCAATATACAAGATATCATGACTTGAGTTTTATTTTCCTATTGTCTTTGGGAATGAAGCACAGGATAAAACTGACAAGATTAGAGGATTGTTGAGTGACTTCGTGATAAGATATAAATGCAATGGTGACAGGGATAATGAGATGGTTTCAACTTTAAGTATGGGCATTGGTTGTTTAAAATCATGATGATAATGAATTTGATTTGTTTATGGAAAGAAAGAAGAGGACTAAGACAGTATCTAAAAGTGAGTTAGATATTTATTTCGAAGATAAGGAGTTACCTATAACAGATGATTTTGATATATTAGGTTAGTGGAAGATAAACGGGATCAAATATCCGACATTACAAAAAATTGCTTAAGATATTCTTGCTATTTTTGTGTTTACGGTTGCTTTTGAATTTGCTTTTAGTACTAGTAGAAGAGTTGTGAGCCCAAATCACAATAAACTTCAACTTCATCCAAAAACAGTTGAAGCATTGATGTGTGAATAAAATTGGCTAAGAAGTTATATCAAAATTAGTAAGAATTTTTTTATTTTTCATAAATTAAATAATTTTTATTATTTTTAAATTTATGTAATTTATTTATTTTTTATGTATAGAAGATTTTACTTCAGTAACTCCAAATGGTTATATGGCTATATATGATAAGGATGAAGATGTGGATTTGGATTCTAAAGGTATTTTTTTATTATACTATATGTGTATTATTATAATAGTTTAATTATGTACTAATTCTTTTAGTACAATTAGGTCCTACTGAAAATGAAGAATGTAGATTATTTTCTTAATTGACGGTGATGGCGGGCAAAACCAAGATATTGAGAAAAACATGAAAATCGATGGCATGATTGCTTTTGATTTTCAATATTTTGTATTCTTTAAATGACACGTCTTTCATGGAATTTAATATGATTATGACTTCTCCTAAATTTATTCTTTTTTTTTTATTTTAGATCAGTTGAGTATTA
Source organism: Passiflora organensis (assembly GCA_019739055.1). NCBI lineage: Eukaryota > Viridiplantae > Streptophyta > Magnoliopsida > Malpighiales > Passifloraceae > Passiflora > Passiflora organensis. Next base: position 114,335 of record JAEPBF010000324.1, on the reverse strand, counting down.
TGTGTTTGGTGAAAAATAACGTGATTGTGATTGCTTTGCTCTTAATCTCTTGTAAAACTTTATATTGGAGAGATTGACTTTGTTGAGAATTTTTGTTTATCCTCTGATTAGGTTTAGTATAAGACTAGGCAATACATTTATATTCTTTCAAAAAAACCCTTAAAATATCTCTCTTTTTTACAAATAAAAAACAACTATCCTCAATACTGATTTTGTGAATTATTATATTTATACGAAGAATTTAACTTTTTAGTTACGTCTATATAAAAAAAATTATTATTTAGACAAAATACTAAAATTAATAAATTCATGTTAGAACTTACTAATTATATTTTTATTATATATATATATATATAATAAATAATGGGTGACTAGAATGACCTTGAAAACCCGTCAGGCTTATTATGGGCCTTTTCATAAAATGTTCATTGGGTTTGGGGCTAGGTTTGAATTTAACTTAAAAAAATTAATTTGGATATAAGATTTAAAAAACCTGCCCAGCCTAACTCATTGTCATTCCTAAAACCAACCCATACTCATGGTTAATTCTAAATTCCTTCAATATGTCCTTGATTAATTTATATTCTTTTAATATCTTCTCAGACTAATAAGAACTAATCCAGTATCCCAAGTTAACTATATTCCTATGATAATTCAATTACTGAATTTTTTCGCCTGAATCAATGTAAACCCTAGGCTTGGGAGATATATTACTATTCCACCAATTTGTGTAATTGACCTATGACTTATAATCTGTTCTCACAGCCTAATTGTTCTTCCGAATCAATTAAAACCCATCTAGACACAAATTGATCAGGTTTGTCAATAATTCTAGAATAGAGATAGATCTTAGAATTTATTAATAAGCAAAGCTAGATTGCATTTTAGTTTACATCGGATAATTAAGATAGTTGAAAATAAAAAGAAAGTATAAATTCAAATAAATTGATATTAATAAAAGCTCAAATTAAATATATCATAATCCTGACCACTGACGAACCGATTACACTTTCAGAGAGCTAAGAATTTAAGTCCACAATGTCACGGGACTAGAGTTTTGCGGAATAGAAACTCTCCGTGCGGCCTTAGACTATCGCTCTCGCAATAGGCTAAGTAAGCCTTCCTCACAAAGCTAGCTAGAATGCTAAGTTTAGAACCGAACCGAAAGGAGAGAGACACACAAGAATGGAGAGAAAGCTCTAAACTCTCAATATTGCAAGTGTTGCTGGATGATTACAAATGAGGGGAGGCACCCCTTATATAGCCTTTACAACTCCCCAATAAATGGTGGAGATCAAGCCGTATGATCTAACGGTTATATACAAAAGTAGAAAGCACAAACACGGATCCCAAGTGAGCTCTTTGATTCCCTCACTTAGTGGGGAACATAGTGGGAAACATAGTGGGGAACATAATGGGGAAAGATTCCCTCATTGATTAGTGTGATCCTTGATTTGGGAGTCGGGTCCCACACGATGCCGAATGACTCGTAGTCTGATAAGCCGAATGACGCGTAGTCTGATATTCGGTCGTGACATTCTCCCCCACCAAACTCGACAACGTCCTCGTTGTGTGCTGCCTCAAGAACTCGTTGATTTCGTCTTCGTACTGCCAAAGATCGAAATCTTTCTCCCAGCTTGTCTCGCTAGGAGGGTCGCCTTTCCATCGAACCAAGTACTCCACATGGTTCATGTGCTTCCCACTCTTTTGCACCACCCGCCTTGATAAGATCTCCTCAAGCTTCTTATCATGGGCATTGGTCACAGCCGTGGGAGCTCTTTTGGACTTCCCGCTCTCCAGATCTTCCGTGTCTGCTTGGAATGGCTTCAATAAGCTCACATGGAAGACAGGATGGAACTCCAATCTTGGTGGCAATTCCAGCTTGTATAATCTTTGCCAATCCTCTTCAACACCTTGAAAGAACCCTCGTATCGTCGCACTAGCCCCTTGTGCAACTTGGCAAAGACTCGGCTTTGGTGAGGCATCAGCTTCACCAACACAAGATCCCCTTCATCAAACTCTAAGGGACGCCTCTTTTTGTCTGCCCACTTCTTCATCCTCTTTGCCGCCTTGGACAATTGCACTCTTGCAATGTCCTTTTGCTCATCCCACTCCTTGGCAAAGCGATAGGCGGATGGATTCGGCCCTTGATAACCTGTGGCAATCTTGCTAGGAGTGTAAGGTTGTTGTCCATTAGCAATTTCGAAAGGACTCATACCTGTCAACCTTGCCCAATTCATCTGGTTGGCACTCACATAGTGCCTAAGGTAGAGCTCCAATAAGGCATTCACTCTCTCCGTCTGCCCATCGGTTTGAGGATGAAAGCTTGTGGAGAAATTAAATTCTGACCCCAACAGTTTGAACAACTCGGTCCAAAACCTCCCCGTAAATCGAGTGTCTCGATCACTCACAATGGACCTTGGAACGCCCCAATATTTCACCACATTTTTGAAGAAAAGGTGGCTTGTCTCCTCTGCCGTGCATGCTTTGGTGGCTGGAATGAATACTGTGTACTTGGAAAATCTATCCACCACCACAAGTATGGTTTGGAAGTCGCCAGACTTTGGAAGAGATGTGATGTAATCCATGGAAATGCTCTCCCAAGGTCTCTCTGGTATGGGCAATGGCTCTAACAATCCGGGAGGTTTTTGTTGTTCAATCTTGTCTTGTTGGCACACTAGACAAGTTTTCACATACCACTCCACATCGTCTCGCATGTTAGGCCAATAATAACCATCTTCCAAAAGAGCAAGAGTTCGAACGATACCTGGGTGTCCAGCCCATCCTGAATCGTGGCACTCCTTCATAACTTCCTTCCGAAGTTTGTCATATCGGGGGACATAGATGCGGTTGCCTTTGGTGAAGAGCAACCCATCCTCTAGCCAAAATCTGCGGGTCTTGCCTTGCTTCACTTGGTCTACCAAGGCTTGAACTTGGGGGTCATGCCCCATACCCCCTCGGATCCTTTCCACAAAAGGTGTGAGACCCCGTCTTTTTGATAGTCTAGTCAGCATCCGAATTTAGTTAGATTATTCGGATTGGTCGATTTGAGTGAGTTGACCCTTTGACCGTCATAGCTGACCTTTTGACCGAGTGACGTGGACATAGTCATAGAGCCAAGGTGTCATGTTTAGAATGTTTAAAACGTCATGTCGTTGGTGGTATGTCGATAATTTGCACGACGTGTCGTTTTGGAGATTTAACGTGAATTAGATTAATTAGTCGATTGATGCATTGTTTGAGGTTTGAGTCCCGAGGATATAGCCCAATCTACTCTTTTGACTCGTATAAAGATTTTTGGAGGCCCGTTTTGAGTGGTCGTAGGCCTTTGGGCCGATTTACCGTTCGTGGGCCCGATTTCGGTTTCCCGAGCCCAAATACGTTTTAGAAGCCCGATTTCAATATTTTGAGTTTTTAATTTTTATTTTACCTCAGTTATGATATAATTGGGCTATTTTATTAATAAGTCAGGTTAGGAGAATTTAAAAAAAAAGAAAAAAAAAAAAAAAAAAAAAAAGGTCAAAGTCAAAGTCAACGGTCAAATAGTAAAAAAAAAAAGAAAAAGGGGCAGATTCTCAAAAACGCCCCTGCCCCTTTCCCTTCACTTTTCTGCACGGGAATGTGCAGAAAATAACCCATTTCCCCCCTTTGTTGCCAAAAACTCCAAAGTTTACAAAGCTCTCAAATTTCCTAAACCTCCCAAACCTCCAATCTTCATTTTCTCTTCAAATTAAGGAGTGGGTCTTGTTCCAGAACCTAAACCTAACCCTCTTCCTTGAATTTCCTCAGGTATGGTGTTTGTTTATAGGGGTTTTTCATTTATTTAGGTATTATTTTGTATTTTCGGATTTTATGAAGTTTTACTTGATTTCTTCAATTCCTCTTTCGATTTGTGGTTGAATTAGCAAGATTAGATGTCCCTTAACATATCCTGATACCTTAGATTGATTGAAAACATTAATTGATCCATGATTGATCATTTTGGGTATCAATGGCATTTTGGTAATTTCGGGATTTATGTGATTTTGTGAAATTGGATGGAATTGGATGAAATTGGGTGAAATTGGTTGATGCCATTGCTTGAGTTAGGTTGTTTATGTGTTGTAGAGTAGGTTGGTCGAATTAGGAAACCAATTTTGATGTTGGTGGAGCTTGGAATTGGAAATTGAACTTAGGATCGATTGCGTATGTGAGGGAATTTATTATTTTCTTAAGGAATTGAGTGGTTTGAGTTTCTAGAGGTTGAATTGAATAATTTGGGACTTAGAGTGAGTGTTGGAGGAGTCTCGTAGATTGTTTTTATTTCTGGTCATTTTTCGAGTTTATTATTTTTGGGTTTGTTCTTAGTACGATTTTGTGTGTATGATTGTTTAGGTGGTATTTCAGCGATCGATAAGGGCAAAGGCTTAGCCGTCGAGTCGTCTGCGCGTCAAGAGGTGGGAGACTATGTTTCATTTACATGCACGGAAATGTTTTGGTTTTATTAATTAAAATCGGATATATGCTTGTTTTTGAATAGAGGCAATATGTGCATTGATGCATGACTTTGCATATTAGGTTCATTATGCGTGTGGCATGTTTATGATGCATAAAATATTTTTATGGACCTATATGCATGCTTGTGACGTGATTGAGATATTTTGCGAGAATTAATTGATTTATATTGATTTCTTAAAATGTGGGACTTTTATGCGAGCTTTTGAATTGTTTTTGGATTGCATCATAATCGATTTGAATTATGATATGATTTGAGATCTTTTTCACAATTGCGAAGTACGTATATTCATATACGATTTCTAGGATTTGATCTTGGAATTGACGATAACAACGCTTGGCCAATGCGGAGGTAAGTGGATGAGCACCCTTAGATAGAAGGGTATTCCCTTGCCTAGGAGTATAAGGTGGTGAGTATAGGCCTTGTGACGGTGTGAGTATCAGGCTATACATGATATGCCTTCGGGCTTTGCGAGTTGTGCGTGAGTTGGGATTTGTGTGATAGTGCGTTTTCTCCACATTTCCCTAGGACAACACTGGTGGCAGGGGATTTTTATTTATTTGAAAATGCGTATTTAAATTAGCCACCAGTGGGCTTCCGATTTCCCTTTGGCCGGGGTTATCAGGCGAAGCGGTTTTAGTGGTCCTCCCCGAGAGATTTTGGCATAGTAGCCACGTGTTTTGAGACTTTGAGATTTTGTAATATTTGGACTTGTGCTCGACATATTGGTTTATGATTTCAAACTCATTCATACGTAATCGATTTTATTTATATGAGTTCGTTGCACGATTAGCATCATGGATTAAATGTGATTTTATTATTAAGCATTATATTGTTTATACTTGTTTTCGTATGTGCCTCTATTCCACCGGAATTGTTTATGACGCTGTGACTTTCACTGAGGTCCTTGAGATCTCATCCCCCTCTTGTTGATATTTTTCAGGACTAGGTCGAGAGCCAGTGTAGCTGACTTATTTGTGAGGTCGAGATTTCTGGTTTGTCTTAGGGCTGGACTACTGCATATGACACGTTTGAGAACTCGACACTATCATTATTATTTTGGATTTGTGTATGCTTGTTTATTGAAACTGTGATCCCTTATTGGGTTTGGGTTGATGCATGTTATTGGACTTATTTTGATAAAGCATGTTTGGGGCCGTGTGGCCTGTTGTGTGTGAGATTTAAGTCTTCCGCTGTTTGTGTGTGCTTCTCCGTGATTTGTTCTATTGTGTCGAGATTTAATTGTTGAATACATGCTCCTTTTTAAATTTATACTATTTTTACGTGTTTTGGGTTTGAGTTGGAGGATAAGCCTTGTGTGGTTCCAATTGGGTCACGAGTTGGGCCAATTGGGACTGCACGGCGGTGAGGAGCCCAAGGATCGGGTTCGGGTCCTCACAAGGTTGGTAGCGGAGCATGGTTGTTTATGTGTGCAATGTTTTCAAAAATGGTTTAAAATAGCATATTTTGAAGGTGCATCACACTCACATTGCACGTGCATAGTCCAGCATAGAGTTTTGTCTAGTAGTCTAATTTTGTTTTAGGGCTCATTATATGACTATGTGTCCAGTTGATAGATATGCCTCGTGGTAGACCTCGTAGAGCAGCTAGAGGCCAGGGAGACCGTGCACAGTCTGATGAGGTAGATGAGCGATCAGATGCTCGTGGGCCAGCAGGTCAGGCAACTGAGGTGCAACAACCACAGATTACACCAGGGGTACAGGCAGGCCAGGCAACACAGGACCCTGTTATGATTCAGATGTTGGCGACTATGCAGGCTATGCAGGCCACACTACAGCAGTTAGTACAGAGTGGAGTGGCTCAGCAGCCACAGGGACAGACTCATGTACCTGTACAGCCAGAGATTATAGCAGAGCCTGAGACACAGCCTGAGCCCAGAGTTCAGCAGGTGCAGGTGCAAGATACCAGACTACCTGTCCAGGTATCCAAAGTACTGAAGGAGGCCAGACATTTAGGCTGTGAGAGTTTCTATGGCACCAGTGATGCTTTGGTGGCCAAGATATGGAAAGACAAGATTGTCTTAACAGCCCAGGACCTGAGGATATCTTCTGAGGACAGAGTCACTTTAGCCACTAGACTACTAGAGAGAGAGGCAGCCACTTGGTGGAGTACAATCAGAGATCGGTATGAGGGACAACCCACTTGGGAAGAGTTTGAGAGAGAGTTTGATAGAAGGTACTTCCCACAGCACTTCCAAGATAATAAGAGATCAGAGTTTTATCTGCTTCGCCAGGGCAACAAGTCAGTGTCAGAGTATGAGACTGAGTTGAGAGCATTGGCCCATTTTGTACCAGAGATAGACAGGGCTGGATCAGTGATGGCTAGTCGGTTTGAGCAGGGCCTCAACCGGGACATTCGCACAGTTCTGGGTGCGAAGACTAGCAGTGACTTTGAGGAGCTCGTTGTGGATGCTGTCAAAGCGGAGGAGATCATTCATGGGCAGAGTGGACAGCCTCGGAGGTATAGGGACTTTGTGCCTACTAGGGGTCCCTTGAGGCATAGTGGTAGATTAGACCACCGACAGAGGAGCAGGATGTCCACCCCATACTCTGGAGTACGGACTCGTTCACAGGGTACACCTTCTTTTGTAGCCCGTACACAGACGACACAGTTTACTCCTAGCATCAGCAGGCCAGTGGGACTTCCCCGATGCATGAACTGTAGACAGCATCATCTTCCTCCATGCCCACAGCCACCTAGGTGTTATACTTGTGACAGGTTTGGGCACATAGCCAGAGATTGCCCAGGGGCTAGTGCATCTAGAGTGACAGCTTCTCAGCCGAGATTCCCAGCATTACCAGCAGCACCGAGGGCAGGTGTGAGCCATATAGGTTCACAGGGATCATCGAGACCACAGACTAGATCACAGACTGGTCGACCATCTGGTAGCCAGGCTATGGGTCAGACCCAGCAGCAGCAGCAGAGGCCACAGACACGCCTGTTCACACTAGCAGATGCTGAGGCATGTGCTAGTCCGGACGTCGTTACAGGTACTATTTCTGTATTTTCTTGTTCTGCTAAAGTCTTGTTAGATCCTGGAGCGAATAGGTCTTTTGTTGGTCCTAGAGTGGCTAGGTGTGCTGATAGAGTGTTGTCACCTTTAGAGCCACCCATAGTTGTGTTGACTCCTCTAGGTGAGCAGATGACCTGCAGTAGAGTATACTTGGGTTGTGTGCTGACAGTGGGTACAGTACAGCTTGAGGCAGATTTGATACCATTGGGTATCAGTGATTTTGATGTGATAGTTGGTATGGATTGCTTATCCAGATACAGAGCCCGTATGGAGTGTTTCACAAAGAGGGTATGGTTCAGTCTTCCAGATGGGACAGAGTATTGTTTTGAGGGAGACAGACGGGTATTACCGACTTGTGTGATTTCTTGGATGAGTGCCAGACAGTTAATTCACAAGGGTTGTACAGCTTTTCTTGCACATGTTCGGGATGCATCAGTTGAGCCTCCAGAGTTGAGCAGTGTACCAGTTGTTAGAGAGTACGCAGATGTGTTTCCCGAGGATGTGACAGGGTTACCTCCAGCTCGAGAGATTGAGTTTGAGATTGAGTTATTGCCAGGGACAGCACCGATTTCTATTCCGCCATATCGGATGGCACCAGCTGAGTTGAGAGAGCTGAAGACTCAATTGGAGGATCTTGTGGATCGAGGATTCATCCGACCGAGTGTTTCTCCGTGGGGTGCGCCCGTCCTTTTCGTAAAAAAGAAGGACGGTACCCTTCGGCTTTGTATTGACTACAGGCAGCTGAACCGGGCCACTGTGAAGAACCGGTATCCGTTGCCGAGGATAGATGACTTATTTGATCAGTTGCAGGGTGCTTCAGTGTTCTCGAAGATAGACTTGAGATCGGGATACCACCAGTTGAGAGTTCGGGAGTCTGACATCCCGAAGACAGCATTCAGATCGAGGTATGGACACTATGAGTTTGTTGTTATGCCGTTTGGGTTGACGAATGCTCCTGCAGTATTCATGGACCTTATGAACAGGGTATTCCGAGAGTTTTTAGATCGATTTGTCATCGTCTTCATTGATGACATATTGGTGTATTCGAGGACTCAGGAGGAGCACGAGGTGCACTTGAGGACAGTTTTAGACACACTTAGAGCACGACAGCTTTATGCCAAGTTCTCTAAGTGTGAGTTTTGGTTGAGTGAGGTTGGATTCTTGGGGCATGTTGTGTCAGCCAGTGGAGTGTTGGTAGACCCCAAGAAGATAGAGGCTATTGTTTCGTGGGAACCGCCTCGCAGTGTGACAGAGGTGCGTAGCTTTTTGGGCTTGGCAGGCTACTACAGACGGTTTGTAGAGGGCTTCTCGGTTTTAGCAGCACCTTTGACCCGGTTGACTCGCAAGGGTGTCTCGTTTGTGTGGACCGAGAAGTGTGAGCAGAGTTTCAGCGAGTTGAAGACCAGATTGGTTTCAGCTCCAGTGTTGACTTTACCAGTTAGTGGCAGAGGCTATGTTGTTTTCAGTGATGCCTCGAGAGTTGGATTGGGATGTGTATTGATGCAGGATGGGAAGGTAGTTGCCTATGCTTCTAGACAGTTGAGACCGCATGAGGGCAATTATCCAACCCATGACCTTGAGCTTGCAGCAGTGGTCTTCGCTTTGAAGATTTGGCGTCATTACTTGTATGGTGAGACGTGCCATATCTACACAGATCACAAGAGTCTCAAGTACCTTCTCACCCAGAAGGAGTTGAACTTGAGACAGAGGCGTTGGCTTGAGTTGATCAAGGATTATGACTTGATCATTGACTACCATCCGGGCAAAGCCAATGTAGTTGCAGATGCTTTGAGTAGGAAGACCTCTTCTTCCTTGGCTTATGTGAGAGCCGAGTATATGCCTTTGTTGATGTGTTTGAGGGAGTCTGGAGTTCAGCTAGATAGTGATGAAACCGGAGCACTAGTTGCACAAATGGTGGTGAGACCGACATTGATTGATGAGATTCGAGCCGGTCAGCTTGAGGATCTAGCTTTGGTTAGAGTGAGACAGAGTCTGGACATCAGTGACAGTACAGAGAGTTCAGTTAGTGAGTACAGAGTTAGAGATGACGGTATTCTGACTTTTCGAGGTCGTATGTGTGTACCAGATGACGAGGAGTTGAGACAGAGGATTTTGATAGAGGCTCACAGTTCAGCGTTCTCTGTACATCCGGGTAACACCAAGATGTATAGAGATTTGAGACAGTCTTATTGGTGGTCAGGCATGAGGAGGCACATAGCAGAGTTTGTTGCTCGATGCTTGGTTTGTCAGCAGGTGAAGGCCGAGCATCAGAGACCAGCAGGCATGTTACAGCCGCTTCCCATTCCAGAGTGGAAGTGGGAGCATGTCACCATGGATTTTGTGGTAGGTTTACCACGTGTGCAGCGGGGATACGATGCCATATGGGTGATAGTGGACAGACTCACCAAGTCTGCACATTTCCTCCCTATCAGAGTGACAGACACACCCGAGAGACTAGCATCGAGGTACATGGATGAGATTGTCCGGTTGCATGGTGTGCCAGTGACTATAGTGTCGGATCGAGATCCGAGATTCACTTCTCGATTTTGGGAGAAGTTTCACAGTGCATTGGGTACAGAGCTGAGGTTCAGTACAGCCTTCCATCCACAGACAGATGGTCAGTCGGAGCGGACTATACAGATTCTAGAGGATATGCTTAGAGCTTGTGTGTTGGACAGGCAAACCACTTGGGATCGATGCTTACCCTTAGTGGAGTTTGCCTACAACAACAGCTTTCAGAGGAGTATTGGTATGGCACCGTATGAGGCACTGTATGGGCGTAGGTGTCGTACTTCATTGTGTTGGGATGAAGTTGGTGAGAGGCGTCTTGACAGTCCAGAGTTAGTGGACCAGGCTACTCAACAGGTTGCTTTGATTAGAGAGCGGTTGAGAGTAGCTCAGAGCAGACAAAAGAGTTATGCAGATCACCGTAGACGAGACTTGGAGTTTGCAGTGGATGATAGGGTATTCTTGAAAGTAGCGCCTTGGAAGGGGGTGATCAGATTTCAGCAGCGGGGCAAGCTAGCTCCAAGGTATATTGGTCCTTACCGTATTGTTGACAGAGTTGGCCCAGTGGCATACAGATTGGAGTTACCACCAGAGTTAGAGAGGATCCACAACGTCTTCCATGTGTCCATGTTGAGGAAGTACGTGCCGGATCCATCTCATATATTGGAGACACCACCGATCGAGATCGCCAATGATTTATCTTATTCGACTCATCCAGTGGCCATAGTGGATAGAGCGGTGAGACAGTTACGCAGCCGCAGTGTGCCTATGGTTTATGTTTTATGGCGTAGTGACCGTATGGAAGAGAGGACTTGGGAACCAGAGCAGTTGATCAGACAGCAGTATCCACATTTGTTTGAGGATTCCGGTAAGTGAATTTCGGGGACGAAATTATTATAAGGAGGGGAGGATGTGAGACCCCGTCTTTTTGATAGTCTAGTCAGCATCCGAATTTAGTTAGATTATTCGGATTGGTCGATTTGAGTGAGTTGACCCTTTGACCGTCATAGCTGACCTTTTGACCGAGTGACGTGGACATAGTCATAGAGCCTAGGTGTCATGTTTAGAATGTTTAGAACGTCATGTCGTTGGTGGTATGTCGATAATTTGCACGACGTGTCGTTTTGGAGATTTAATGTGCATTAGATTAATTAGTCGATTGATGCATTGTTTGAGGTTTGAGTCCTGAGGATATAGCCCAATCTACTCTTTTGACTCCGTATAAAGATTTTTGGAGGCCCGTTTTGAGTGGTCGTAGGCCTTTGGGCCGATTTACCGTTCGTGGGCCCGATTTCGGTTTCCCGAGCCCAAATACGTTTTAGAAGCCCGATTTCAATATTTTGAGTTTTTAATTTTTATTTTACCTCAGTTATGATATAATTGGGCTATTTTATTAATAAGTCAGGTTAGGAGAATTTAAAAAAAAAAAAAAAAAAAAAAAGAAAAAAAAAAAGGACAAAGTCAAAGTCAACGGTCAAATAGTAAAAAAAAAAAAAAAAAAAAAGGGGCAGATTCTCAAAAACGCCCCTGCCCCTTTCCCTTCACTTTTCTGCACGGGAATGTGCAGAAAAGAACCCATTTCCCCCCTTTGTTGCCAAAACTCCAAAGTTTACAAAGCTCTCAAATTTCCTAAACCTCCCAAACCTCCAATCTTCATTTTCTCTTCAAATTAAGGAGTGGGTCTTGTTCCAGAACCTAAACCTAACCCTCTTCCTTGATATTTTCTCAGGTATGGTGATTGGTTATAGGAGTTTTTCATTTATTTAGGTATTATTTTGTATTTTCGGATTTTATGAAGTTTTACTTGATTTCTTCAATTCCTCTTTCTGATTTGTGGTTGAATTAGCAAGATTAGATGTCCATTAACATAGTCTGATAGTCTAGATTGCTTGAAAACATCATTTGATCCATGATTGATCATTTTGGGTATCAATGGCATTTTGGTAATTTCGGGATTTGAATGATTTTGTGAAATTGGATGAAATTGGTTGATGCCATTGCTTGAGTTAGGTTGTTTATGTGTTGTAGAGTAGGTTGGTCGAATTAGGAAACCAATTTTGATGTTGGTGGAGCTTGGAATTGGAAATTGAACTTAGGATCGATTGCGTATGTGAGGGAATTTATTATTTTCTTAAGGAATTGAGTGGTTTGAGTTTCTAGAGGTTGAATTGAATAATTTGGGACTTAGAGTGAGTGTTGGAGGAGTCTCGTAGATTGTTTTTATTTCTGGTCATTTTTCGAGTTTATTATTTTTGGGTTTGTTCTTAGTACGATTTTGTGTGTATGATTGTTTAGGTGGTATTTCAGCGATCGATAAGGGCAAAGGCTTAGCCGTCGAGTCGTCTGCGCGTCAAGAGGTGGGAGACTATGTTTCATTTACATGCACGGAAATGTTTTGGTTTTATTAATTAAAATCGGATATATGCTTGTTTTTGAATAGAGGCAATATGTGCATTGATGCATGACTTTGCATATTAGGTTCATTATGCGTGTGGCATGTTTATGATGCATAAAATATTTTTATGGACCTATATGCATGCTTGTGACGTGATTGAGATACTTTGCGAGAATTAATTGATTTATATTGATTTCTTAAAATGTGGGACTTTTATGCGAGCTTTTGAATTGTTTTTGGATTGCATCATAATCGATTTGAATTATGATATGATTTGAGATCTTTTTCACAATTGCGAAGTACGTATATTCATATACGATTTCTAGGATTTGATCTTGGAATTGACGATAACAACGCTTGGCCAATGCGGAGGTAAGTGGATGAGCACCCTTAGATAGAAGGGTATTCCCTTGCCTAGGAGTATAAGGTGGTGAGTATAGGCCTTGTGACGGTGTGAGTATCAGGCTATACATGATATGCCTTCGGGCTTTGCGAGTTGTGCGTGAGTTGGGATTTGTGTGATAGTGCGTTTTCTCCACATTTCCCTAGGACAACACTGGTGGCAGGGGATTTTTATTTATTTGAAAATGCGTATTTAAATTAGCCACCAGTGGGCTTCCGATTTCCCTTTGGCCGGGGTTATCAGGCGAAGCGGTTTTAGTGGTCCTCCCCGAGAGATTTTGGCATAGTAGCCACGTGTTTTGAGACTTTGAGATTTTGTAATATTTGGACTTGTGCTCGACATATTGGTTTATGATTTCAAACTCATTCATACGTAATCGATTTTATTTATATGAGTTCGTTGCACGATTAGCATCATGGATTAAATGTGATTTTATTATTAAGCATTATATTGTTTATACTTGTTTTCGTATGTGCCTCTATTCCACCGGAATTGTTTATGACGCTGTGACTTTCACTGAGGTCCTTGAGATCTCATCCCCCTCTTGTTGATATTTTTCAGGACTAGGTCGAGAGCCAGTGTAGCTGACTTATTTGTGAGGTCGAGATTTCTGGTTTGTCTTAGGGCTGGACTACTGCATATGACACGTTTGAGAACTCGACACTATCATTATTATTTTGGATTTGTGTATGCTTGTTTATTGAAACTGTGATCCCTTATTGGGTTTGGGTTGATGCATGTTATTGGACTTATTTTGATAAAGCATGTTTGGGGCCGTGTGGCCTGTTGTGTGTGAGATTTAAGTCTTCCGCTGTTTGTGTGTGCTTCTCCGTGATTTGTTCTATTGTGTCGAGATTTAATTGTTTGAATACATGCTCCTTTTTAAATTTATACTATTTTTACGTGTTTTGGGTTTGAGTTGGAGGATAAGCCTTGTGTGGTTCCAATTGGGTCACGAGTTGGGCCAATTGGGACTGCACGGCGGTGAGGAGCCCAAGGATCGGGTTCGGGTCCTCACAGATATATTAGCACTCACTTCATAAAGCGAAGCAGCATTTCCACATATGAAATCGGTGGCTCCTTCGATGTAACAGTTGCTATAGTAATGCGATCCGGTGTCGTCCAGGAGAGTGTCTTGGTAGGAGAGAATCCTGCAAGCATAGAATGCAGTTCTATCACCCGATACCCACAACGCAACAGCTTTATCTCCACTCCCGAACGTATTCTGTAGACACAAAAGATTAGTGAATTTCAAGCCCATTTATCTCCCAATATACATACTTAGTACATGTTCCAAAAGAATGATCACAATGATCGAAGGTCATAAAAATGGCAATACCTCAATGGTGAGATATCGTCCTACAAAATCAGAAGCCAACACAGACATGGTAGGAGACTCGAATATGTTCCCGCTATCTTCCCATGTTATTATAGTGTTGGAGGCCTTGGTGCCGCTCAAAGTTATGAAGGGCTTATCAGCAGGAACCATGACCTTTTCTCTGCTCAAGAAAAATCAATGGAGAAATTTAAAATAAAGTGAGAATTTTATGCAGACATGCAAGTAGGTTCATTATATTTTGTATAATATAATAAGTCTAACCTGTACACTCCAGGCTTAACCCAAATGAAAAACAATTCAGAATTATTCGGCGGGACAGAGTCTATTGCTTCTTGTATTGTCTTAAAATCCCCATGGCCAGATTGATCGACCCGAATGAGAACGGCAGTGGATGTGTCTATGGGAGCTTTGGTAATGGAAGCTATGACAGGACACAGGGCAATATGGAAGAAAATGACCAGAACATAAGCATATATCTTCTTTGCAGCAACTCCCATGTGCGTTCCCATGTGATGATGATCGCTTTTCCTCGTATCGGCGAGAGTGCTCAGGACTAAAGATTTAATCTTTTTGTACTTTACGGCTTAGTGCAATTAATTCGAGGTGCCTGAATATATACATGCCGATTGAAGAAAGTGTATTGGCAATGTAGCATCCCGAATAAAAGTCAAAATCTTGGTGATCCCTCGGGGATTTCTTACGGTTGAAGCTTAAATTAAAGGTGGCGGCTGGAATTAGAGTGCACATGCAAACCAAAGATACGATGATATTCCATGAAGCAGTTGCCATTGATTTAATCATGCTTGAAATGCAAGAATTATAAACTTGAACATGTACATGTACTCTACGTCTTAAATATTGAGGTAAACCTAGGTAGCTTGTCCAGATTAGCTATAATACTTTAGGATTTTCAAGCAAAGTCTTGATATGGGTATTCAGTCTTCTTCCCATTAATCAAACCAAATCAATATTTGTGTTACCATAACCATGTAATTTAATTATTGACAAGGACATATGGTAGTAAAAAAAAAATTGAGATTTCTTAAGTATTTGATCTTAGGATATCATTTTAATAAATTTCAATCAAAACTTAAACTGATTAGAAATTATTTTATCTTAATTAAGATTTTGAGTTCAAGAATAATATATGTAATTCTGGCCGACTCACTAATATGACATCAGGAATCGCTGTAAAGATGAACAACCGAGCAATAAGGTGACATGACTTCAACTTGATTAATCTTGCTTGTATAGTATGTCCAAAGATTTGAAAGGCGGCTTCGAATCATTGAACTGATTTCAGTTTACTCGAAAACCTACTTAATTCACCCACAGCTGTTTTGTTTGCAAGTGTGGATAACAACAGATCAGATGAGGGACAAGAAGTCATCTATGGAATGTCGACTTCTTATTATCCTAAAACAAGCAACAAACTAAACAGGGAAGCTGTCTTTATGGCAGCTCATTAGGTTGACTCCTCCTGTCACCAACGAAGCAAATGGAGCAGAGGATAACTCTATCCAAACCGGGCATGTCGGTTGCGTTACTCGTGAGTTATAATATAATTTCGGCCCAATGAACTCTTTTGCAAGATTATCCTCTACTATTTCTAACATTTATTGGGCTATTGATCTGTGTCAACCAACGGGCTTGATTAGTGAAGTCCAAGGCCCTGAAAAAACAGTTATGTCGAAGGGCTCCCTCCCGACTATAAATACTCTCTCAAAGGTAAACCCTAGCAGACATTCATTCTGTTATTTCATCTTATTTCAATTGCTTCTGCCAAATTACTCCGGCGACCTCCGCTATCTTGTTTTTTATTTTTCAATTTTTCGCTGCAGAAAGAAAAAGTGCGATGATGATGAGAACAATAATCTCGTTAATCTGATATTAACATGAGGATAAATTCTCTATTCCATTCTTAACCAGACTGAGCACTTTTTTCATTTTGTTTTAAATCATTAATTTTTTTCTATTATCCATTTGATTTTGTCAAGACACAAAATTATTTGAACACTTGTTTTCGTCGAAATTGTTCGTAATCTTTTGCAAGGTCTTTCCTCGTTTTTCTTCTTCACACGACGGACTCGCTAGATACCTGAACATGTGTTTCTACGGTATGGAGAGTCGACAGAGTTGAATAGCCGAATAGAGGAAGTTTTAGGTGTGGAAATGATTCCCCAGGAATGGATGAAGTGGGTAGCTGAAATCAATTCCTAATTAAAATTGATTTTAATTGAGGTGCTTTTTTTTTTCAGTAATTTTGTGGATGACACATTGATAGGTAATTGTGGGGAGATATTTACTCCAATGATCATCTGTCCATCTGGAAAGTTAACAATAAGAGGAATGATGCACAATAAATTTAATGTTATCCAGAAAAGAGAACGGAGACCTGTACAATCACGCGGTGGAATTGTGGCTTTGACCAAGACCACTGCAGCTGTAAATATTTGACTGACGTTTTTGTATTTTTGGAAGGCAACCGAGTACAAAAGAGAAATCGAGGGAAAAAATTATATAATCTTATCATTGTTGAAAGGAACACGGCGGGATTGATAGCTATCCTTGAAGGGAAAAGATGGAAGTGGTGAAGGAGGAAGAAGAGTACAACTGGAGAGAGGTGGTTCTGCCATCATTGATCCCGATCGTACCTGAACCAGAGCTAGAGAGAGAGACGGGAGAGAGAAGAAGAGGCAGAGACATACTTGTAGCTGTTGATCATGGACCCAACAGCAAGCACGCCTTTGACTGGGCGTTGATCCATCTTTGCAGGCTAGCCGATACCATCCATCTTGTCCATGCTGTTTCCAGTATGTGTAGAAGATTAAAGCCTGGCTCTTGAAGGATTTTGTTGTTTAGCATATTTGAACATCACTCTGGTGTTTTTCTTCATTAGCAAAGTATGGGGTTCATTTCTTTCTTTGCTTTTCTGGGAATTTTCGCAGGTGTGAAGAATGATGTTGTTTACGACACAAGCCAGGTGCTGATGGAAAAGCTCTCCGTGGAGGCTTTTCAGACCGCCATGGTGTGTGAGCTCCTCTGATTCGTCCTCAAGCTTTTCTTTTCTTTTGTGTGCATCAATTTAAATATGATTTTCATCGAATACAGATTAAGCTTCTTGTTTTCTTTTCATCTGATATGATTTTGAATCGTTTTGGGTTAACCAACGGAAATTGGGATTACCGAACAAGTTCTCGAACTACTAAGAGACAGTTCCTTTTTCAATGTCCATGAACTCAACCTTAAGTTTCCTCAAAAATGTCTTCATCATTTATATTACTTCAACAACCTTTCCCTTATTCACGTACTAGTAAACCTCTAGAGCTATAAACTTGTTCAAGCGAAAAATAGTAAGTCAGTTCAGTGGCTTTATTTGGAATCCTTACATGTATTGATTGGTTGCTCAAATTGTGAGTCTTGCCTCTATCTAGACTAGACTCCTGGATTCATTACAGGAATTACTAGACTCCAGGATTCGTGTAAGACTGGAATTATAGTCCCATTAATCATAATCTCAGTGAACTGATATGCCCATCATTTCTATTTATATGGAATTAGGTGAACAGTGTAGCTCGGATTGTGGAAGGGGATCCGGGTAAGGTTATTTGCAAGGAAGCAGAAACGCTAAGACCTGCTGCTGTGGTGATGGGTACCAGAGGCAGAAGCTTAGTTCAAAGGTAACTGACAAGTCCCTACTGCTCTTTGTGCGCACCAGCGACCAATTCTCTAATGTTGCTTCGTACAGTGTGTTGCAGGGAAGTGTGGGCGAGTATTGCTTCCACCATTGCAAAGCAGCACCTGTTATAATTGTGCCTGGGAAAGGTATCATCCTCAAATTGAAATCTTTTTTTTCTAGCATCAGAACTATCTTACAAAATTCTTGACTGAATTTACTTCTTTTTTTTTTGCTGACAGAAGCTGGTGACAAATCATTGATAAACTGGAACTAGTTATGTACTAGGTATTCAGCCACGAAATATGCGTGTTAGTGCCATGGTATTGATCATTAGATTGGGTTATTGACATGCAACGAGACTTTGGTGGCATGCAGAGTGCTGTGTTTGTTGTAAATCATAATTGTGTTGCAGGATTTGTGTTTCTTGTAGATCTTCTTACACGTATTGTATGCTTAAATTGCGAGTGTTGCCTCTATCCTATCTAGACTAGACTCCTGGATTCATTACAGGAATTTCTGGAACTCCTGGATTCATTACAGGAATTTCAGATCCTTCGCTTAAACCTGATAAAAAAAGAAGATAGTCATTCCATTGAAAACCGATTAATAAAAGATGAAACCGCCTGCATAGGAGAGATCCAGAAAATTGGGCCTTTAGGCCTTGAATCAGAAAGGGAGAAACTAAAACTAGCCTAAAAATATTAAAGACCGGGCCGTATTTCCTTCCTACACGTGGTCCAATGACAGAAACTAAAAGAAGCTTTGTTCTGTTGTGTTTCATACAAATTCGTGGTTTTTAAAAAACATTAGAAACAGCTTAGTGCAACTGAGGAGAACTGAGTCTGTGCTGCGAAAACCGGGCCATTGAAGATGGGCATAGACAACAAACATGCTTCTGGTTGGGCCTTGGTCCATGTTTGTCGGTTCGCTGTTTCCTTCTCCTGCATGCTACCTCGATTACGTTTTGCATGTAATATAAACCAAAGGCTAAGCCATCAAACAATTGTAAGAATGCTCGTTTTTTATCAGAATAATCTAATGGAATAGTCTTCGGATCCAAAAATAAAAGGAAAAGCTGGAGTTGGGTGTATTGAGCTTATTTTACAAGCTGATCCTGTAAATAAAATGAATATCCCTATGGATTTCCTGTTCTTTGGTTGCTAATGCCGAGTCTAACTACAACCCATGTGAGTTATTGTTAAAAGACAAACCTTACCCATACTCTTCCATGGCAGTTACGCTAAGAACCAATTTCAGGTAAGATCAAATAATCTTCTAGATTTAGTTTTCTATGATCTCATTCACCAAGTTAACACAGTTCCTAGGTAAAGACGAAGCTCGAATCCGGCAAGGAGATCGTGCTAAAGTGATTTTCCAGGAAGCAAACGGATTACAGCCATTAGCTGTTGTCATGGGCACGGGCACCAGAGACAGAAGCATATTGAAAAGGTGCTGTAGGATTATCTTTCTCTTCTTTCACTTATCTGTTTCCATAGTTGCAAACTGCCAATTATAGTTGTACCTTGTGAGGGTATTTTAGCTTCCAACTCTTACCCTTCTTCAAGTTCTTTTACCCTCTTTGAGTTGACATATATATGCAGACTTACAGGTTTTGTTTACTTTTTTCGCATTGATTGATTGAAGCTTGGAAAAATTCAATGTCGTAGAGGAGTTTCTGACTGTCAAGAGACAGATCTACTAGCAAGTCTAGCTACTCAGTAGTGTTGTTATAGTTGCTGCTGTTCCTACTGCTATCGACATAGTCATGTTAGAATATGTCATTTTCTTGAAATTTGTGAATCATTCATTCGGCTAGACATGGATTCTGAGAGATACTGAACATTCATCATTGGAAGAATTGCTGTTTTAAACCAACAAACGACTGTGTTTTCATTGGCTGATAAATATTTAGTATATTGGAAATTCTTTTCCAAAAGCATTTCAATTGGGAATAAATTAATGTATGATTGGAAAGAAAAAAATTAATAGCCTTGATTGTTCTATGTCCACAAGATCCTCAAAGGTGTCGATAATCTTGTTCATGCATATGATTATTTTCAGGATTCGGGTACAAGATAAGGACATGAACACGGGAACACACTCATCCGAATAGAATCTTTGTTGTAATAAAATACAAACCAAGCTAGCTAGAGAAGCTTTAAGGGTTTTAGCTTTATACGATCTGGAATTGCACTATGTGAAAAGGGTGAAAGAACACTTTAATATAAGAGAAGAAAAAATGCATAGAAAGCTGAAATGGACCCAAGAAAGAGAAATGGCAATATCATCTTTCACCATCCATAGAAAACAAAAAGAATCGAAGAGATCTTGCCAGTGGATGAGACCAGGTCCACCAATTTCACTGTTATGTGTGGCATGAAAGTGAAGGCAAAGGCTTTTGTAAATCCCATCCATTAACAAGAGGATGGTGTCATAATTGGCTGTTTAATGGTCCCCGGTTTGCTTTTGCAGGCCAATGTTGAAGGTCTTCTTTCTTATTCATTACGACGAGACTATCTTGAGGCATGTCTGTTAATGCAAAACCAAGATATGAACTTTTCACCGGCAGCGAATAGGGACTTGCATGTGGGAGTTTAGGCTTATCATTTAGAACTTTGCTCATCCAAACCACTAAAGTGATGTCAAAATTGCTAGCTATTTTTAACTAAAAAGAAAGCAGAGGCATAGTTGGGTAGACGTCACGCATCTTACTTGACCGGAATACGGTAAATTATTTTACTTTTGAGCCAATTATTTCTGTCCTTGGGTCACTGGGGCTAAGTGGTTGAGCTACTACCATATATGGATAAACCTTCTTGTCTGGGAATGAATGTGAAGGAATTTGGTGTAGAGCTGTTAGACCAACCTCTTATGGCTATGCATGAACCTGATAAAGTCGCTACCTCTCTCAGGTAATGGAAGAAATGTCACCCCATTTTTGTGACCGGGAGAATTAAGGTGTCATATTCTTTTTAGCTATAGCCATGTTGATTGTACGGGAACCATGTCTGATTGCAAGGAATCGAGGATGACCGAGAAATCCAAATTGTATGTGCTGAAGCAGAATTGGTAAATGCCGCTTTAGTATTTGAAAGGAAACATCATGACCAAACGATTAATGTCACTTGGTTTGACGTTCTTATGAGAAACCATGCCAACGAATCCATGTCTCTTATCTCTTACATGAGTTGCTTAGTTATCAGATTCTGAATCAATGTCCATATCGTTCTGTCCTAGAGGAGCCAAGCCGGGTCCGCCTTTAGGATCATGTCGTCTGGACTTGATTGAACTTGTCACACAGGCTCATCCAACATAGGGACAACCTGTTCCATGGGAATACAAGGACTCCTTCTCACGGAAATTGCAGTACACTCGCGGCCATCCTTTCATCCTTAAGGAAATTGGCTGTTTGTCTTAGTGTTCGCTTTCTGCCTTAGAATCTATACAGAAGGGCAATTAAGTCCACAGGTTGTTGATGCTCTTTGTCACGCTCTTGCTTGCATGGGATCGCCTTAGCTTTTCTGTCCTCCATTGGTTTTGACCCCCTTCTGCCCCCACAAGTCCTTTGCGTCGGTTTCATCACTAAATTTTTGGTCCCCCTTTCAATCACCATCCATATTTTTGGCGTCTCGGAAAATCAATATGTTTTTAATGCCCAAAGTAAATGTATTACAGGAAAAAAGATTTCAATAAGTAAATATTTTATTCATGCTATATATCACCAGTATAAATACAAATATATACGTTATTATGTACTACAATAAGCGAAAAGAATCAGGAATAGAGGCTCGTATACATGATGTTCTGATTCACATCTCCATCTTCAGATTGCTTGCTTCAATGGAACCTGCAAAAATCAGTGAAGAATCCATCTTTTAGGAACCTTATCTTATACTTGCTGATGAACAATGTGATGAAAGTGATAGGCATGGGAATTTGGTTTCAAGAAAAAGCTAATTCATTCTACTCATTTTTTCTGCTCTGATATTTCTTTCCAACTTCTTCGTCAAAAGTGAATTTGATTAACAATCATAAAAAAGATGGGAAGTTTCTTCTGAACTGTCTCCTCATTTCTGTCACATTCTCATTTTCTCTGAAGCATTGCAGTCTCTGTTATAGGTAGTAGCATCCACTTTGCTTATTATAGACCTTGTGAAATTATCGAAGCAAAAGGCAACAGATGAACACATATAATGCTAGTCTTACTTGTAAACGCCTGAAGTGGAAAGGATGTTGACCTCCCTTGATCAAATGCCACATTGCAAAGATTTTGTAGATCAGCATCCCAGGTAGATGGGGGCTGGAGTTGCTGCATTGCAAGCAATACTTGGATGAGGAAAACTTTAGTTCATCATAAACATAATACACATTGAGATGAAAAGAGTTTAAGAGGTTTACAGTGAAGCAAGATGAGTCAAGAAAGGTATCAGGGATGGGAGCACTGATGGTCCTTCTAAGTCCCATGTCAGGGGGGTTTATGTCCACATCCAAACCACAACATGTAAATAGTTGTTGTTGTACGGGGTTAAGCTGAAGGTAAGCAGGATTTGTGATGTCCGAGGACATCCCAATTGTTGGAAAATTTGTTGGACAGGCAGGAAAGAACTGTCGATTGAAACCAAAAAATATGTTATTACACAGTGGAAAATGAAAATTACTTCCAAGATTGTGCTTCATGCAGGAATCTAACATTCTCCGAAGCAATGGTTTACTTACCTCTTTGGCGAATAAACTGTCGACGTTGAAGTCGAGCCTAGGATTTACCGCAGCCAACTTCATCGACAAGAACTATGCAGGAAAAATACGAAGATCTAGTCAAGAATTTGCAGAAATTCTACAAGGACTTTTAAGGAAAGTGGAAAACATAGAGCTAGTTACCTCTACTTGTCGCTGAAGAGACTGCACATAGTTAATGATTTCGTCAAGCATTCCAGCTTTACCTGTAATTTTGTTGCAGCCAGGTACCAGATCCTGAAGGTATTTCATTCTTTCACTGATCTTTTCCCTCCTTACCTGCACAGCACATGCCTATAGGTTAGACAGAGATGCTTGAAAAAATCTATATAGAATACAACAAAAAAAAAAGAGTGATCATAAGCCTACCGGCGTGCCTAAAGAAAGAAGCTACAGAAATTCTTACTCACCCTTTCAGCTAAGCTATGGCT
The DNA here is from genome assembly GCA_019739055.1 of Passiflora organensis. NCBI lineage: Eukaryota > Viridiplantae > Streptophyta > Magnoliopsida > Malpighiales > Passifloraceae > Passiflora > Passiflora organensis. The sequence continues at coordinate 91,317 of JAEPBF010000324.1, read as the reverse complement.
ATCTGTGGCTTGACCTCGGCGAGCCCGGACATGAATGTAATCTGTCTTCGGAACCTCGGTAATTTTAGAATTATCCTTGGAATTTTCAGCTGAATTTTCTGCGCAAGTCTTTATGCTTTTATTGTTACCGTTGTTGTTGCTGTTCTGGCAACTGCTGCAGCAGCTTTTGTTGTTGTTTCTATCTAAAATCTTTGAATCTCCTCCTTCCTCTGTGGATCCTTTAGTTCTTTTGTCTCTGGTGTCATCTTCTGCAACAACCTGTACATAGCCCAGAAGGAGACTTCAATTTATCTTTTCTAACTAAAGCAGTCAAACAAAGAAAAATTTAACCCTAGTCTCCCAATAAACATTTTACAAGGTTGTCCTCAAGTCAGAAATTTTACAGGAGTAACTGAACCTATCCATGTGCAAGAAATTGAATGCTGTAACTCTGAAACAGACTATTCAACAGAGACAGATACCATCCAAAAACCAAAACTGTCAGAAAAAATCAGACTAGGGGATCAAGAGGCATCAAATGAACCGAGAAAAAGAAAAGATAACTTAAGCATCAATCTGGCTGTAAAAAAAATTAATGCAAAGGTTCGAGAGAAACACTGATCAAGCTCGCTGAAAAATTCCCATGACCATAGACTTACAAAAGAACACCTTTGGGTTGTCAAGTAACCTTATCAGCTTTTCGCTTCTTGAAACTCTCGCTGCTTACTCCAGAGCTAATCTTGCTGTCAGACCCATCAGACTCTTTACCACCCGCAGCCGCGAGCGTCGCAGCAACAGTTGCTGGGCAGCTAGAGGTCCTTGCAATATTATTTATGTCAAAGCCGAACCTGATACCATCTCCATAACCGCAAGGATCAAAACCTGCCACCACATCCTGAGTAGCGCCGGTCCACCCGTTATCCACTAAACACGGGTCAGGTTTCACCAACCGGGTCACCAAACTCACCTAGAGCACCCTGAAAGCCCCTCTGCTGCGGCACTTGATGAAACACACCACTCAGATCACTGAAGTAACTTTCTTCTTGTACCGAAAGCTGCTGCTGCTGCGGTTGCCGTTGCTCTTGCTTCCATTTCAAGCGAGCCCTTTGCCTCTCAAGCACTGTCATGTCCGTACAGTGCAGCATCTCAGAGGGTAGATGTGTTGCCCTATTCATCTCCAACTAAAGACGAAGATTCTGCCTGGCTTGCTTTTGTTCCAAAGGGCAGAAGGATAAATGTCTTTTTTTCCCTTCCCTTATCTATGTATCTAAGAATAGTAGTGACACGATCGTCTCATGAAGGTGTCTGGTACTCGTATAGGTAGTAGTACACTGTTAAGATTGGAGTAAATTGCGAGCAAATGTGCACTATCTAATTGTGGAACCAAAAGGACTTGGAAAGAAAGGAAGAAAGAGAAAGGGAACGAAAAAGAAAAGGTTGATGCTGTGAAGGGTGAAGAGACGGGAAGGTGTGGGGTATATATATATAAATGGGGAAAGAAAGAAGGGTGGCCCGAATCTGACAGCAACTAGCTTGACCGAGGGTTATTAGTGCTAAGTACGTGGTTTAGTACTTATAAAGGCATCAACAACTCAGAAGTAACCGATATAGTGTAATAAAGTTGGTGTGTTTTCCCTCGAAAGGAAATAGAGAATAGTAGTAAAGGAGAGAGAGGGAAGGGCGCAACTGGGGGCAAAGCGCAATCGAGTGTATCCATAACCAGAGGCCGTGAGCAAAGGGTCCCACTGACATGACCGCCACGTGGGAGTGTCCGAAGCACGAGAAAACGGCGTAGGGTTGGACCGGTGTGGATATCGGATGGGGATTGGAATAGATCACTCCTTTCTTCCTGCTTGCCCATATCCATGACGATACCACTCCAATTCTCCAAAAAACATAAGCTCTATACTTCACATCAGAACCGACTTTGTTAGAAATTTGTACATGAGAGGAGGAGGATATAGAGGATTTATAAGTCAGGAAAATAACATACAGAGAAATATATTTCTAGTGAAACCTTGTCAAACTGCATTTATTCCTGTCAGGACAGGGAAGAAATTTATCAAAAGTTAATTTCGCGCGCCTCATATATATATATATACATTAAACATCCAGAATGACGTCTGGCTGGTTTTCCCGCGGCTATGTTGCTCACGGTTTTGCCCATAGTTACATATATTAGTTTGTTGTTAGCCTCGAGTTGGTGCTTAACAGACGATTTTCAAGTGGGTACGTATTACTTCAGCACAGTTTCTTCTTAGAAAAAGAAACAAACAACAGAAGCACAAGATAGGTCGGCCTTACTATTAGTTTGCCTTGTGTCATCATCAATCTGTTATATATCCATGAGCTTGAATCCATGTCTATGCGAGGACCATTTTTCTTTCTCTCTGGTAAAAGATTAAGTAAAAAGAAAAGCAGGACTGATGTTACTTCACATTGAAAAACAAAGAAGAAATCATTTGTACGAACCCTTTCATTGAAATAATGAAAAGACTCTACATTCTTTCCACATCATAGGGGGATGCATGATGGCCGCAGTATTATTCTTTTTTCTCTGTCTGTATTTATTAAATTAAATTTTATTTATATGTTATGAATTTATGATTAAATAGAACTAGGTTATTCTCTATTGATACCCAACCGTGTTGGTACTAGAATATTATAGTTAAAAACCTATGCCCGTAGGATGATTGTTTACATGTAGTTCTATACATGCATGCAGACCAGATCAGGACTCGCATTGAATCCTCTTTCGATAGAACAATTGCTCTCGGTTTTGTCCTAGCTAGGACCAGATCCAATGAAAGCACGGGGATTCTGAAAGAATTAACAGAAAAATTTAACTGTCGCACTCCCGAAACTTGGTCTTTATCCAGTCATTATCATAATTTGAATTTAAATTGGAATAAATTATTTTATAATACTCAAATTTTGATTTAATAATTAATTTAAAACAATAAAACACATACGCATACACATCCTCGAAACCAATCCAATTCCATTTACATATTCTAACCACGCACCATATTTTTTGGGTTGTTCAGCCCGTGAAGGATTGCAGGAAAATCGGCCCTCCTTACGCACGGCGACCCACATGCACGCTTACACGTGGATGTTCGTAAGCATTTGACCTGACATGTCAGATATGTGACGCGGCGGATTACGTGGAGGACCGGGGCATTTCTGGTTCTCTCGTAATTTTTTGGTTCTTGGCTGGAAACTATATTTAGAGTGAGGGATTTGGTAAAAGTAATGTAACATAACAGAAGCAGTGAATAGTTTCTGGATCCACTCACCTGAATGGAAAGTGAAGTGCACAAATTTATTCTTATCCGTTAGATCAAAGAGGATCACTGATCAATCAACCAGTTCTATTTGTTATCACACGGACGCAAAGATCCCATATGATAACTGCCCCATCACTTTTTTGATTTTATCCCAAAGTTCAAAATGAGAGGTTCATATTAACAGAAGTTTGGAATTATTACATATTTTTCTTTCTTTTAAGTACGGCTTAATTATAATTCTGAGATATGGACAAATTAGTACGAGGATGATTATTTCGTTAATAGTAAATTAAATGGAAAATATATACATGCCAAACTTGATTGATTGGACTGTCAACAGAAATCCAGTCAGCTCCTTCCGGAGATCAGATAATTTTGTCTTTTTTCATGTACTTATTGTTGATAATTGCACCAAAAAACACCAGAGGTCTAAAATTATGCAAAACATGTCATAGGAAAGTGATTGATGTGTTAGAAAACTATATCGTCATAGACTCATAGGTTACAGTGACCAGAAACACTTTTTTAAATATAAACATATTTGGGGTTGAAATTTTAAAAAAAAGGAATTCCATAAATTATTATTTATAATTTATAAACATTTTTTTGTTAATTCTAATTTTGATAACTCTATAACGCAACACTAGTCATCCTTAAAACAAGCCATCATTTTCGTACATTTTCAGTCATCATAAGAGAGAGAGAGGCAAATAATGTTTTACTGACTTGACATTCCTCTTCTGATGGTTTACGCGCTAATAGTAGCAACGATGGGTCTATCACCAGGCTTTAATCAATTTCTGGTGTGAATTGATCACCAGAACTGGCTTTGACCAGTACAGAAAGGGAGTCCATTTGGAGGATGGAAATATCTATCCGGAAATCCAACTTGGATAGGACAAGCTCCTCACCTTGTCTGGACATACATATCAATACTTTCTCTCCCTGTGTCCACATAATTAACGAGTCATGTTAACAATAATAGATAAAGAATCTCTTTACCTCTCACGTTTTAGACCAGTACTGCACATACATATTCTTCTTCCGAGGAGAATATCCGACCAAATCAAGATTTTACTTGCGAATCTGTGTAGACATTTAAGTTTTAACCAGTGGGAAGGTAAGGGGTTATTTTTAAGACATAACTCGGCTTAGTGGGAGCAAGTGAACAAGTCCAGAGAGGATGAGGGCAACTTCCATTACATTATCATCTAGTGGGCCTTCTATTCCATCTCCCTCTTATTCTACTTTAATTTATGAGTATCTCACTCACCCAGTTGCATACATTTACACATGATCTTGTACTGCAACTAATGGCAAATGGGACCTAGCTTGCCAATATCTCATCTCTTCTATCGCTTTCTTGGCGGTCTTGATCAACAGCAAAATTCTCCTGTAGCACATTTGCTTTTGTTCTCTGCCTTTGTTCTTTCCTATACGATCGATCAAGCCGTTCCTATTTTGAGGTCGGTAAGTAGTAGCAAGCCCTTTTAGTTTGTCCTAACAACATAATACATCTCTACTGAGATCGACCATTACTGAATAATTACTATCACTTTATAACTCAATTTTTGCCACATCCATTTTTCTCGTGCACGCATAGTTTTATCATCATCTTTGTAAAAGCTGACAGCAAAATGCAGACGCCAGAGTACTAGCTAGTCATTAACATTCAAGTAACAAAAATAGTAATAATAAACGGTCTTATCCTACTATCCTATCTTTTGTTGATAAATGCTGGGAGCAATAATAGAAGGGACAGATGATGGCATGGGTAGGGGAGGCATTGAGGCAGTGATAGATTGCAGCAGATCCGATATATAGAGAATCCTAGTTCTTGCAGGCCCTCTCTTCTGTTCACTAGCTACAGGAGAGATTAATATGGCTGAATTGAAGTAGGGTTCATCGGAAACTGTTGCTCTCTTGCTCCATTGCACATGCAGCAATAATTCCTAATCATAAGAACACTATGGGCTTCGCTTCTCTTCTTCAAAGCATTAGTGTGTAGCTGATTTTGTTGAATTGTTTATGTAGCTCCCGAGAACAGAAAATAGGACTTTTGGAACAAGACAACTGGACATCTAACTCGAGATGCATGGACTTAACACATACACATGTCTAGATGTATGGTAATGATACACCTACACATCGCCCATGCATGCAGGTTACCAGAAAACCTTGTGCTGTTTCGAAGATCAGAAGACCAACTGATTTACTGGTTGAAGGAGAAATAGGGGTGTGAAAGTTCACATGGGATAGCCAACTAAGCCGAGAGAGTCATATTTTTACGAGGGCCCAAAACGACCCATGTGATTGGGCCTTAATGATGGAACAGCTTGTTCTGCAATAGCTAACGATAAAGTGAAAAAGCTACCGAAAGCAACTAATCGGATCGCGATTTATCGTCGGATTTCCAAGTTTTGGGCCTACTTTTATGCGACATAGGAAAACGTTACGTTATCCGCATTACTGGAAGAAAAATACTATAATTAAATAAAGCTTAAATTTGTGATCAATAGAAATGCTATAATTTAAGGTTGAATCCTTAATATTTTGTTAAAAAAGCTGATTTGTCTTAATAAAATAGATTTGACATTGAGCTGTAGATTCAGTTAAAAAATATTGGCAAATAACTAATAATATTTATTCTTCGTGTTTGCCTTTTATCTTTCTTTATAGATGAAAATGGAGCAGTAAGGAATGAAACATGAAAAAGATGCATGCAATGCAATGCAATGCAATGCACTGTATCTGCAACAGTGAAAATGCAATTTGACCAGTCAAAGACACTGTCACGGCAGTGGCAAGAACGAAGATGGTGATAGGAGTAAAAGCAAGCACGTTGTCCGACATCTGCTTAAATCATAGATCAAAAGCAAATGCTACATTACTATCGGTAAAGATATGACTTGAGGTTTTCAACTCTCTATCGTTTTCTTTTTTGCGGTCAAGATTGCCATTTGGGTGAGCCTGGCTGCTTAATTTAGTTGCAGACGAGAAGAATTGAAAGGCTGGCTTAGTTCTCTTAAGTTAACTACTCTGAGAAAAAGCAAGTATTTGAATCCATTACATTTGTTAATCCACGAACGGCAACGATACATAAGGTGATTCAAGTATATGACAGCAAGAAATCGGGGTGGATCTTGTCAGAAAGTAGATGGCAAGTGTCTCTCTAACCGAGCAAGAACCCCTCAGTTGGGCAGGCATGAAAAGTGATTGCGCGGATGAATCCATTACAACAGCGATTTTCAATGAATGATAAAGTAGAGCATACAGACAGGTCAATCACATTACGCCAAGAAGAAGAGACTTGGCGTTACTATGTAAATTTAAAAGAATAATGCCAGGCTTTGTTTGGTTGTCTTGTCTTCCTTCTTACATTTTAGTGGTTAGAATAGTTTTCTTGCCCTTTGAGATAG
>JAEPBF010000324.1:0-84495 GCA_019739055.1 Passiflora organensis | reverse complement strand
AGGACTCAAAATAGAGTCTCACAAAAGAGTTGCAAATTCGTCCAGCTGTGCATCCTTGATCTCACACAATTGGTATCAGCAACAAAGTACACACCTACGCCTGAAAAGGGGAAGAGAAGAACGGATGACATTACAAGAATCTCAGTAGGGTCATAGTATCATAAGTCCTAGGAATTCCAATCAAACATCTCCCAAACAATATCAAATCATCCCTACTCATCTAATGGTATCAGGCAATTCAAAAATCAATCAAAAGGTTAGGGCCAAAACTAAGGCTGAGAGTGGATTACAAACACTTCTGAAAATCAATAGTACATATGCAGGAAAATCATCAGGTTACTTTCGATAGTAGAAAAAGAAAGGTCATCCCCTTCCACCTGTGTTGTCCAAGGCTTTGTTGCACAAAAGGTAAATGGTTAGACAATCAATATTGCAGCAAGCCTTTTAGTGTTCTCCGACATTCAGACTTGAACTAGCGCAAGAGCACTCTTGTAGCAGTGCATACAAGTCATCCTGTCACTCTCAAAAAGGACAACCTAACGTCCACACTTGAACTGGCCTATAGGGCACTCCAAAGTCCAGACTCGAACTGGCCTATAAGGCTTCCTGACGTCTAGACTTGAACCGGCCTACAAGGCATCCAGCGAGTTATTGCTGGGAATAATCACTCATAAACCTCCCAGTTCGGTAAGCATCTCTCATCTCCCTAGGAGCAACAATACTTACCTCGTATGACTAAGCCAAAGACCACAATTTCAATAAGATCAGAATCTCCTAAACAATTTCAAGGCAAAGACCACACAATACTAAGCCACAAGACTACTTAATTAAAAACCAAAGGCATTGGGAATTCTTACCAATTAACCTACACAAATCCATCGATCCGGATGCAACAATATCTTTCCTCTGAATGCATGATGTGATGCCCAATAACTCAGTAAGAATTTACTTGATATCTCATCCTAATTCAATATACAAATTTCGGCAACACCTTAAAGTTTATAAGGCAACTTGCGATTTCAACATTAGAGAGGTTAAGGGTTGTGATTTCATAAAGTTAAGAAGGAATAGGAGTTATAACATGTATAATCGAAAGAGACAAGGTCAGAATCCAATAGGTTAATCAGTTGATCAAGATAGGCATCAATAGGGCAAAGGTAGGGCATGTTGATTTCATGAATAGGAAAGATTCAAGGGATGAATTCATGATTTTAAAATCATGAATGGATGCTAAACAATCATATGAATATGAGGAATAATAATAAAATCAATTGAAGGTAGAATCACAAATTTTTTAAACCTAATCCTGCCGAATTTTGACCTAAATTATGGCATATAAAAACTAACCTCCAGAAGAAAAAACCATAATGTATGGATAGAGTACAGAGAGAGCTTTCCAACAAGCTATTATTCAGAAGAATCCGACAAAGGATGAGAGAGTTATGCTACTTTGAAGTTCAATAGATTTTGACAATTTCGCCGAAATATGATTCAACTTGTAAGAGAAAAATTGACTTTCAGATGAAAAACCAAAAAGTTTTGGAAAAAGGATGAAGAAATTTTTCCAACAAGCTATTATTCGCAAGAATCCGACAAAAGATGAGGAAGTTATGATATTTTGAAGTTCAAGCAGATTTTGGCATTTCCGTCGAAATATAATTTAACTTTTAATAAAGAAAAACTAACCTTCAGTTGAAAATCCCACATGGTTGGAAAGAGGATGAAGAGAGCTTTCTAACAAGCTATTATTCCCAAGAATTAAGTAAAGGATGAGAGATTTATATCAAGATGAATTAAGGAGTTTCGGCTAGGGTTTAGACAAAAATTGGAATTGAGAAAAAGGAGATAAATTACGAAATTTCTATGTGGGTTTTGTATGTTTAGGTGGGATAGACAGACCACTCTTTATAGGTGTCTAAGGAGGTTTAGCTAAGAAATAAATCCTTACTTTTAAGCTTAAAAAGATAATTAAAGGATAATTCTATTTAAAAGGATAAATCTTAAAAGAGATATTCTATTTAAAAGGAAGAATTATTTAATACCTTGGATAATAAAGGATAAAACTAAGGATAATTAATATAAAAAATACAAGAATTAAAATAGAAAATATCTAGCAATAACCATTTAAAGCCATCACGCATCCATTTCTTCAGAGGTAAAATAATTATTTCAACTGCATCGGCTACTAGACTTCTTGGATATCTAAACTAGGACGGGTCGGGGTCTCATATCATACTAAACAAACACACATGATTTAATTATCCAAAACAAAACATGAAACCAAGACAGAGATGATTTAATTTCTGCATAAGAACTATGGGTTATAGACTTACCATGCTTTCGCTCCGCTACTCTGCTTCCTAGTCGACCTTGCCATACTAATCAAACACACATGATATAACTTTCCAATATCAAACACAAAACAAGAAAAGAGATGGTACCTTGGTGGAGAGGCGTACACCGGATGATTTGCCTATGCTAGAAATAAAACACAAATATGGACACAAAACATAGCAAACAAACACATATATTTCGGCATACACATAAAGCACACAACACTCAGCAAATCATACATACCAACATGCAATCAACAAACAAAACAAGCAAATCTAATAATCATGCTTTCATATTTGTAAGTCATAATCAATCAAAGTACATATAGACATATGCGCATGCTTCTAAAATTGATAACACAATCTCTTGCAAATCACACAATCTACTAAACCATGCTCTGTTACCAAACCTGTAAGGATCCAAACCCAAACTATTAGGACTCTTACTGCCGTGAAACCCAAATAAGCCCTTGCAAGCTCCTATTTGAATCCCATAAGGCTCAAGCACCTAATTGTAAATTTTATTGATTGATTTATATGCTATTTAAAGGTTGGAGCATATTTATACATTAATGAATTTCTGGTTTATACGGAGTGAAAGACAACATCAGTGGAAGACTTCTATTAATACTCAAAACAAGTGGAAATATAACACAGAAGTCCCATAGGAATCTCAAAACATCAACCAATAGTATCATGGATATTTTGGAAGCAAAAAAGAGAAAGAGGGATTGGAAAGCCAAAATGGAAATCCGCACAAGTTCAAAGACATGGTATGCGCATTCAATAGAAAAGGGGTGCAAATTCAAAATTCATCTAGCCTTGCAGCCTTGATCTCACACCTTTGGTACCAGCAACAAAGTACACTCCTAAGCCTACAAAGGGGGAGAAAAGAAGGGATGAGATTACAATAATCTCAGTAGGGTTACAGTATCATAAGTCCTGGGGATTCCCAATCAAACATCTCTCAAACAACAATAGATCATCCTTACTCATCAAAGGGTATCACGCAATTCAAGAATCAATCAAAAGGGTTAATGCCGAAACTAAGGCTGAGGGTGGACTACAAACACTTATGAAAATCAGAAGTACACAAGCAGGAAAACTCATCAGGTTACTCTAGGTAGTAAGAAAAGAAAAGGCCATCCCCTTCCACCTGTGTTGTCCAAGCCTTTGCTGGACAAAGGGTAAATGGTTAGACAATAAATATTGGAGCAAGCCTTTTAGTTGTCTCTGACATCCAGACTTGTACTAGCCTAAGAGCACTCTTGCAGCAGCGCATACAAGTTATCTTGTCACTCTCAAATAGGCCAACCTAACGTCCAAACTTGAACTAGCCTATAGGGCACTCCAACGTCCAGACTCGAACTGGCCGACAAGGCTTCCTGACATCCAGACTTGAAACGGCCTACAAAGCATCCAATGAGCTCTTGCTGGGAATAAACACTTGTATACCTCCCGGTTCGGTATGTATCTCTCATTTCCCTAGGAGTAATAATACTTACCTGCATGGCCAGGGACAAAAGGATCTTTCAAACAAAACACAAACAAGACACATACACGCATACACACATAGTACACGCATACACAAATCACAACAAAAGATCCTCAATCAATCATAATACTAATCAAAGATCAATCCTCAAAGTCATTACCGAATTAGGAAACCTATTTCCCTAGTAATTTTCGAGACTCAACCATAGTATCTACTCAATTGCGCACTCAATAAAAAATTAATCAAACCGAAATCAACAATAAAAAAAAGCATACAATTAAAGGGTAACCAAAGAAACTGACGAGGCGTAGATCCTACCTCTTACGTGTCTGAATCAGATGCAATCTTTTTCCTTTCTAATAAGATCAGAATCTCCTACAGAACCGAATAAATGAGATTTTATTAAGATATTTTAGAATATTTAAATGAAAATATAACATCATTATTTAATGGATATCATTTATATCTATAGTAAAGAACACCTCCATAAAAAAAATACTTGTATAAATAACTCTTAAAAATAATTCAGAGGATATTAACCAAATCGTTATATCATAACAAATGATCATTATACTACCGCTAGGGAGTAATTTGGCTGCTCTTTTTGTCAACGGTTGAATTATTTACACGACGGGGGAATTCAGTGGAGCTGTAATCCCCTATATATTTAATTAATGTTGGAGGTTTGGAAATTTAGGTATATTCAACAAATATATTAAAAGAGTAGTTAATATAAAAAATTATATTCAACAAATATATTGGAAATTTAGTATTGGAAGCCTCTACTCCCACCCTCCGTCCTTGTTTTATATTAGATAGATACATGTGGAAGATAGGAACAAGAAGATAACAAGCCGCCCGATATTTTCTCGTCCTCGCCGGTTAATTCTTCCAATTATCGAAAGAGGAAAGCAACAGGAACATAGGAACCAGAATTGTGTTTCCTCTTGACCATCATCAAGGTCAACTAAGCTTGGAAAGTACATGTCTGTGAAGGCGAATAGAGGGAAATGGCGACAGAAAGAGAACTAGAGACTGTGCCGTTGCTCGATGGCAGTGAAGATGATGGACATAGTCGGGAGAGGTGGTGGAAGAGAGTAGTAGATTTAGAAGAGGCCAAGAACCAAATCCTGTTTTCCCTACCCATGATTCTTACAAATGTTGGATATTTCTTTGTAACCTTGGTTTCTGTCATGTTCGCTGGTCACCTCGGTCCCCTTGAACTTGCCGGCGCTACCGTCGCCAACTCTTGGGCTATAGTCACTGGCTTTGCTTTTATGGTAAGTTCTTGGAGCTTCTTCTTCATTCTTGTTATCTAGCCCTCTATTGCTGCCCATTTACAGTTATACTCTTCTTGTTTAATTTCATAGCAAGAGACTAGAGAAATTCTTAATGGAATTAGGTCAGATGAGATGATGATAGTTTCTTACTTGAAAAGTTTATCTCTTCTGTCATATAATAATTCAGTTTAATTAAAAATAAATTAATCTTATCATCCATTTTCGGCATTCATTAAAATATAAGTGATAAATCTGTTAGTTCTTAAATTATCTTGTAAGTTAGAAATATATTGACACATTCTTTGAGGTCACGTCATCATCATAATTAAATGTAAATAGGATAGGATCTTCCCAGCTACACGATCTAAAATCAAAGTCTCGTACTGTATGAGACAAGGTAGAGGTCAAAAGTTCAAAACTTGAAGTTGTTGAACTTGTCCTGATATCTTGGTTAGGGCATAGCATCCATCCTAGGCTGGGTTTCGTCATTATTTATAATTTAAATTTAGATTTTATGAAGCAAAATATATGTAATTTATAAAATTTGGAACTGACCCAACTCGATGTTAGGTTTTGAATCGAAGACCTTCTAATTTAGGTCATTGACTATAAGAAAATACCATCGAATCAAATATTGGTCTGTATCAAATAGCAGACCCAATTATCGTGACAACTTCTGCTTGCCCAGACAGAGCTAACCCTTAAAGGAGATGCCATATAAACTTAGATATCGTTCCATTTGTTATGAATACTAAGCTTCATTTTAGATTTTAAATTTTCAGTATCATTTTATTATAAAATTTTTCTCCCATCACAATCTAATTCTATCATTCTATCAATTCCTACAATCTCCAATTAAATTTAGAAAACAACCTAATTTTTTTTGTCAATAATCGTGATCATCATATCAGTAATATTACAATTAACTTTAATTATATATTGCAATTTGTTGGCACCTTGACTTGCCTCAGTAATACCTATATTACCTGACGTTTGCGATTTCACAATTAAAGTAGAAATAGGTTGGTCATCATATCAATAATTCTATCACAGTTAAAATGGAAGATTTCACTAAAAGATAATTCTATTAAGATAGTAATTCTATTTAAAAGGAAACTAATACTTTGGATAGTAAGGGATAAGGTTTAGGAGATAAGCTTTCTAGAAGGTATTTCCAGGATAAGGCTTCTAGAAGATAATTCACCATTTAGGAAGGAACTAATCAGGAAATAAATGAATAAAAGTACTATATTTAAAATAGAAAAATTTAGCACAAACATTCAAGGCCATCACGCATCCTTTTTTTTAGGAGCAAAATGTTCAATTCTGCTGCACCGGTCCCTAAATGTCTTTTCTGACTCACGAGTTCTAGAATATCTACCCTACGGTGGATCCGGGTCTCACAGACTTGGTGAGGAAGAACGAACTGAGACCTAGGATGACTCAGCTCCTACTTCCAAGGCATGAGACAAGTTCCTGTCCCTAATGAACTGGGCATACAACCTTCAATTGAGCGTACTGTTGTGCCAGCTTCCCAGCAATGATGCCAAACTTGATGTGTTGTCGTTAGTCACGTAAATTAGTACGTGTTATTCATAATGGGTAGCAAGTGGAAGCAGGATCGAATCCTTTGGAGAGCTGGTATCAAGCATGATCATGGAACATTGCCTCTTAGTCGTGCCCTCAGCTCCTTAGAAATAAAAGTGGAGATCTTTAAAAGAATGTTATAACTAATAGACAATTTTGTAAATAAAAGGGAGAAATTGAACCTGATTATAGAAGTGTCTTTAATTGATAGTATTATCTAGCTCCGATGGTTGTTTTTAATTGATACCGAACCGTGGTCACGAACTTGCTAGCGTCACATGATGGCACCGCCATGACATGATGGCACCGCCCAATTCTTTGTCCCAGTATTGCTCCTACAACAAACTTGCTAGCGTCACATGATCTCGAATGGAAGCTGCCAATCAGGAGCCTTGAGTATTGGTGTAGTAACAAGCCTTTCTTTAATTAGATCAAAGGCCCTTTTACAATCACTGGAGAACTTGAAGGGAATATCCTACTGAAGAAGTCAGCACATAGGTTGAACTATCTTAGAAAAATCTTTTTAAAACCTTCTATAGAATCCAGCATGTCCCAGAAATGAGCAGATCTCCTTCATGCTCACAAGATAGGGGAGGGTTTTGATAATATCATTCTTAGCTTGGTCCACCTCGATACCCTTGGCTGAAACAATGTGTCCTAGTATCAACCCTTGATCTATCATAAAGTGACACTTCTCATAGTTGTTCAATATGAAATCCTTTTCAATGCATCTTTTCAAGATCTTGGTTAGATTGCCCAAGCATGACTTAGTTGAACAAATTAAAATAAATTGGATGATGAAGGATTAAAATTATTTTTGAATACTAACTTCCTTTCTGAGATATGTTATGAACTACTTAATTATATTGAAAATTTCCAATTCTTGGTGTTGTTTCAGATAGGGTTAAGTGGTGCGCTTGAAACACTCTGTGGTCAAGGTTTTGGTGCAAAATTGTACAGAATTCTGGGATTTATCTGCAGGCGTCCTGCATTATATCCTTGTTATTCTCTGTTGCAATATCTGTTGTTTGGTTTTACACAGAGCCAATCCTCAAGTTACTCCATCAAGATCCCCGTATTTCTATGAATGCAGCTCTCTACATGAAGTATCTCATTCCTGGACTATTTGCATACGGGCTTCTGCAGAACCTTGTGCGGTTTCTTCAAACACAGTCTATTGTCAAGCCTCTGGTCTTATTCTCATTGGCACCCATGTTTATTCATATTGGCATCACTTACGCTTTGGTTCATTGTACCACTCTTGGTTTCAAGGGAGCTCCGCTTGCTGCCTCCGTAACTCTGTGGATCTCAGTTCTCATGCTGGCCATGTATGTCATATGTTCAAAGAAATTTGCTCATACGTGGGATGGATTCTCCTTTGAATCAGTTCGTCATATTCTTACTAACTTGAAACTGGCACTCCCATCTGCTGCAATGGTCTGGTAAGCTCTCTTCGACAGAGACTCCTTCCTTTCGATTGATTGATCTATTAACAGGAAAGACATTGGTAGGAAACAGTTTAGTTAAACAAAAACTTAACTGGTGAAAATTTTGGCAGCTTGGAATATTGGGCTTTCGAACTTCTGGTCTTTTTAGCAGGACTGATGCCGAACTCAGAAATCTCGATTTCACTAATTGCAATGTGGTATATTACGGTGCTCTCTGCTTCTTTCCACCTCTTGGGAAAATGCTGTATGCGTGTCCTAATGATGCTATCATTTTGGTAATTGTCTTTTCTTCAGTGTGAACACAGAAACTGTAGCGTACATGTTAACATATGGTCTCAGCGCTGCTTCAAGGTTAGCTTGTCGAATAGGGATGTTGATGTTTTTTTGCCGTATTGGTTCCATGCCTTTGCATATATTGTAGTTAACACTTGGTCTCCTACCACAGCACAAGGGTTTCCAATGAATTTGGAGCGGGGAATCCAGAGAGGGCTAAGAATGCTACCGTAGTGTCTCTTAAGCTCTCTGTGGCTCTCGCCTTTCTCTTTGTTTTGGCCCTGGGGTTTGGTCACCATATATGGGCCGGCTTCTTCAGCAACAGTCCAATAATAGCACAGGAATTTGCATCCATGGCACCGTTGCTGGCAGTCTCAATCACTGTTGATGCTTTTCAGGGTGTCCTTTCAGGTTTGGGCCATGCACATCAATGAAAATGAGTTATATAAAACAAGGAATGGTTGTAGGTTTCTCAAATCAGCTGTTTTATTTCCTATATAGATCTAATTGTTAAAGGAAAAGCAACAGTAGAAAGACCATGTCCATTTTACCTAATTTTCTCTGTTGATCAAGAGATATCTGATGCTGGAAGCTGCAGGGGTGGCTAGAGGTTGTGGTTGGCAGCACTTGGCTGTGTATGCAAATCTCGCGACATTTTTCTTTATTGGATTGCCTATAGCCTGCCTTGTTGGGTTTATACTGAAGCTATACGTCAAGGTAAATATGCAATTTCTAAACTAGACACAGAAGGTGCTGCCTAGTAAGTTGACTTTGCCAGCTTATTTTATTTCCTGCAGGGTTTATGGATTGGCTTAATCTGTGGCCTTTGTTGCCAAGCCAGCACCCTTTTGATCATCACGTGGCGAAGAAAATGGGCAACAACAGATCTTTCTGTTAGCAAACATAGGGAAGATACCATTCTTGTATGACATTGTCAAACATCCTCAATCTCATATCATCAATATCTTCAATAACTGCTCCATTGATTTTCTTACAATCAGAGAATCAATGTCTATGGAGATCTATGTAGTTTGTAGCACCAGAATCTAGAACCTAAAAATCTTACTTTATTGCATGTGTCAATAATATTAGCAAAATTTTCAACATTTTGTTTATCTTTCTTCTCTCTTAATTTTGCACAATCTCTTCTAAAGTATACTTCCTCATGACACTTTCAACAAGTTGATTTAGAATTCAATATAGTCTTTTGTGCCCTTTACTTATTCACTAAATCTTCACCATTTATTATATCCTCTTGGAAGTTCTTCTTCAATTTCTTTGATTTCAGGACATTACTGACATCATCCAGTGTGATGTTGTCCTTCACATATAATAGAGTATCGACAAAAAAAATATCATATGATGGTGGCAATGAACACAATAAAATCAAGGTCTGATCCTCCATATCAATATTGATATCTATGTTTTTCAGATCCAAAATGATGGAACTAAACTCATCTAAATGAGATTTCACAAAAATACCTTCATTTATACCAATAGTGCGTAATCTCTTCTTCAAGTAAAGCCGATTGGTTATCAACTTCACTGAGTACAACTCCTCTAACTTCTTTCATGCAACTTCAGCCGATGATTTTGCAGCAATTTTACAAAGAACGCTATCTGTAACACTCATAAATATTGCACTCAATGACTTCTTCTTTAGGTCTTCATTTTTTACTCTTTCATCTCTCCATAAAACTCTTGTTTTATCGCAACCGGCAATCCTTGCAACACCAGGGATGACTTTACCCTAATCTTCCACAGGCTAAATATTGATCCCCGTCAAACTTTTCTACCTCGTATTTAGTTGATATAGACGACATCCTTTGTCCCTAACTATGCACCTAAATTTTTTTTCTAAACCTTGCTCCTGTACCAAATGTTGTGAATATCTAGAATGCACAATCATTAAACGAATATTAGAAAAGTAAAGAATACAACAATTTAGCGAGGTTCGGCTACAAAGCTTATATCCTCGAAAGAGAGAGAAAGAAATTTTCACTATTGAGAGAATACAAAAGGGGTCTTTACTATTTGAGTCTTAATGTAATTGGCTATAAGAGGTCACTATCTATTTATAAGCAAATTTTATCTTTAGAGTTAAGCCCTTCCCAAAATTTTCTTTGGCAATCACATTATGACAATATTAAAACTCATATAATATTAAAGCCACATTATAACATGTATCTTCATTATCTGATCCTTATTAGCTCAAATATCCCCCTATATTTCTGCAAACATCTCAAATTCATGTTCCAAGGTTAGATTATCAAAAGATAAATAAAATGTAACAAAATATTATATTTTTTATCTCAAAATACGTAAATAATTACTTAACAAATAAGCATAAATAATATGCTATAACACGTCATTAATCATAGTTAGATTGTATCCAATTATCATTTAGTAGCATGTTATTAGTGTATCATAACTCTCTTCGACAAATAGTGTACCATAACTCTTTTTGGCAGGTGATACTATGCGAGACATAGTGATGTTATAGTCAATATAAGGTAATTTTATTTTTATTTATTTATTTTAATATGATATTATCTTATAGTCATTACTAAATAAAAAAAAATATTATGTCTCAATTATTATGGTTTATTCCTCCTTGCAGTGAATGAGATATTACAATCATAAGATATAATTCAATGAATTATATCGATTGTGATTGAAAAACTAAATTTTTTTTCAAGTACATAGGTTCTCGAATGTTGTACTATTAGCTTAAATTAATATCAACTCGGGATGATAGATGTTAATAATAAATATCTAGTTTGAATGATATATCAACTAAAATGGTTAAATATATAATATTATTTATAGTGTCATTTGGCGTTTGTAAGATAAATTATGAAAAAAAATAATTGAAAAGTGTGTAGATCCCAATAATCCAATACAGATAATATGATAATATGAAAATACGTGTATATATTTTGGACTTTTGTAGAATATCATATGCTCATTGTAATGTATTTCACATTCAATAAGCTTATTCGCATCATGTCAATAAACTATCATTGATATCTTCTCAATGAAATTGGTTATGGTCACGTACAAGTAAAATTATCTAAGAATTTTATATACACTATAGATAATATAATTATTTACCACAATGCACAAAGATGAATCTTCAAAGGAGGATATAAATAAAGCAATATTCCAACATTAAGGAAAAAAAGAAGAAAAATAGTCATAAACAAAATTTCAAAAGAAATTATCATTATTTTCGTGATCTTCATTTTATATTATAAACTTATAATTCTAAAGATAACATACTAACAAATATCACTATTAGATAATTTTTTCAATCTTAGAAAACTTCCAGCTTTGATTGCTCTAATATAAGATGATGTTTGTAAGGAACAATTGTCACGCCCACCATATACACTGCTAATCACCAGCAATGTATATACTGAGTCTACAAGGGTAAATTTGACAAACAATAGCGGAAAAGAATAATTAAAAATCGCTATGGTGCTTTTAATATACAATAGTGATGTTCAGTTAACACTTGCCCATTTTATTAGTTTATTACATTGTTTACATTTTAGACACAAATATATTCTCATACCCCAAACCAAACATGCAAAACTGTATGCACAGGTTGACACTATACAAAGCTCAGATAAGAACAAGCACTAGTCACACATACACCATTATCATTTGATATTACTTACCACTAACCGTAATATCAGAAGGGACTTTGAGCAGCCAGACAAGTTGTCTATGAAATCCTGCATACCAGATCTAAGGATCTTGTAAGAAAACTTGCAAAGTGAGTGGTCAGATATACATTACATAAACAAGGTGGGCTAGCTCATAAATAAATAAAACATTAAGCAAAAATTTAATCAAATAAGGTCACAAGCATTTTCATAGAAACATGAGCATACAATGAACCAATTACGATGACCTACTTAAGCATTCACACATGATATAACTTGGGCTGGCATAAATTCATAATCTTTCTGGGCCCTAGACAAGACTAGGATTTGTCAGTCGTAGCCTAACCGTTTTTATTTAATCTTTTGACTTTCAAATTGACATAAGTAAATTATCGAATATTTATCTAAAGCCCATTCCATTAACTGTGAGACCCCGTCTTTTTGATAGTCTAGTCAGCATCCGAATTTAGTTAGATTATTCGGATTGGTCGATTTGAGTGAGTTGACCCTTTGACCGTCATAGCTGACCTTTTGACCGAGTGACGTGGACATAGTCATAGAGCCTAGGTGTCAGGTTTAGAATGTTTAGAACGTCATGTCGTTGGTGGTATGTCGATAATTTGCATGACGAGTCGTTTCGGAATTTTAACGTGCATTAGAGTAATTTGTCGATTTATGCATTGTTTGAGGTTTGAGTCATGAGGATATAGCCCATTCTACTCTTTTGATCCGTATAAAGATTTTTGGAGGCCCGTTTTGAGTGGCCGTAGGCCTTTGGGCTGACTTACCTTTCGTGGGCTCGATTTCGGTTTCCCGAGCCCAATTACGTTTTAGAAGCCCGATTTCAATATTTTGAGTTTTTAATTTTTATTTTACCTCAGTTATGATATAATTGGGCTATTTTATTAATAAGACAGGTTAGGGAAATTTAAAAAAAAAAAAAAAAAAAAAAAGAAAAAGAAAGAAGTCAATAAGTCAAAGTCAAAGTCAATGGTCAAAAGTCAAAGTAAAAAAAAAAAAAAAAAAAAAAAAAAAAAAAAAAAGGATTCCAGCTTACCAGCTCACGTGAGCACCTTCCTCACATTCTTTCCCTTTCCCCCATTTCCCTTCAAATGTCGAGAGCTTCCAAACATTAAACCCACAAAATTCCCAAACACAAAAATCCTCCCTATTTCATTTCTATATCAAATTAAGGAGTGGGTGTTGTTCCAAAACCTAATTCTAACCCTCCTCCATATATTCCTCAGGTAATAGGTTTATTTATGGAGTTTTTATATTTATTTGAGTATTTTTTTGTATTTTCGGATTTTATGAGTTTTTACTTGAATTCTTCATTTTCTGAGCTGATTTGTGGTTGATTTAGCAAGAGTAGATGTCCATTAACATAGTCTGATAGTCTAGATTGCTGGAAAACATCATTTGATCCATGATTGATCATTTTGGGTAGCAATGGCATTTTGGTAATTTCGGGATTTGAATGATTTTGTGAAATTGGATGGAATTGGATGAAATTGGTTGATGCTATTGCTTGAGTTAGGTTTTTTATGTGTTGTAGTGTAGGTTGGTTGAATTAGGAAACCAATTTTGATGTTGGTAGAGCTTGGAATTGGAAATTGAACTTAGGATCGATTGCGTATGTGAGGGAATTTATTATTTTCTTAAGGAATTGAGTGGTTTGAGTTTCTAGAGGTTGAATTGAATAATTTGGGACTTAGAGTGAGTGTTGGAGGAGTCTCGTAGATTGTTTTTATTTCTGGTCATTTTTCGAGTTTATTATTTTTGGGTTTGTTCTTAGTACGATTTTGTGTGTATGATTGTTTAGGTGGTATTTCAGCGATCGATAAGGGCAAAGGCTTAGCCGTCGAGTCGTCTGCGCGTCAAGAGGTGGGAGACTATGTTTCATTTACATGCGCGGAAATGTTTTGGTTTTATTAATTAAAATCGGATATATGCTTGGTTTTGAATAGAGGCAATATGTGCATTGATGCATGACTTTGCATATTAGGTTCATTATGCGTGTGGCATGTTTATGATGCATAAAATATTTTTATGAACCTATATGCATGCCTGTGACGTGATTGAGATACTTTGCGAGAATTAATTGATTTATATTGATTTCTTAAAATGTGGGACTTTTATGCGAACTTTTGAATTGTTTTTGGATTGCATCATAATCGATTTGAATTATGATATGATTTGAGATCTTTTTCACAATTGCGAAGTACGTATATTCATATACGATTTCTAGGATTTGATCTTGGAATTGACGATAACAACGCTTGGCCAATGCGGAGGTAAGTGGATGAGCACCCTTAGATAGAAGGGTATTCCCTTGCCTAGGAGTATAAGGTGGTGAGTATAGGCCTTGTGACGGTGTGAGTATCAGGCTATACATGATATGCCTTCGGGCTTTGCGAGTTGTGCGTGAGTTGGGATTTGTGTGATAGTGCGTTTTCTCCACATTTCCCTAGGACAACACTGGTGGCAGGGGATTTATATTTATTTGAAAATATGTATTTAAATTAGCCACCAGTGGGCTTCCGATTTCCCTTTGGCCCGGGTTATCAGGCGAAGCAGTTTTAGTGGTCCTCCCCGAGAGATTTTGGCATAGTAGCCACGTGTTTGAGACTTTGAGATTTTGTAATATTTGGACTTGTGCTCGACATATCGGTTTATGATTTCAAACTCAGTCGTACGTAATTGATTTTATTTATATGAGTTCGTTGCATGATTAGCATCATGGATTAAATGTGATTTTATTATTAAGCATTATATTGTTTATACTCGTTTTCGTATGTGCCTCTATTCCACCGTAACTGTTTATGACGCTGTGACTCTCACTGAGGTCCTCGAGATCTCACCCCCTCTTGTTGTTATCTTTTCAGGACTAGGTTGAGGCTTGGCTAGCAGACTTCCTTTTGAGGTCGAGGTTTCTGGTTTGTCATAGGGCTGGACTACTGCATATGACACGTTTGAGAACTCGACACTATCATTATTATTTTGGATTTGTGTATGCTTGCTTATCTTGTTTGCATACTTGTTTATTGAAACTATGATCCCTTATTGGGTTTGGGTTGATGCATGTTATTGGACTTATTTTGATAAAGTATGTTTGGGGTCGTGTGGCCTGTTGTGTGTGAAATTAAGTCTTCCGCTGTTTGTGAATGCACTTTGTGTTTGATTTGGTTGTGTCGAGGTTTCCGGTTAAATGCATGCTCCATTTTAAAGAAAATTAAGAAGGTTCAAATTTATATGTAATTTTACTTATTTTACGAGTTTGATTTGAGGATAAGCCTTGTGTGGTTTCAATTGGGCCACGAGTTGGGCCAATTGGGACTGCACGGCGGTGAGGAGCCCAATTACCGGGTTCGGGTCCTCACAAGGTTGGTAGCGGAGCATGGTTGTTTATATGTGCAATGTTTTCAAAAATGGTTTAAAATAACATATTTTAAAGGTGCATCACACTCACATTGCACGTGCATAGTCCAGCATAGAGTTTCGTCTAGTAGTCTAATTTTGTTTTAGGGCTCATTATATGACTATGTGTCCAGTTGATAGATATGCCTCGTGGTAGAGCAGCTAGAGGCCAGGGAGACCGTGCACAGTCTGATGAGGTAGATGAGCGATCAGATGCTCGTGGGCCAACAGATCAGGCAACTGAGGTGCAACAACCACAGATTACACCAGGGGTACAGGCAGGCCAGGCAACACAGGACTCTGTTATGATTCAGATGTTGGCGACTATGCAGGCTATGCAGGCCACACTACAGCAGTTAGTACAGAGTGGAGTGGCTCAGCAGCCACAGGGACAGACTCATGTACCTGTACAGCCAGAGATTATAGCAGAGCCTGAGACACAGCCTGAGCCCAGAGTTCAGCAGGTGCAGGTGCAAGATACCAGACTACCTGTCCAGGTATCCAAAGTACTGAAGGAGGCCAGACATTTAGGCTGTGAGAGTTTCTATGGCACCAGTGATGCTTTGGTGGCCAAGATATGGAAAGACAAGATTGTCTTAACAGCCCAGGACCTGAGGATATCTTCTGAGGACAGAGTCACTTTAGCCACTAGACTACTAGAGAGAGAGGCAGCCACTTGGTGGAGTACAATCAGAGATCGGTATGAGGGACAACCCACTTGGGAAGAGTTTGAGAGAGAGTTTGATAGAAGGTACTTCCCACAGCACTTCCAAGATAATAAGAGATCAGAGTTTTATCTGCTTCGCCAGGGCAACAAGTCAGTGTCAGAGTATGAGACTGAGTTGAGAGCATTGGCCCATTTTGTACCAGAGATAGACAGGGCTGGATCAGTGATGGCTAGTCGATTTGAGCAGGGCCTCAACCGGGACATTCGCACAGTTCTGGGTGCGAAGACTAGCAGTGACTTTGAGGAGCTCGTTGTGGATGCTGTCAAAGCGGAGGAGATCATTCATGGGCAGAGTGGACAGCCTCGGAGGTATAGGGACTTTGTGCCTACTAGGGGTCCCTTGAGGCATAGTGGTAGATTTGACCACCGACAGAGGAGCAGGATGTCCACCCCATACTCTGGAGTACGGACTCGTTCACAGGGTACACCTTCTTTTGTAGCCCGTACACAGACGACACAGTTTACTCCTAGCATCAGCAGGCCAGTGGGACTTCCCCGATGCATGAACTGTAGACAGCATCATCTTCCTCCATGCCCACAGCCACCTAGGTGTTATACTTGTGACAGGTTTGGGCACATAGCCAGAGATTGCCCAGGGGCTAGTGCATCTAGAGTGACAGCTTCTCAGCCGAGATTCCCAGCATTACCAGCAGCACCGAGGGCAGGTGTGAGCCATATAGTTTCACAGGGATCATCGAGACCACAGACTAGATCACAGACTGGTCGACCATCTGGTAGCCAGGCTATGGGTCAGACCCAGCAGCAGCAGCAGCAGCAGAGGCCACAGACACGCCTGTTCACACTAGCAGATGCTGAGGCATGTGCTAGTCCGGACGTCGTTACAGGTACTATTTCTGTATTTTCTTGTTCTGCTAAAGTCTTGTTAGATCCTGGAGCGAATAGGTCTTTTGTTGGTCCTAGAGTGGCTAGGTGTGCTGATAGAGTGTTGTCACCTTTAGAGCCACCCATAGTTGTGTTGACTCCTCTAGGTGAGCAGATGACCTGTAGTAGAGTATACTTGGGTTGTGTGCTGACAGTGGGTACAGTACAGCTTGAGGCAGATTTGATACCATTGGGTATCAGTGATTTTGATGTGATAGTTGGTATGGATTGCTTATCCAGATACAGAGCCCGTATGGAGTGTTTCACAAAGAGGGTATGGTTCAGTCTTCCAGATGGGACAGAGTATTGTTTTGAGGGAGACAGACGGGTATTACCGACTTGTGTGATTTCTTGGATGAGTGCCAGACAGTTAATTCACAAGGGTTGTACAGCTTTTCTCGCACATGTTCGGGATGCATCAGTTGAGCCTCCAGAGTTGAGCAGTGTACCAGTTGTCAGAGAGTACGCAGATGTGTTTCCTGAGGATGTGACAGGGTTACCTCCAGCTCGAGAGATTGAGTTTGAGATTGAGTTATTGCCAGGGACAGCACCGATTTCTATTCAGCCATATCGGATGGCACCAGCTGAGTTGAAGGAGCTGAAGACTCAATTGGAGGATCTTGTGGATCGAGGATTCATCCGACCGAGTGTTTCTCCGTGGGGTGCGCCCGTCCTTTTCGTAAAAAAGAAGGACGGTACCCTTCGGCTTTGTATTGACTACAGGCAGCTGAACCGGGCCACTGTGAAGAACCGGTATCCGTTGCCGAGGATAGATGACTTATTTGATCAGTTGCAGGGTGCTTCAGTGTTCTCGAAGATAGACTTGAGATCGGGATACCACCAGTTGAGAGTTCGGGAGTCTGACATCCCGAAGACAGCATTCAGATCGAGGTATGGACACTATGAGTTTGTTGTTATGCCGTTTGGGTTGACGAATGCTCCTGCAGTGTTCATGGACCTCATGAACAGGGTGTTCCGAGAGTTGTTAGATCGATTTGTCATTGTATTCATTGATGACATATTGGTGTATTCGAGGACTCAGGAGGAGCACGAGGTGCACTTGAGGACAGTTTTAGACACACTTAGAGCACGACAGCTTTATGCCAAGTTCTCTAAGTGTGAGTTTTGGTTGAGTGAGGTTGGATTCTTGGGGCATGTTGTGTCAGCCAGTGGAGTGTTGGTAGACCCCAAGAAGATAGAGGCTATTGTTTCGTGGGAACCGCCTCGCAGTGTGACAGAGGTGCGTAGCTTTTTGGGCTTGGCAGGCTACTACAGACGGTTTGTAGAGGGCTTCTCGGTTTTAGCAGCACCTTTGACCCGGTTGACTCGCAAGGGTGTCTCGTTTGTGTGGACCGAGAAGTGTGAGCAGAGTTTCAGCGAGTTGAAGACCAGATTGGTTTCAGCTCCAGTGTTGACTTTACCAGTTAGTGGCAGAGGCTATGTTGTTTTCAGTGATGCCTCGAGAGTTGGATTGGGATGTGTATTGATGCAGGATGGGAAGGTAGTTGCCTATGCTTCTAGACAGTTGAGACCGCATGAGGGCAATTATCCAACCCATGACCTTGAGCTTGCAGCAGTGGTCTTCGCTTTGAAGATTTGGCGTCATTACTTGTATGGTGAGACGTGCCATATCTACACAGATCACAAGAGTCTCAAGTACCTTTCTCACCCAGAAGGAGTTGAACTTGAGACAGAGGCGTTGGCTTGAGTTGATCAAGGATTATGACTTGATCATTGACTACCATCCGGGCAAAGCCAATGTAGTTGCAGATGCTTTGAGTAGGAAGACCTCTTCTTCCTTGGCTTATGTGAGAGCCGAGTATATGCCTTTGTTGATGTGTTTGAGGGAGTCTGGAGTTCAGCTAGATAGTGATGAGACCGGAGCACTAGTTGCACAAATGGTGGTGAGACCGACATTGATTGATGAGATTCGAGCCAGTCAGCTTGAGGATCCAGCTTTGGTTAGAGTGAGACAGAGTCTGGACATCAGTGACAGTGCAGAGAGTTCAGTTAGTGAGTACAGAGTTAGAGATGACGGTATTCTGACTTTTCGAGGTCGTATGTGTGTACCAGATGACGAGGATTTGAGACAGAGGATTTTGATAGAGGCTCACAGTTCAGTATTCTCTGTACATCCGGGTAACACCAAGATGTATAGAGATTTGAGACAGTCTTATTGGTGGTCAGGCATGAAGAGGCACATAGCAGAGTTTGTTGCTCGATGCTTGGTTTGTCAGCAGGTGAAGGCCGAGCATCAGAGACCAGCAAGCATGTTACAGCCGCTTCCCATTCCAGAGTGGAAGTGGGAGCATGTCACCATGGACTTTGTGGTAGGTTTACCACGTGTGCAGCGGGGATACGATGCCATATGGGTGATAGTGGACAGACTCACCAAGTCTGCACATTTCCTCCCTATCAGAGTGACAGACACACCCGAGAGACTAGCATCGAGGTACATGGATGAGATTGTCCGGTTGCATGGTGTGCCAGTGACTATAGTGTCGGATCGAGATCCGAGATTCACTTCTCGATTTTGGGAGAAGTTTCACAGTGCATTGGGTACAGAGCTGAGGTTCAGTACAGCCTTCCATCCACAGACAGATGGTCAGTCGGAGCGGACTATACAGATTCTAGAGGATATGCTTAGAGCTTGTGTGTTGGACAGGCAAACCACTTGGGATCGATGCTTACCCTTAGTGGAGTTTGCCTACAACAACAGCTTTCAAAGGAGTATTGGTATGGCGCCGTATGAGGCACTGTATGGGCGTAGGTGTCGTACTTCATTGTGTTGGGATGAAGTTGGTGAGAGGCGTCTTGACAGTCCAGAGTTAGTGGACCAGGCTACTCAACAGGTTGTTTTGATTAGAGAGCGGTTGAGAGTAGCTCAGAGCAGACAAAAGAGTTATGCAGATCACCGTAGACGAGACTTGGAGTTTGCAGTGGATGATAGGGTATTCTTGAAAGTAGCGCCTTGGAAGGGGGTGATCAGATTTCAGCAGCGGGGCAAGCTAGCCCCGAGGTATATTGGTCCCTACCGTATTGTTGACAGAGTTGGCCCAGTGGCATACAGATTGGAGTTACCACCAGAGTTAGAGAGGATCCACAACGTCTTCCATGTGTCCATGTTGAGGAAGTACGTGCCGGATCCATCTCATATATTGGAGACACCACCGATCGAGATCGCCAATGATTTATCTTATTCGACTCATCCAGTGGTCATAGTGGACAGAGCGGTGAGACAGTTACGCAGCCGCAGTGTGCCTATGGTTTATGTTTTATGGCGTAGTGACCATATGGAAGAGAGGACTTGGGAACCAGAGCAGTTGATCAGACAGCAGTATCCACATTTGTTTGAGGATTCCGGTAAGTGAATTTCGGGGACGAAATTATTATAAGGAGGGGAGGATGTGAGACCCCGTCTTTTTGATAGTCTAGTCAGCATCCGAATTTAGTTAGATTATTCGGATTGGTCGATTTGAGTGAGTTGACCCTTTGACCGTCATAGCTGACCTTTTGACCGAGTGACGTGGACATAGTCATAGAGCCTAGGTGTCAGGTTTAGAATGTTTAGAACGTCATGTCGTTGGTGGTATGTCGATAATTTGCATGACGAGTCGTTTCGGAATTTTAACGTGCATTAGAGTAATTTGTCGATTTATGCATTGTTTGAGGTTTGAGTCATGAGGATATAGCCCATTCTACTCTTTTGATCCGTATAAAGATTTTTGGAGGCCCGTTTTGAGTGGCCGTAGGCCTTTGGGCTGACTTACCTTTCGTGGGCTCGATTTCGGTTTCCCGAGCCCAATTACGTTTTAGAAGCCCGATTTCAATATTTTGAGTTTTTAATTTTTATTTTACCTCAGTTATGATATAATTGGGCTATTTTATTAATAAGACAGGTTAGGGAAATTTAAAAAAAAAAAAAAAAAAAAAAAAAAAAAAGAAAGAAGTAAAAAAGCAAAAATCAAAGTCAATGGTCAAAAGTAAAAGTAAAAAAAAAAAAAAAAAAAAAAAAAAAAAAAAAAAAGGATTCCAGCTTACCAGCTCACGTGAGCACCTTCCTCACATTCTTTCCCTTTCCCCCATTTCCCTTCAAATGTCGAGAGCTTCCAAACATTAAACCCACAAAATTCCCAAACACAAAAATCCTCCCTATTTCATTTCTATATCAAATTAAGGAGTGGATGTTGTTCCAAAACCTAATTCTAACCCTCCTCCATATATTTCTCAGGTAATAGGTTTATTTATGGAGTTTTTATATTTATTTGAGTATTTTTTTGTATTTTCGGATTTTATGAGTTTTTACTTGAATTCTTCATTTTCTGAGCTGATTTGTGGTTGATTTAGCAAGAGTAGATGTCCATTAACATAGTCTGATAGTCTAGATTGCTGGAAAACATCATTTGATCCATGATTGATCATTTTGGGTATCAATGGCATTTTGGTAATTTCGGGATTTGAATGATTTTGTGAAATTGGATGGAATTGGATGAAATTGGTTGATGCTATTGCTTGAGTTAGGTTTTTTATGTGTTGTAGTGTAGGTTGGTTGAATTAGGAAACCAATTTTGATGTTGGTAGAGCTTGGAATTGGAAATTGAACTTAGGATCGATTGCGTATGTGAGGGAATTTATTATTTTCTTAAGGAATTGAGTGGTTTGAGTTTCTAGAGGTTGAATTGAATAATTTGGGACTTAGAGTGAGTGTTAGAGGAGTCTCGTAGATTGTTTTTATTTCTGGTCATTTTTCGAGTTTATTATTTTTGGGTTTGTTCTTAGTACGATTTTGTGTGTATGATTGTTTAGGTGGTATTTCAGCGATCGATAAGGGCAAAGGCTTAGCCGTCGAGTCGTCTGCGCGTCAAGAGGTGGGAGACTATGTTTCATTTACATGCGCGGAAATGTTTTGGTTTTATTAATTAAAATCGGATATATGCTTGGTTTTGAATAGAGGCAATATGTGCATTGATGCATGACTTTGCATATTAGGTTCATTATGCGTGTGGCATGTTTATGATGCATAAAATATTTTTATGAACCTATATGCATGCCTGTGACGTGATTGAGATACTTTGCGAGAATTAATTGATTTATATTGATTTCTTAAAATGTGGGACTTTTATGCGAACTTTTGAATTGTTTTTGGATTGCATCATAATCGATTTGAATTATGATATGATTTGAGATCTTTTTCACAATTGCGAAGTACGTATATTCATATACGATTTCTAGGATTTGATCTTGGAATTGACGATAACAACGCTTGGCCAATGCGGAGGTAAGTGGATGAGCACCCTTAGATAGAAGGGTATTCCCTTGCCTAGGAGTATAAGGTGGTGAGTATAGGCCTTGTGACGGTGTGAGTATCAGGCTATACATGATATGCCTTCGGGCTTTGCGAGTTGTGCGTGAGTTGGGATTTGTGTGATAGTGCGTTTTCTCCACATTTCCCTAGGACAACACTGGTGGCAGGGGATTTATATTTATTTGAAAATATGTATTTAAATTAGCCACCAGTGGGCTTCCGATTTCCCTTTGGCCCGGGTTATCAGGCGAAGCAGTTTTAGTGGTCCTCCCCGAGAGATTTTGGCATAGTAGCCACGTGTTTGAGACTTTGAGATTTTGTAATATTTGGACTTGTGCTCGACATATCGGTTTATGATTTCAAACTCAGTCGTACGTAATTGATTTTATTTATATGAGTTCGTTGCATGATTAGCATCATGGATTAAATGTGATTTTATTATTAAGCATTATATTGTTTATACTCGTTTTCGTATGTGCCTCTATTCCACCGTAACTGTTTATGACGCTGTGACTCTCACTGAGGTCCTCGAGATCTCACCCCCTCTTGTTGTTATCTTTTCAGGACTAGGTTGAGGCTTGGCTAGCAGACTTCCTTTTGAGGTCGAGGTTTCTGGTTTGTCATAGGGCTGGACTACTGCATATGACACGTTTGAGAACTCGACACTATCATTATTATTTTGGATTTGTGTATGCTTGCTTATCTTGTTTGCATACTTGTTTATTGAAACTATGATCCCTTATTGGGTTTGGGTTGATGCATGTTATTGGACTTATTTTGATAAAGTATGTTTGGGGTCGTGTGGCCTGTTGTGTGTGAAATTAAGTCTTCCGCTGTTTGTGAATGCACTTTGTGTTTGATTTGGTTGTGTCGAGGTTTCCGGTTAAATGCATGCTCCATTTTAAAGAAAATTAAGAAGGTTCAAATTTATATGTAATTTTACTTATTTTACGAGTTTGATTTGAGGATAAGCCTTGTGTGGTTTCAATTGGGCCACGAGTTGGGCCAATTGGGACTGCACGGCGGTGAGGAGCCCAATTACCGGGTTCGGGTCCTCACATTAACAATGTCAGATCATTAGGTGATTGTAGCTCTACCTAAATCGATACCCATAACTTGCAAGTAAAGGTTAATAAATGCGCATCATAAAAGTAAACCCCGTCCAACCTTATTCCTCAGAAATAGATCTGGCATATTCACGACCCGGAGAGCTCTCAAGGTTGGTATAGGTTACCCTATACCGACACATGCTACGTGCATATTGTTATTCGAAAATATACGACGCAATATGACAAACGTATACCATTATAATTCAATTAAATGTAACCGGGTGTCACAAATTCAGCGATTATAAGAATTAGACTACTATGCATGTTCATATGATTCAAATTATTGTATGATCTAAGAGTTTAAATTTAAGAAAACATAAACCTACTATGCATGCCCATGCACACACCAACCACTAATGTTTTATGGTATTTCTTCCTTAGGATTTGATTCCGGAGGAGTCTGAATTTGTCAATTTATTGCCATACCTGTTAAACAAAAGTTCATCTTTGAATCATTCACATGCCATGTCATAATTCCCTAATTACACTATTCCAACTCATAACATTGACTCTATATGTTAAACATCGATCAGACAAAATTTTTGACCCTTCTTATTATTTTTTTCTATTTTTCTATCAACTTTCACGATTTAATTAACATATCAAACGACATCAGATTTTATTAAAATTTAGTATCATTGGATTCCTCTAAATTTCTAGTATTGTTTTCTAATTTTCAATATTTTTCTTCCTTTTTCCTTTATTTTTCCTTGATTTTTCTTTTATTTTCCTGTTTTTCTGCTAATTTCTACCAATTTTCTATTAATTCCTTACGAACCTACACGTGGCAGCATGAGCGTGCGCTAGTACACGTCCAAACCTCCACGGTGCCGACATGTAGCTTGCCCTGAGCCTGCCATGACTCATCCAAGCCTATCCTCCTAGGCTTTAAATGACCCGTCGCTTTCCTTCCTATCAATCTACATGTCATTCATGCTTAATTTAAATGACAGATCTTTCGTACTTAACATAAACGACCGGTATCCTAACCCTCCTTTTATACAACTCGTCACACAGGCCAGCCACTAGCCGACGTATTGCCGAGACATCCTTGGATGACTCGTCGTCCAAAGGTCGTCTTCTTCCCCAGCATGACATCCTTAGGTCAGCGACTTATCGGAATTCCTCTCCACTTTTACTTAATTCACTCAGTTGAAGATCCAATGATCTCAATAAACATATCAAAATGAAGTTCTCCATCACCCGAGTTAAACCCACGCATTAATCATACATTTTACAAGATTTAAAACCATAAATTCATGGATTTAAGCATTAGATCTCTTCGGGAAAATATATACCCGATTCTACCGGTGGTTCACACTATTTCTCACGATCACTCGCTATCCTTTCTCCTTTTTCTCTCACAGGTATTCGCACTGGAAATGAGGGATTTTTCTAGCTAAAACAAAGTATACCCATGTGTGTTGCCTTTACTGGATTTCTTCCGGCCACGCATGAGCTGAACGGGGAGACGAGTGTAGGTGGTACACGTGTAGGGTGGAAAATAGCCTCCGGTGATGACTAATCCCCGAAGACGATACGACAATGTTTCGAGCTTAAGGAAACGACGTCGTATGAGGGAGGATAACTAGGGTTTTCTAACCCTAGTTCTGCGTTGGTTCAAAACGATGGAGGTGTCCATCGTTTTAAGGACCCAAACCTAACCTATTAGGACCCTTACCACCATGAAACCCAAACAAGCCCTTCCATGGACCTATCTGAATCCCACAAGGCTCAAGTCACACTAATAACAAATTTTAAAGTTCATTCTTATGCTTTTAAAGGTTAGAGCATTTTTAACATTAGACATACAATCTGGTATCATACGGAGTGAATAAAAACCATTAGCGGAAGTCTTTATAAATAATCAAAGGAACCATTAACACACAAGTCCCAAAGGAGTCTCAAAATCTAGCAAATAATCCCAAACATGTTTCAGAAACTGGGAGAAAAATTAGAAAATCATAAAACCAAAAAGTAGTCCAATCAAGCAAGCATGAATCAAGGTATATGCGTAATCAATCCAGGAATAAAGGAGGCATGCGAATGTGGTGTAATATCGTCCCTCCATGCAACTTTAATCTCACACCCCATTACCGTTGACAGAAGATGTACCTAAGCCTAAAAAATAGAAAAAACAATAGGATGAGATTAAAGAATCTTAATAGGGTCACAACATCATAAGATCTGCAAAAATCTAAATAATTATCTCCCAATCAACATCAGATTTGCATATACTACTAAAGGGGTATCAAACAAACATCAAACAAGCACAATAAGTGTAAGGACCCAAATCTCATATTCCAAAATTTGCTCCTAATCGGACCCTTACCACCGTGAAACCCAAACAAGCCCGAACCAGAACCTATCTGAATTGCACAAGGCTTATTATCTATCTAGTTTTGATTTTAGCATATTAATGCCTTTAAGATTTTGAAGTTTGGAGCATGATATTGGACAAATATTCTGGTATCATACGGAGTGGATAAAACATCAGCGAAAGTCTTTAAATTTAATCCATGAATCCATAATACACAAGTCTCATAGGGATCCAAATTTCTAGCAAATAACCCCCAACATAGTTCAGAAACAACAGGCAAAGGAGGACGCTTGAGAAACTAGAAAAATAGTCCAATCAATGATCATATTGTATGCACAAGAAACCAAGGAGACAAAATGTGCAAATGTGATGCGATATCGCCCTGCTGTGCAGCCTTGATTCTCACACACTGGTACCTCGAACAACAAATGTAACTAAGACTGAAAAATTGGTGAAAATAACAGGATGAGATTACAATAATCTTAGTAGGGTCACAACATCATAAGATCTACAGAAATCTTAAACAAACATCTCCCAAACAACAACAGATCATCCCTACATCTAAGGGTATCACGCAATTCAAGAATCAATCCAAGGTTAGGGCCGAAACTAAAGCTGAGGGTGGACTGCAAACACTTTTGAAAATCAGAAGTACACAGGCAGGAAAAACTCATCAATCATATCGCCAATAGGAAAAGGCCATCCCCTTCCACCTGTGTTGTCCAAGGCTTCTCTTCAAAAAGGGTAAAAGAGGTTAGCACACAAGCTAATCAGCAAGCCTATTCATTCTGCAACATACGGACAAGGCATCTAAACCACACAGGGCCAAGGGCATCCAAATCACACAAGGATAATGGCATTTTGCCACACAAGGACAAGGCGTCTAGCCACACAAGGACCAGGCTTCCAGCGTGCACATGCTAGGGATGCCACCTATATGACTCGCATACCAGTAAGAACCTCTCCTCTCCCCAGGATAATCAGCGCTTACCCCGAATGGCCACCGGAAAGGATCCTGACAAACAAACACATACAAGCACACATAGGCAAACACATAGCATAATACCACAACAGGGTATTCTCAATTATGTCAAAACACAATCAACATGTTCAATGCACACAACACATGCAAATTAGACACTTATAACCTAACTCAAGGGTTCGGTATAACCTAGAGGATCACATCTTGACCTACAATTCAAGCATACTCACTACAACATATGCGCATACACTTATCATACATGTAGTTACCGAAATTAACAAGCAAACAATAAGGATCTCTGAAGAAATCGATGAGGCATAGATCTTACCTCTCTTGTCTTTGAACAAGAAGCTATTCCTTTGCCTTTATTCAAGGGAACCGAACCACCTATAACATCATAAGGCAAAGACAAAACCAAACCAAGCATGCATACTCAATAACCAATTGAATACCCTATTTCCTCACCAAACCTTTCAAAAACCAGTGATCAGATATCATAGGTACCTCCCATTTGGATGTGTGATGTGATAGCCAAGAACTTAACAAGATTCAACCTGAATTACCATCTCAATTAACTATACGAATTTCGGCACTAAGAATAGGGCACAAGACAAATTACGATGTCATGCATACAAGGTAATAGGGTTGAAATTTCATGTTAACAAGGAAGGATTACGTGTTTGTAACATGTACAAAAAAAGAAACAAGATCAGAATCCAGTAGGTTAATCAATTGATCAAGATAGGCAACAAATAGGGTAAAGGTAGGGCATGCCGATTTCATGTATAGAACAGATTCAAAGAATGAATTCATGATTTTTCATCATGAAAGGATGTTAAAAAATCATATAACCAAGAGGAACAACAACAAAAATCAATTGAAGTCAGAATCACAAATTTTTGAAACCTAATCCCGTCGAAATATGACCTATATTACGACAAAGAAAAACTAACATCCAGACAAAAAAACCAAGATAGTTGGATAGAGAACAGAAAGATCTTTCCAATAAGCTATGATTTGCAAGAATTTGACAAACGATGAGAGAGTTATGCTATTTTGAAGTTCAAATAGATTTTGGCAGCAATAGGGAGGTGTAGGGTTTTTGGTTGGACGAATTTTGTATATTTTGTGTAAGGTTTAAGTATGGCCGCCTTTCTCTTTATATAGAGGGTGGTTATGGGATTAATTTCCCTACTTTAAGGGTTAGATTAAAGTAAAATAATTATCAGAATTAAATTCTATAATTATCCTCCCTTAATTTTAAGGTTTTTATTTTCTAAGGTAATTATCAACTAATAAAGAACAAAATCAAAAAGAATTAAAACCAGAAATAATTACTAGACATTACATACCAATTTCGGCCATCACACATCCTTTTCTTCTGGGAAAAAATGATCTTTTCCCTTGCACTGGCTTCTGGACTTCTGGGACTCAAAATTCGGGGTCTCACATCCTCTCCTCCTTATAAGAATTTCGTCCTCGAAATTTCGGAACAAGTACCTACTATACAAATAGGTAAGGAAATTTTGCATGCATAGATTCCTCAGTCTCCCAAGACTGTTCCTCGATTTGGCCATTATGCCAACCAACTCGTACCATAGGCACGCTTCGACTGCAAAGCTGACGAACTAACTGATCTAGTATGGCAACTGGCTGTACGGGAAAGGATAGGTCTTCAGCAACCTCGACTGGTGGTTCTTTGAGCACATGAGCACGGTCTCGCACATACTTTCTCAAAATTGAAATGTGAATGACGTTGTGAATTCTTATCATATTTGGAGGTAAGGCAACTCAGTATGCAACAAGGCCAATCCTCTCAATAATGTCATACGGACCAATGTAACGGGATGCTAGCTTACCTCATTGCTGAAAATGAAGGACATCTTTCCATGGGGCAACCTTCTAAAATACTCTATCACCTACTGCAAATTCCAGCTCCCTTCGTTGATTATTGGCGTAGTTTTTCTGCCGATCTTGGGTTGTCTTTAGCCGTTGTCGAATCAAGTTCAACTGCTCTATTACTTGATCAATCAATTCCAAATTGTCTAGGCATATCTCACCTACTCCATTCCAGCAAATAGGTGTTCTGTAGTGTCTCCCATATAATACTTCATAAGGTGGCATACCGATGCTTGCATGAAAGCTATTGTTGTAAATGAATTCTTCCAACGGCAAGCATCGATCCCAACTGGTATGCTGGTCTAGTACACTCACACGTAGCATATCTTTGAGTGTCAAAATCGTCCTTTTTGATTGGCCATCAGTCTAAGGATGAAATGTTGTACTGAAATTCAATCTCGAACCCAGTGTATTTTGAAATTTCTCCCAAAATTGTGATGTGAAACAAGGGTCACGATCTGAAACGATAGAAACTGGCACTCTATGCAATCAAACAATCTCATCCAAGTAGCGAACAACCAATTTCTCAGATGTATCTGACACACGTACGAGAAGAAAGTGTGCAGATTTTGTCAATCGATCCACGATCACCCAAATGGCATCATATCCTCACTGAGATCTAGGCAATCCGGTCACAAAATCCATTGTGGCATGCTCCCACTTCCATTCTGGAATCGAAAGTGACTGAAGTAGACCTGCGGATCTTTGATGCTCGATCTTTATTTGTTGACATATGAGGCATCGAGCAATGAACTCAGCAATGTGACGCTTCATGTTCGACCACCAATACTGCTCCTTTAAGTCTCGGTACATCTTTGGACTACCAGGATGGATAGCGAACTTTGAACTATGCGCCTTAGATAAAATAAGATTACGAATATCAACATCTTGTAGAACACATACCCGATTTCTAAAGACAAGGACGTCGTCATCTCGTACTCTGAAATCGCGAGCTATGGCATCAACACCATCAGATTTTGGATCCTCTAATTGCTGATTCCGGATTTCCTCAATCAAGGTAGGCATGACTTTGATTCGTGCCAATATCGAACCAAAAAAATTCAGTGCCAAGATGCACACGGGTAGCTTTCAAATCCAGCAACATTGGCATGTATTGGGTGCGCATGTAAGCCAAAACTGATGAAGAAGGAGGATGAAATTTTTGGCTTAAGGCATTAGCAACTGTATCTGCTTTTCCCGGATGATATTCAATGATCAGGTCGTAGTCCATAATCAGCTCCACCTATGTTCGTTGTCTCATATTCAACTCTTTTTGCATAAGAAGATACTTCAGGAAGCTCCATTTTGCAGTATAAGTAATGTCGCCATATCTTCAACGCAAACACCACGGCTGCAAGCTCCAAATCATGCGTCGGATAGTTTCTTTTGTATGGTTGCAATTTTCGGGAAGCATAGGCAACGACTTTCCCGTCTTACATTAATACGCATCCAAGTTCGGATTTCAAGCATCGCTGTAAACCATATACTCCTTTCCGCCAATAGGTAAGGTAAGGATAGGTACGGAAACTAATCGGTTTTTCAGTTTTTCAAAACTTCGCTGGCACTTCTAGGTCAACACAAATGCCTCTCCTTTGCGTGCCAATTTTTTCAAAGGTCCAACAAGCGATGAAAAATTTTCCACGAAGCGCCGGTAGTATCCAGCTAAGCCAAAGAAACTTCGAACTTCAAACAAAGTTCGCGGGGGTTCCCAAGCAACTAGGGCTTCAATCTTCTTTAGATCAACTAAAACACCTTGGGCAGAAACAATATGGCCAACGAACCCAAGTTCGTGTAACCAGAATTCGCACTTAGAGTACTTTGCGAACAATCGATGATCCCTCAAAACATTCAGCACAATCCGCAAGTGCTCAACATGCTCCTTTTCAGATTTTGAATAAATTAGAATGTCATCGAGGAAGACTATCACAAACTTGTCCAGGAACTCACTAAACACTCGATTCATCAGGTCCATAAACACGACTGGTGCATTGGTCAAACCAAATGGCATAACTAGAAATTCGTAATTGTCATATAGCAATCTGAATGAGGTCTTCGGAATATCAGCATCATTAACTTGCAATTGATGCTATCTAGATCTAAGATCGATCTTGGAGAACACGGCTGCACCCTGGAGCTGGTCGAACAAATCGTCAATATGCGGAAAATGGTAACTGTTTTTCACGGTCACACGATTCAACTGCCGATAGTCAATGCACAGTCGTGGTAAATCATCTTTCTTTTTTACGAATAAGACAGGTGCTTCCCATGGTGACACACTGGGTTGGATGAAACCACGATCTAACAAATCTTCCAATCGCATTTTCAATTCCTTCATTTTCGCAGGAGCCATACGATACGGAGGAATGGAAATCGGATTCGTACCAGGCACTAACTCAATGCCGAACTCCACTCCATTGCTAGTGGCAAACAGACCATGTCTTCTGGAAATACATCTAGAAATTCGTAAACCACTGGAACAGAATCTAGATCCGAGAATTCTTTAGAAACATCATGTGCATACGCGAGGTACGCTGTACATCCCTTGCTGATTAATCGCTTCGCATCAAGCCAGGAAATCATGTAGGTTGGAACAACTCGCCTATCACCTTCAAAACAATACTCGACACCATCAAGAAAAGT
This sequence comes from Passiflora organensis, assembly GCA_019739055.1. Lineage (NCBI taxonomy): Eukaryota > Viridiplantae > Streptophyta > Magnoliopsida > Malpighiales > Passifloraceae > Passiflora > Passiflora organensis. The sequence continues at coordinate 53,127 of JAEPBF010000324.1, read as the reverse complement.
GAACCACACTCGCTTGGTGAAACACTCCATACAGGCTTGATACTTTGCTAAACAATCCATGCCTAAGATCACATCTAACTCTCGGATGTCCAATGAAATCAGATTCACCTCCAATACATTTGGACCCATACGTACAGTACAACCGATGTAGACTAGATCACAAATCAGTTGCTCGTCCAAAGGAGTTAGAACCGCAATAGGAGGAGACAAGGGAGACAGAGGTCGATCCATGCTAAGTGCTATCCTTGGACTTATAAATAATCTGTTTGCTCCAAGATTTAACAACACTTTAGCATTTTAAGAAAAGACTGAAATAGTACCTGTCACCACATCAAGGCTAGCCTCGGCATCATGAACTATGGCATTAACACCATCAAAAAGTTTGCTTCCGAATTTCAATTAGTTTCGGATCCTCTAATTGCTGATTCCGGATTTCCTCAAACAAGGTAGGTGTGACTTCGATTCGTGCCAACAATGAACTAGAATAATCAGAGCCAAGATGCACACAATTAGTCCTCAAATCCAGCAACATAGGCATGTAATGGGTGCGCATATAGGCCAAAATCGATGGGGAAGGAGGATGAAACTTTCGGCTTAAGGCATTAGCAACAACATTTGACTTTCTAGTATGATATTCGATGATGAAATCGTAGTCTTTGATCAGCTCTACCCATCTTCGTTGTCTCAAATTCAATTCTTTTTGCGTGAGTAGGTATTTCAAGCTTTTGTGACCAGTGAAGATTCGGCATGTCTCGCCGTATAAGTAATGTCGCCATATAACACCACGACTGCAAGCTCCAAATCATGTGTAGGATAGTTACTTTTATGCGGTCGTAACTGTCGGGAAGCATATGCAATGACTTTCTCTTCTTGCATCAATACGCATCCAAGTCCGGATTTCGATGCATCGCTGTAACCCAAATACTCCTTTCCTCTAATGTTCTCGTTCCACTCGAGCTCACCCTTGAACATCAGTTTATTTTCAATGGTGCGGCAAGCAATGAAAAATTCATCACAAAGCGACGGTACCTGTCACCACATCAGGACTAGCCTTAGCATAAGTTAGGGTTAATAACCTTGTTGGTCTTGGTTGCGCCTCACTTGTGGATCCATTGGGTAGTCCTCCTGGTGCGCGTGTTGGAGGTTTGGTGGGGTTAGCATACCCAACTCGGCTTGCACTAGATGTGCCTGTGATACGTCTTGGCTTCTGGCTTTCCCGCTGAATGTGCCCCATTTTGCCACAATTGTAACATCGACATTGTTGAGTATTCCACGTAGTTCCACTGGAATTCGAACCAGAAAAGTTCTTCTTGTTGTTACTTCCATTACCGTTAATTTTTTGAGGATAGGACCTGAAAGGATAGAGTCCCATACGCCGATTAAATTTCAAATCTTGCCGGAAGGATCCACCACTAGTGGTTGCGAATGGCCTTTTGGTTTGCATGATCTTTTCGGCTTTAGTCGTGGCAACAATTAGTTCTTGCAAATTCTGTACCGGTGTCGTACCAATGATGGTTTTGAGTTCTATACACAGCCCATCCTGAAATCGCCTCGCAAGCTGGTACGGTGAGCGATCATCTTCAGGTGCAAATCAGGACAATTCCCTTAATGCCTTTTCATATTCCAGCACTGAATGGGTTCCCTGTTCAAGCTTGTAGAAAGCTTTTCGCTGCTTACTTTTATGGAATCTCGTATAAAACCTTTCGTCGAATTCATATCAAAATTCTTCCCATGTAGGCAGACGGTCGCCAAATCGCAAGCTCACAGCTGTCCACCATACGAGGGCTTCTCCCTCCAATAAGAAAGTGGCGATGGCTACCTTGTCATCATCATAGATACGTAAAAACAAAGATACTCGGTACAAGGTGTCGATCCATTCGGGAGCGGCAGCAGCTCCGGCTGAACCATTGAAATCTTTACATCCCAACTGTTGAGCTTCCTTCAATAGTTTTGTAATCATAACAGGAAGTCTCTCGGCCTTCTTAGGATGTGCCGGCTGTACAGGTTCAAGTGGAGGAATAGGTTCTTCCACAGGCGCGGGTCCAGGAGCATTCTGAAGTTGCGCCTCCATACGCTGTTGATTTGCAGAAATTCCTTGCAATACGTTTAAGATTTGTGCCATCATATGATCGATGGCTGGTGCCTTAGGTTGGTTTTCGGGCTCAGCTTGCCCACCCTGCTTAGTTTGTGCATTCGGCTCCTCTTGCTGAACCTCATACCTATCCCGTTGATTCCTTTTAGAGTTCAATCTTGCCATACTATACAAACATACGATTGTTACTTAACACAACTAATTACGATACTAGGAAAAGAAGTGGTACATGGTGGAGAGGCATCCACCGGACGATATGCAGATGCTATAAATCAAAGTACTCATGCACATGAGTATGAAATTTTTGGAAACCACATGCACACATGCAATTCACACTCGGGAATTACCTCAACACACACATAAGCACTCAACAACAGTACAAACCATACACAGAAATCATGCAAAACCACATCTCATGCATTCGGCAACAAACATGTCTCACACATATTCACATTCGGCAAGCATAGGGTTCACACAAAACATACTTAACTTGCATACAAATCAATCACATGCTCGGCAAACTTGACAATAATACATAAAGATATACCTGGCAATGATAAGAAATCATATAGGGATACTTAGCAGCATGCACCAACAAATACACATTCTCGACAATGATAAGAAACCCAGCTAAACACTCAAAAACACATCAACTCATACAAGACATAAAAATACTCATAGACACGCAACAAGTTAATCAATTAGACACGAAATTTAAACATTTCTAACCAGGTTCTTAACATCTGATTAATTTTTGGTATTAGCCCTCTAAGTAAGTAGGTGTGTGCGCATGTACCTTCCAAAATCAACAATCTAGTTAGGATACAGTAAATCATATAACCTAGACCATGCTCCGCTACCAAACCTGTAATGACCCCAATTCCTACCTATTAAAATATGCTCCGTTTAAGGCCATTACTGTCGTGAAATCCAAACAAGTCCCCAAAGACAACTAGAACCTATCTGAATCCCACCAGGCTTACCCATTATTTTTTTTTGACTTTTAGCATGATCGTTCTATATGTTTAATAACAAATGGAGCATGATATTGGACAATCATTCTGGTATCATACGGAGTGAATAAAACATCAGTGGAAGTCTTTAAATTTAATTATTAGAATCAAAACGCACAAGTCCCAAAGGGATCTAAATAACCAGCAAGAAATCCTCCAACATGTTCGAAAATATAACAAGCAAAAGAGGGATCTTTAAAACCCAGAAAAGTAGTCCAATCTATGATCATATTGTATGCGCAAGCAACCAAGGAAATAGGAATGCAAAGGTGATGCATTATCGCCCCGCCGTGCAACCTTGATCTCACGCACTGGTACCACGAACAGTGAATGTACCTAAGCCTGAAAAATGGTGGAAACAACAGAATGAGATTAAAAAAATCTCAGTAGGGTCACAACATCATAAGATCTGCAGAAACCATAAACACAAATCTCCCAAACAACATCAGATCATTCCTAGCAACTAAAAGGGATCATGCAATTCAAGAATTCAGGCAGGTAGAACTCATCAGATTGCTCTCGGCAATGAAGAAGAAAGGCCATCCCCTTGCACCTGTGTTGTCCAAGGCTTACAGCACAAAAGGTAAATGGTTAACACACAAGCTATTCAGTAATCCTATTCATCTTGCCACACAAGGACAAGTCATCCCAAGCCACACAAGGACAAGAGCTTCCTGCCACACAAGGATAGGGCTTCTGGCCACACAAGGACCAGTCATCCCAAGCCACACAACGACAAGGGCTTCCTGCCACACAAGGACAAGGCTTCTGGCCACACAAGGACCAGACAGCCAGCGAGCTCATGCTGGGGATTGCCACCCATACAACTCCCATACCAGTAAGAACCTCCCCTCTCATAAGGAGCATCATCGGTTACCTCGAATGGCCATTGGAAAAGGATCCTGACACACAAATCGTACCAGCACACACAAGCATGTACAAAACACAATACCACAACAGGTTATCCTTAATCATGTTAGAACAGAATCAACATGTTCAATACACACAACACATGGAACCTAGGCACTTATATCCTATCTTAAGGGATTCGGTATAGCCTAGAGGATCTCATCTTGGTCCGTAATTCAAGCATTCCTACTACAACATATGCGCATACAACATTACATGTAAAGGCACCGAAATTAACAAGCAAACAACAAGGATCTCTCGAGAAACTAATGAGGCTTAGATCCTACCTCAATTGTCTCTGAACAAGAAGCTATTCCCTTGCCTTTATTCAATAATTTTGCACTACTTATATAGCATTACAAGGCAAAGCCAAAACCAAACTATGTATGCATATCTAATATATAATTAAATACCCTATTTCCTTACCAATTACACTCACCAAAACTATCAGAAACCAGTGATCAGATGTCGCAGGTACCTCCCTGTTGGATGTGTGATGTGATAGCTAAGAACTTAACAAGAAACAACCTGAATTACCATCCCTAATTATCATACAATTTTCAGCACTAAGAATAGAGCAATAGGGAAAATTGCAATTTCATGTTAACAAGTTGTAGGAGTTGCGATCTCATGTCAACAAGGAAGGATTAAAGGTTTATAACATGTATAATCAAAAGAAACAAGATCAGAATCCAATAGGTTAATCAATTGATCAAGATAGGCAACAATAGAGCAGTAGGGCAAAGGTAGGGCATACTGAATTCATGTATAGAAAAGATTGAAATTATGAATTCATGATTGTTCATTATGAATGGATATTAAACAATTATACGAATAAAGGTAACAATATAAGAGATCAATCAAAGGCAGAATTATAAAAATCTGAAAACCTAATTCCGCAGAATTTCGATTTAACTTTTAGAGAAAGAAATACTAACCTGTAGATGAAAAACTAAAAATTTTTAGAAAGAGGATGAAGAGAGCTTTCCAAAAAGCTATTATTTGCAGGAATCCGACAGACGATGAGAGAGTTATGCTTGTTTAAAGTTCAAGAAGATTTTGGACTTCTAGGACTGAAAATTCAGGGTCTCACATCCTTCCCTCCTTATAAGAATTTCGTCCTCGAAATTTTTAACACAAGTACCTAAGCAAACAGATAAGGAAATTTTGCACGCATTGATTCCTCAGTCTCCCAAGACTGTTCCTCAATTTTTTCATTAAGCCAAACAACTCGCACCATAGGCACACTTCGACTGCAAAGCTGTCGAACTAACTGATCTAGTATGGCAACTGGCTGTACGGGATAGAATAGGTCTTCAGCAATTACAACTGGGGGTTCTTTAAGCACGTGAGCAGGGTCTTGCACATACCTTCTTAGCATAGATACATGGAACACATTGTGATTTCTTTCCATATGTGGAGGTAAGGCAAGTCGGTATGCAACAAGGCCAATCCTCTCAACAATGTCATACGGACCAATGTAACGAGGTGCTAGATTACCTCGCTGCTGAAAAAGAAGGACTTCATTCCATGGGGAGACCTTCAAAAACACTTTGTCACCTACCGCAAATTCTAGTTCCCTCCGTCGATTATCGGCATAGTTTTTCTGTCAATTCTAGGCTTTTTTTAGCCATTGTCGAATCAAGTTCAACTGTTCCGTTGCTTGATCAATCAATTCTGGATTGTCTAGGCATCTTTCTCCTACTTCATTCCAGCAAATGGGAGTCCTGCAACGTCTCCCATATAATGCTTCATAAGGTGCCATACCGATGCTTACATGAAAACTATTGTTGTAAGAAAATTTTGCCAATGGCAGGCATCGATCCCAACGGGTTTGCTGATCCAACACACTCAATCGTAGCATGTCTTCGAGTGTTTGAATCGTCCTTTCTGTTTGGCCATCGGTCTGGGGATGAAATGCTCTACTGAAATTCAATCTCGAACCCAGCGCATTCTGAAATTTCTCCCAAAATCGTGAGGTGAAACGAAGGTCACGATCTGAAACGATGGAAACTGGCACTCCATGCAACCGAATAATCTCGTTCAAGTTATGAACAACCAATTTCTCAGGTGTATCTGTCATATGTATAGGGAGGAAGTGTGCAGATTTCGTCATACGATAAAGGTAACAACATCAGAGATCAATCAAAGGCAGAATTATAAAAATCTGAAAACCTAATTCTGCCAAATTTCAATTTAACTTTTAGAGAAAAAAATACTAACCATCAGAGAAAAAAAAAATGGTTGGAAAGAGGATGAAGAGAGCTTTCCAAAAAGCTATTATTTTCAGGAATCCAACAAACGACGAGAGAGTTATGCTTGTTTGAAGTTCTAGAGGATTTTTACAATTCTTTAGAATTTCGATTTAAGTTTAGAGAAATAAATACTATTGTTTAGACAAAAATCCATAGATGGTTGAAAATAGAATGAAAATATCTTTCAAACAAGCTATTATTTGCAGGAATCTGGCGAACGATGAGACAGTTATGCGTGTTTGAAGTTCAAGAAGATTTTGGCAGAAATTGGGAGGTGTAGGGTTTTTAGGTCCTACGAATTTTGTGTGGCTGACTTCCTATTTATATAAGATGGTTATGAGATTATAATCCCTATCTTCAAGGCTTAATTAAAGTAAGATAATTATCAGTATTAAATTCTGTAACTATCCCCCTTAAACTTAGGGGTTTTTTTATTTCCTAAGGTCATTATCAACCAATAAAGAATCAATTTAAAAGGAATTAATACCATAAATAATGACTAGACATCCCTTACCAATTTCGGTCATCACACATCCTTTTCTTCAGGGAAAAAATAGTTTATTTCACCTGCACTAGCTTCTGGACTTCTAGGACTCAAAATTCAGGGTCTCACAGGCTGTCTGCTTTGCATGATTTTCTTGACTTCAGTCGCGGCAACAATTAGTTATTGGAAATTCTGCTTCGACGTCGTACCAACGATGGTTTTGAGTTCGGTACTCAGCCCATCCTGAAAATTGTCTCACAAGTTGGTATGGTGAACGATCTTCCTCATGTGCAAATTGGAACAACTCCCTTAATGCCTTCTCATATTCCAGCACTTAACAGGTGCCCTGCTCAAGCTTGTAAAAACCTTGTCACTGCTCGCTTTTATGGAATCTCGTATAGAACCTTTCGACAAACTCGTACCAAAATTCCTCCTAAGTTAACAAATGATCGCTGAATTGCAAGCTAACAGATGTCCACCATGCAAGGGCTTCTCCCTCCAGTAGGAATATAGCGATGACAACTTTTTCATCATCAGAGATACATAAAAACAAAGACACACGGCATAAGGTGTCGATCCATTCACGAGCTGCTGCAGCTCCGGTTGAACCACGAAAATCTTTACATCCCAGTTGACGAGCTTCCTTCAACAGCTTCATAATAACAGTAGAAAGTCTCTCTGCTTCCTTAGGGTGAGCTGGTTGTACAGGCTCAAGTGGAGGAATAGGTTTTTCCACAGGTGCGGGTGCAGGAGCATTCTGAAATTGCGTCTTTATACGCTGCTGGTTTGCAGCAATTCCTTGTATCACATTCAGGAATTGTTCCATCATAGGATCGATAGATGGTGCGGTTGGTGCCTCAGGTTGGTTTTCGGCCTTAGCTTGCCCTCCCTGCTCAATTTGTGCATTCGGCTCCTCTTGCTCAATAGGTTGTTGTTCGGCCTGAATCCCATGCCTACCCCGTTGATCCCTTTGTACACTTGGCCTTGCCATGCTATACATGCACATGATCATTACTCAACAAATAACCAAATATAAACACTAGGAAAAGAAGTGGTACCTGGTGGAGAGGCATGTATCGGACGATACATATATGCTAGAAAACAATATACAAATTTTGGAAACTACACGCACACATGTAAATGCATATTCGACCCTTATATCATCACGTATATATGCTCTCGGCAACAATACTTTAATACTAACCATACTTGGAAATCATGCAAAACTACATCCCATACTTTCGGCATTACATATGTTAACACATGTTCACACATATCACACTCGACGTTATGGCATAATTATACAAAACACATGCAGCAGCAAAGCATGCATTAAACACACATTTGGCAATGACAAGACACAACATGACTCATCAGAACACATCCAAACACATTAAGTCTTACAAGAAATAAAAATACACATAAACACACAAATAATTCAAACCAGGTCTTTATCATCAAATTATTTTTGGTATTAGTCCCTAAGTGAGTGGGTGTGTGCGCTTATACCTACCTACAAACACAAAATCAACAAATAGGTTAGCATACAATAAATCATATTACCTAAACCATGCTCCGCTACCAAACCTTTAAGGACCCAAATAACATATACCAAAATTTGCTCATAATCGGACCCTAACCGCCGTGAAATCCAAACAAGCCCGAACCAGGACCTATCTGAATCCCACAAGGCTTATCCATCTAGTTTCGATTTTAGCATGTTAATGGCTTTAAGATTTTAAATTTTGGAGCATGATATTGGACAAATATTCTGGTATCATACGAAGTGAATAAAACATCAGCGGAAATCATTAAATTTAATCAATGAATTCATAACACACAAGTCCCATAGGGATCCAAATATCTAGCAAATAACCCCTAACATAATTCAGAAACATCAAGCAAAGGAGTAAGCTTGAGAAACTAGAAAAGTAGTCCAATCAATGATCATAGTGTATGCGCAAGCAACCAAGTAGAAAAAATATGCAAATGTGATGCGATATCACCCCGTCGTGCAGCCTTGATTCTCACACACTGGTACCATGAACAACAAATGTAACTAATCCTGAAAAATTGGTGAAAACAACCGGATGAGATTATAAGAATCTCAGTAGGGTCATAGCATCATAAGATCTACAGAAATCTTAAACAAATATCTCCCAAACAATAACAGATCATCCCTACACATCTAAAAGTATCACGCAATTCAAGAATCAATCCAAGGTTAGGGCCGAAACTAAAGCTGAGGGTGGACTGCAAACACTTCCAAAAATTAGAAGTACACAGGTATGAAAAACTCATCAATCATCTCAGCAATTGGAAAAGGCCATCCCCATCCACCTGTGTTGTCAAAGGCTTCGCTGTACAAAGGGTAAAAGAAGCCCACAAGCTATTCAGCAAGTCTATTCATCCTGCCACACATGGACAAGGCATCCAAGCCATACAAGGACAAAGGCATCCAAACCACACAAGGATAAGGGCATCCAAACCACACAAGGATAAGGCGTCTAGCCACACAAAGACCAGGCATCCAGCGTGCACATACTGGGGATTGCCACCCATACAATTCTCATACCAGTAAGAACCTCTCCTCTTCCCAAGAGCATCAACGCTTACCCCGAATGGCCACCGAAAAAGGATCCTGACACACAAACACATACAAGCACACACAGGCAAACACATAGCACAATACCAAAATAGGGTATTCTCAATCATGTCAGAACACAATCAACATGTTCAATACATACAACACATGCAAATTAGACACTCATAACCTAACTCAGAGGTTCGGTATAGCCTAGAGGATCACATCTTGATCCACAATTCAAGCATACTCACTATAACCTATGTGCATACACTTATCATACTTGTAGGTATCGAAATTAACAAGCAAACAACAAGGATCTCTAAAGAAACCAATGAGGCATAGATCCTACCTCTTTTGTCTCTAAACAAGAAGTTATTCCTTTGCTTTTATTTAAGGGATCCGAACCACCTATATTATCATAAGGCAAAGACAAAACCAAACTAAGCATGCATACTCAATAACCAATTGAATACCATATTTTCTTACCAATTCCACTCACCAAACATATCAGAAACTAGTGATCGGATGTCGCAGGTGCCTCCCCTTTGGATGTGTGGTGTGATAGCCAGAAACTTAACAAGATTCAACCTGAATTACCATCCCAATTAACTATGCAAATTTCGACACTAAGAATAGAGCACAAGACAAACTGCGATTTCATGCATACAAGGTAAAGGTTGCAATTTCATATTAACAAGGAAGGATTAGGTGTTTGTAACATGTACAATCAAAAGAAACAAGATCAAAATCCAATAGGTTAATCAATTGATCAAAATAGGCAACAAATAAGGTAAAAGGTAGGGCATGCCGATTTCATGTATAAGGAAGATTCTAAAGATGAATTCATGATTATACATCATAAAAGGATGCTAAACATTCATACGAACAACAAGAATAACAACAGAAAGCAATTGAAGGCAGAATCACAAAATTTTGAAACCTAATCCCGCTGAATTATGACCTAAATTACAGTAAAGAAAAAATATCCTCCATAAAAAAAAAACCCAAGATTTTTGGATAGAGGACGGAAAGATCTTTCCAACAAGCTATTATTTGCAAAAATCTGACAAACGATGAGAGAGTTATCCTATTTTGAAGTTCAAGAAGATTTCGGCAGCAATAAGGAGGTGTAAGGCTTTTGGTTCGACGAATTTTGTATATTTTCTGTGTAAGGTTTAAGTGTGGCTGACTTCCTCTTTATATAGGATGGTTATAGGATTAATTTTCCTAATTTAAGGGTTAGATTAAAGTAAGATACCTATCAGAATTAAATTTTGTGATTATTCTCCCTTAATTTTAAGGATATTATTTTCTAAGATAATTATCAACCAATAAAGAACCAAATCAAAGGGAATTAAAATCAGAAATAATTACTAGACATTTCATACCAATTTCGGCCATCACACATGTGAGACCCTGAATTTTGAGTCCTAGAAGTCCAGAAGCCAGTACTAGTGAAAAGACGATTTTGCCCCTGAAGGAAAGGATGTGTGATGGCCGAAATTGGTAAGAGTTGCATGGTAATTAATTCTGGTTTTAATTCCCTTTAATCTAAATCCTTATAGCTAGATAATTTCCTTAGAAATTAAAATCCCTAAAAATAGGGGAAGATAATTATAGAATTTAAATCTGGTAATTATCTTACTTTAATAAAGCCTTTAAAGTAGTAATCTAAATTCAATACCCATCCATTACAAGTAGGAAGCCAACCCCATAAAAATAATTCATAGAAAACACACAAAACTCGTATAGCCTAAAACCCTTACACCTCCCTATAGCAGCCAAAATTCACTGAAACTTTAAACTAGCATAACTCTCTCATCGTTTTTCGGATCCCTGCAAATAATAACTTGTTGGAAAGCTCTCTTCATCCTCTTTCCAACCATTTTTGGTTTTTTTGTTGGGAGTTTATATTTCTTTCTCTAAGGTTAAGTTGAAATTCGGCGGCATTGCCTAATCTTCTTAAACTTCAGAATAGCATAACTCTTTCATCGTTTGTCGGATCCCTGCAAATAATAGCTTACCATCTTTGGTTTTTCGTCAGGAGATTAATATTTCTTTCTCTAAGATTAAGTTGAAATTTGGCAGCACTGCCTAATCTTCTTGAACTTCAGAATAACATAACTCTTTCATCATTTGTTGTATCTCTACAAATAATAACTTGTTGGAAAGCTCTTTTCATTCTCTTTCCAACCATTTTTATTTTGTTGTTTGGACATTCATATTTCTTTGTCAAAAAATAAGTTGAAAATCGGCAGCGGAATTAAGTTTTCGGCGGAACTGCCAAAATCTTCTTGAACTTCAGAATAGCATAACTCTTTCATCGTTTGTCGGATCCCTGCAAATAATAGCTTGTTGGAAAGATCTCTTCATCTTCTTTCCAACCATCTTTGGTTTTTCATCAGGAGGTTAGTATTTCATTCTCTAAGGTTAGTATTTCTTTCACCGAGAGTAATCTGACGAGTTCTACTTGCCTGTGTACTTCTGATTTTTCGGAAGTGATCGTAGTCCTCCCTCAACCATAGATTCAGCCTTAACCCTTTTTGATTGATTCTAGAATTACGTGATCCCCTTTAGTTGTATAGGAATGATCTAATGTGAATATGGAGATTTTTGTTTAGGATTTTTGCATATCTTATGATGCTGTGACCCTACTGAGATTTTTATAATCTCATACCGTTACTTTTACCATTTTTCAGGCTTAGGTACATCCACTGTCCGTGGTACCAGTGTGTGAGATCAAGGCTGCATGGCGGGGTGATATCGCATCACATTTGCATACTTGTTTACTTGCGCATATAACATGAATGATTGGGTTACTTTCTGGTTTATTTTAAGATTCCTCTTTTGCTTGCTATTTCCGAAATATGTTGGAGGATTTCTTGCTGGTTATTTGGATCCCTATGGGACTTGTGTGTTATGAACCCAATGATTTAATCTAAAGACTTCCGTTGTTGTTTTATTCACTCTGTATGTTACCAGAATATTTATCCAATATCATGCTCCAATTATTGTTAGACATTAAAATAAACATGCTAACAATCGAAAGTTAATGGTAAGTCTGGTGAGATTCAGATAGGTTGTAAGACCCCTAATTTTGAGTCCTAGAAGTCTAGAAGGCAGTGCAGGTGAAAAGACAATTTTTCCCCTGAAAGAAAGGTTGTGTGATGGCCGAAATTGGTAAGATTGTTTAGTAGTTAACTTTATTTTAAATTCCCTTTGATGTAAGTTCTTATAGATGGATAATTTCCTTAGAGATTAAAGACCCTAAAAATAGGAAAGATAATTTAGAGTTTAATTATCTGATAGATTATCTTATTATGATAAAGTGATTAAAAGTAGTAATCATAATTCTATACCCATTCATTATAAATAGGAAGCCAACCCCACAAAAATCATTCATATAAAACTTACAAATTCGTATGAGCCTAAAACCCTATACCTCCCTATAGCCGCCATAATTTTCAGAAATTTCAAACCAGCATAACTCACTCATCGTTTGTTGGATCTCTGCGAATAATAGCTTGTTAGAAAGCTCTATTCATTCTCTTTCCAACCATATTTTATTTTTTGTAAGGATGTTAGTATTTCTTTATCTAATCTTAATTCGAAAATCGGCGGCGGAATTAGGTTTTCGCCAAATCTTCTTGAAATTCAAAATAGCATTACTTTCTAATTGTTTGTCAGATCCTTACAGATAATATCTCGTTGGAAAGATCTTTTCATCTTCTTTCCAACCATATATAAATAGAATCTTGGATGTAAATATTTCTTTGTTTAAGGTTAAGACAAAATCGTACTATGCCCTACTTTTAGCGACAAGATTTGCATAGTTAATTGGAATGGTAAATTCAGGTTGAATATTGTTAAGTTCTTGGCTATCACATCACATATCCAAGGGGGAAGCACTAGAAATGTCTGATCACTGGTTTTCAGATAGGTTTGGTGAGTGGTATTGGTAAGGACATGGGGTATTCAATTGACTATTGAATATGCATGCTTAGTTTGCTTTTGTCTTTGCCTGGTGATATTATAGGTGGTTCAGATTTAATTAGTAAAGGCAAAGGAGTAGCTTCTTGTTCAGAGACAAGAGAGGTAGGATCCACGCCTCATCGGTTTCTCCAGAGACCCCTGCTCTTTTCTTGATGTTTTTGTTACCTTCCCTTGTTGTATTGCTTTCGATTGGATTATAGGGTGAGAGTATGAAATTTGGAATGAGATATGAATCTCCTAGGCTATATCGAACCCCTGAGTTAGGAATTGAGTTCCTGGGATGCAATTGTTATGTGAATTGGATAAGTTGATTGTGTTCTGACATGATTGAGGATACCCTGTTGTGGTATTATGCTTTGTACTTTCCTATGTGTGCTTGTACATGTCTGTGTGTCAGGATCCTATTTCGATGGCCATTCAGGGTAAGCGCTGATGCTCCTAGGGAGAGGAGAGGTTCTTACTGGTATGGGAGTTGTATGGGCGGCAAATCCCAGCAAGAGCTCGCTGGAGGTCTGGTCCTTGTGTGGCCGGAACCCTGTTCTTGTGTGGCAGGAAGCCCTGGTAGGTATGTGACCTGGGATGCCCTAGTAGGTATGTGACTACAAAAGGCTTGTCCGTGTGGGGCTAGTCGACTTGTCTTTGCAAGGACAAGGTGATAGACTTACTGATTAGTTTTCGTGTTAACCATCTACCCTTTGTGCAATAAGTTTTAGACAACACAGGTGGAAGGGGATGGCCTTTCTTCTTCATTGCCTAGAGCAATCTGATGTGTTTCACCTGCCTGTGTACTTTTGACCTTTCGGAAGTGTTTGCAGTCCTCCCTCAGCCATAGATTCGGCCCTAATCTCTTTTGATTGATTTTTGAATTGCGTGATCCCCTTTAGTTGTTTAGGAATGATCTTATGTGAATTGGGAGATTTGTGTTTAGGGATTCTATAGATCTTATGATGCTGTGACCCTACTGAGATTCTTGTAATCTCAAACCATTGTTTTTACCATTTTTCAGGCTTAGGTACATTCACTATTCGTGGTACCAGAGTGTGAGATCAAGGCTGCACGGCGGGGCGATATCGCATCACATTTTCATACTTGTTACTTGCGTATATAACATGAATGATTAGGCAACTTTCTGGTTTATTTTAAGCACTCTTCTTTACTTGCTATTTCCGAACCTTGATGAAGAATTTCTTGCTGTTTATTTGGATCCCTATGGGACTTGTGTGTTATGAACCCAAAGATTTAATTTAAGACTTCCGCTGATGTTTTATTTACTCTGTATGATACCAGAACATGTGTCCAATATCATGCTCCAATTGTTGATAAGCAATAAGATTAACAAACTTAAAATCGGTAGTTTATGATTAGCCTGGTGAGATTCAAATTGGTCTTAGGTGTCATTTAGGCTTATTTGGGTTTCACGGCGGTAATGACCTTAATCGGAGCAATTATTAATAGTTAGGAATTGGGTTCGTTACATAGGTCCTAGGTGTCATTTGGGCTTATTTGGGTTTCACGGCGGTGATGACCTTAATCGGAGCACATATTAATAATTAGGAATTGGGGTCGTCACAGGTTTGGTAGCGGAGCATGGTTTAGGGAATATAATTTGTTATATGCTAACTTGTTTGTTGATATTGTGTTTTTAGGTAAAGGCATGCGCACACACTCACTCACTTAGGGGCTAATACCGAAAGTAAACTAATACTAAAAGGAGGTTGATTTGTAAGATTTAAGTAATGAGATTGATAATCTGATTTTCTGTGTGTTTATGAATATTCTTATGCCTGGTATGCCTTGATGTGTTTCGGTGAGTGTTTATTGTGTTTCTTATCATTGCTAAGAATGTGTGTGTTGATTTATGCATGCTGCCAAGTGTCCCTATTTAACTCCTGTATTGCTGAATGTATATCTATGTGATTGCTGGTATGTATTGCCGAATATGGATGTTGTGTGAATTCATGCTTGCTTGATGTTTGATGATGATTTCCGAGAGTATATATATGAATGTTGATGGAATTGCCGAGAATACCTTTGCATGTGTGCATGTGATTTCCGAAAATTTGTATGTTGCGTTCTAGCATATGCGTATTGACCGGTGCACGTCTCTCCACCAGGCACCACTTCTGTTTATCATCTTTAGTTATATGTTGAGTAATGATGGTGTATTCGTGTAGTATGGCACGCTTGAGGCTATAAAGGGATCAATAGGGTAGGTTTGAGATTCAGGCTGAATAGCAACCTGTTGAGCAAGAGGAGCCGAATGCACAAAATGAGCAGGAAGGGCAAGTTGAGCCCGAAAACCAATCTAAGGCACCAGCCGCACCAGTCATTGATCCTATCATAGCACAAATCTTAAATGTATTACAAGGAATTGATATAAATCAGCAGCGTATGGAAACGCAATTTTAGAATGCTCCTGCATCTGACCAGTGGAAGAACCTATTCCTCCACTTGAACCTGTATAGTCGGCACATCCTAAGGAAGCCGAGAGACTTCCCGTCGTGATTACAAAATTGCTAAAGGAAGCTTGACAACTTGCATGTAAAGATTTTGGTGGTTCAGTTGGAGCCGCAGCCGCTCATGAGTGGATAGACACCTTATGCCGAGTATCCTTGTTCATGTGTATCTCGGATGATGACAAGGTTGCCATTGCTACATTCCTACTTGAGGGAGAAGCCCTCGCATGGTGGACATCTGCTAGCTTGCGATTCGGCGATCATTTGCCAACTTGGGAAGAATTCCAGTACGAATTCGACGAAAGATTTTATACGAGATTCCATAAAAGTGAGCAGCGACAAGCTTTCTACAAACTTGAACAAGGCACCCGTATGGTGCTGGAATATGAGAAAGTGTTAAAGGAGTTGTCCCGATTTGCACCAAAAGAAGATCGTACACCATACCAGCTTGCGAGACGATTTCAGGATGGGTTGAGTACCGAACTCAAAACCATCGTAGGTATGACACCGGTGAAGAATTTGCAAGAACTAATCATTGCCGTGACTGAAGCCAAAAAGATTGTGCAAACCAAGAAGCCATCCGCAACCACTAGTGGCAGATCCTATAGGCGAGATTCAAAGTTCAAACGACGAACGAGACCCTGTCCTTTAAGGTCCTATCCTCCGAATATTAGTGGCAATGGAAATACCAACAGAAAGAACTTTTCTGGTTCAAATTCCAATGGATCTTCGTGGAATTCTCAGAAAAGTCGATGTTACAATTGTGGCAAGATGGGACATGTTCAGAGGGAATGCCCGAAACCAAGGCGAATCATAGGTGTACCAAACGCAGGCCGATGTGGGAATGACAACCCCGCCAGACCACCAACACGGCAACCAGAAGGACCACCCAATGGATCCACAAGCAAGGCGCAACCAAGACCAACAAGGCTCTTCACCCTAACTGATTCCGAGGTTAGTCCTGATATGGTGATAGGTTGTGAGATCCCGTCTATTGTAGTGCTGGTCAGTGGCAGCGTTAATGGTAGCGTTAGTGCCAGCGGCAGCGCGCCGATGCTACATTGTTGGTTTGTGAACACGGCCGTAGGAAGCCTTTAAGTAACCCATAGTGAATCTGAGAGTGTTTAAGTATGATTGTGAGTGAGATAGGTTAGACGATCGAGATTGAGTCAATGGAAAACAAACCAGGTTGATTTTGGTCCGTTTTGAGCGACCGCGAGCCTTTTAGGCCAAAATTTTGTGTGTTGGGCTGTTTGCTATTTTTTTTCCATTCCCAACCCTTATGTTATGGCTTTACTCAAAGAAGTTGTTGGGCCACTTGGTTGACATTTCAGGTTTCACTTGGGCTCATTTGTGATGAAACGGGCCGTCGATTGCACATTTCAGCCTTGTTGAACTTTTGGGCCGGAAACCCATCAGCCCAAGCCCACACTTCATCCTTTAAACACTCCTCTTCTAGAAGTGACCAGCAGAACACACACTCATCACTAGCCCTAACTCGTTTTTCTCCTTCCTTCACACTTCCAACCTACCAAAATCCAAACTTTGCCCAATTTGACCTACCAAAAACTTGTGGGGGATTGTCCCAAAACACTTTCCCATCAATCTTCTACACTTCTTCACTGTTAGTTTGGTGTCTAAGGCCTGATTTTTAGGTGTTCTTCATTTTGGCCGAAAATTACAGATTTGTTGGTAAGTGGTTGCTCTTTGGTTTTCTTTTGGATTGGTTGGTTTATTCAGGTTGTTAGTGATGTGATCGAGTGTTTTTTATCGATGAAAATGCATGAAAACAACCTATGATTCTTGTATGAATTTCGGATGAACAGTATCAGGGGGTTTTTTCTTCATGTTATTTATCATGTTGGTGTGTTTATTCATGTTAATTGAGTGGTTGTAGTCCGTATTGATAGGAAGCGTGATGATTATGTGAGGAATTGATGTTGAGCTGGTAATGAGAGTATCTGAATGTAAGGAGGATTGTGATTTGGTTGTTTAGATTGGATATGATTTGGTTGTTTAGATTGGATATGATTTGGTTGTTGAGATTGGATAGGGAAATGTAGAAGTGTGTGCAGCGTGAGAGGGTCCATAGGATTGCTTTCAACTATTTTCCATTTGATTCCTTGATTGGTTATACTTAGTATGGCTGTATGGTTTGTGCTTGTTTAGGCGGTACCGGATCGAGTAGTAGAGGCAAGGATATTGTTGGAGAACCGTCGACGCAACGAGAGGTGGGAGTTTATGTTTCATTTGCATACGCGTAATGTTTTAGTTTGAATGGAGGCATGACCTGAATTGTGTTTAATCTTTTGTTAGAATCCTAGTTTGCTTGCCATGTTTCAATGCATCATCTGTATGTTCAAAAGATGAAGCATGCTGATTTGTTTGGTGAATATGAAATTTCATACGTGTTTTGCGACCTACCATACGATGAGATTTTTCATTCCCATATACATGTTTCTCATTGTGACCGAATACTTTGAATATTATTTTGAGATGTTTGGCACCTGATTTACAAGATGGAAATGTTTAAATGCATGCATGGAATATATGAGGAATTTTTAGATTTAATAACTCATACATGATAAATTCACTCTTTGGTCATTAGCCGGTCAGACCACCCGATTTCCAGTAAGGATCTAGATGATATTCATACTCTTTTGTAACCCCTGAATGAGTGTTTTTAACCCTGGAAAGCCTTCTTTTGAGTGTGATGAAGTGTGCTATGTGTTATGCATTATGTTTTCGAAAAACAAAAAGAGAAAAGAGTACCAAATATAAACATTTTCTAGGAACTGTACCGATTGGAATTGACGGTAAATGCTTGATCAAGTTAGGTAAGTATATGGAGTCCTTATAGAGAGGATAGTTGCTTACCTTGGAGAGGTATGGTTGGATATATGTATGTATGTTGAGTGCTGTGTGCACTATGAAGGGAAAGGCCTTATAAATGCTTCATATATATCTTACGACGTTATATTACGTGTGCACAAAATTGAATGTGATAGATTGTGTTTCTCCATTCAATTTTGGACAATGCTGATGGTGGGGTTTTGTTTATATATATGCTACAATTGAAAACCATCAGTAGGCTTTTAGGTAACCCTTTAGCGGGGGTTACGTGAAAGTGATTTGTGTCCACCCCGTTATGTTTTGGGCATAGTAGCCAAATATCAAAGCTGTAATTTATGGATCTCTTGTATTTATTTCCTTATGTCGTTTGGTGTGTACACTTAGGATGGATACATAGATGAACATGGATTGTAATGGTTTGAATACATGTTTGATACTATGATTTGATTTTGTCTCCATTCCACCGTTTATGCTTATGACGCGGTAACTTCCACTGAGGTCCTTGATCTCACCCCCCTCTCTATTGTTTTGTTTCAGGACTAAGTTGTGAGAGATAGCTGTTCAACTTTGAGGTTACTATCCCGGTATTGGTCGTAGGGCTGGACAAATGCACATGCACGTTTTTTTTTGACTCGGCATCCTTCACATCTTCTTGTATATTTGGATACTTGTGCATTGTGCTGGTACATATAAGAAGTGATGTTGTTTTGAGTTTCTGGGGATCTGCGAGTGTGGACTCGAGGTGTTGCATGTTTGAGGCCGTATGGCCCGTTGTATGTTATTTGATATCTTTGCTGCATGTGTTTGTTACTCCGTTGTTTGTTGGTTATGCCGAGTATCAATTGATGCGTGCCATGTTTTGAAAGAAATAATGCAAATGTTGTGTATTATTGAAACAAAGTGTTACGGTTAAGTCTTGTGTAGTTCCGCTTGGTCCACCAGTTGGGACAATCGGGGCTGCACGGCGGTGAGGCTCCCAGTTACCGGGGATGGGTCCTCACACAGGTACTATTTCGGTCTTTTCTCAAAATGCTAAAGTATTATTAGATCCCAGAGCAAATAGATCATTTGTAAGTCCAAGGATAGCACTTAGCACGGATCAGCCTCTATCTCCCTTGACTCCTTCTATAACGGTTCTAACTCCTTTGGGAGAGCAATTGATTTGTAATCTAGTCTACATCGGCTGTGTTGTACGTATGGGTTCGAATGTACTTGAAATGGATCTGATTCCATTAGACATTCGAGAGCTGGATGTGATCTTAGGCATGGACTGTCTAGTGAAATATCAAGCCCGTATGGAGTGTTTCACCAAGCATGTGTGGTTCCCTTTTCCTGATGGTACCGAATACTGTTTTGAAGGTGATAGGCGAGTTGTTCCAACTTGCATGATTTCCTAGCTTAAGGCGAAGCAATTAATCAACAAAGGATGTATAGCGTACCTCGCGCACGTACATGATATTTCTAAAGAATCCTCGGATCTGGATTCTGTTCCAGTGGTTCGCGAATTTCCAGAAGACACAGCCGGTCTACCACCAGCAAGAGAAATGGAATTCGGTATTGAGCTAGTTCCTGGAACGAATCCGATTTTCATTCCTCCGTATCGTATGGCTCTTGCAGAAATAAAGGAACTAAAAATGCAATTGGAAGATTTTTTGGATCGTGGTTTTATCCGACCTAGTTTGTCACCTTGGGGAGCACCTGTTCTGTTCGTGAAAAAGAAAGATGGTTCGCTGCAATTGTGCTTCAATTATCGGCAGCTGAATTGTGTGACTGTGAAAAACAAATACCCTTTGCCGCGCATCGACGATTTGTTCGACGAACTCCAGGGTACAGCTGTATTATCTAAGATCAATCTCAGATCAGATGCCATCAATTGAGAGTTCGTGATACTGATATTCCGAAGACCGCATTCAGATCTCGATGAATCGTGTATTTCGTGAATTCTTGGATAAATTTGTGATAGTCTTCATCGACGACATTCTGATTTACTCAAAATCGGAAGAGGATCATGCTATGAACTTGTGGATTGTGCTTAAAATCTTGAAGGATCGACGGTTGTTCGCAAAGTACTCCAAATGCGAATTCTGGTTACGCGAAATTGGTTTCCATGGCCATATTTTTTCCTCCCAAGGTGTGTTAATTGATCCAAAGAAGATTGAAGCCGTGATTGCTTGGGAACCTCCGCGAAGTGTGTTCGAAGTTCGTAGTTTCCTTGGCTTAGCAGGATACTACCGTCGTTTTGTGGAGAATTTTTCATCGCTTGCCGGATCATTGACAAAAATGACACGCAAGGATGAGCTGTTTGTATAGAACGAGAAATGCCAACAAAGTTTCGAAGAGCTAAAGAATCGGTTAGTTTCCGCACCTATCCTTACCCAACCTATTTGCGGAAAGGAGTATGTGGTTTACAACGACGCGTCAAAATCTGGACTTGGATGCGTATTGATGCAAGATGGGAAAGTCATCGCCTACGCTTCCAGCAATTGCGACCGCACGAGAGCAACTATCCTACGCATGATTTGGAACTTGCAGCCGTGGTGTTTGCCTTAAAAATATGGTAATATTACTTATACGGCTAGACGTGCCGAATCTTCACTAACCACAAAAGCCTTAAGTACCTCCTCACGTAAAAAGAATTGAATATGAGACAACGAATATGGGTGGAGCTGATTAAAGACTATGATTTAATCATCGAATATCATCCTGGAAAGGAAAATGTTGTTGCTGATGCCCTGAGCCAAAAGTTTCATCCTCTTTCCCCATCAGTTTTGGCCTACATGCGCACCCATTACATGCCGATGGTGTTGGAATTGAAGCTAACCGTGTGCATCTTGGCACCGATTTTTCTGGTTCGTTGTTGGCACGAATTGAAGTCTCACCTACCTTAATTGAAGAAATCCGGAATCAACAATTAGAGGATCCGAAATTACTGAAATTCGGAAGCAACTTGCTGATGGTGTTGATGCCATAGTTCGTGATTTCAGAATACGAGATGACGAAGTACTAGTCTTCAGAAACTGAGTATGTGTTCCACAAAATGTTGATATTCGTAACCTTATTCTATCAGAGGCATATAGTTCGAAGTTTGCTATTCATCCTGGAAGCACTAAGATGCACCGAGATTTGAAGGAGCAGTATTGGTGGCCAAACATGAAATGTCACATTGCTGAATTTGTTGCCCGATGCCCCGTATGTCAACAAGTAAAGATCGAACATCAAAGACTCGTTGGTCGACTTCAGTCACTTCCGATTCCAAAATGGAAGTGGGAGCACGTCACAATGGATTTTGTGACCGGTTTTCCTAGAACGCAGTGAGGATACAATGCCATTTGCGTGACCGTGGATCGACTGACGAAATCTGCACACTTTCTTCCTATACGTGTGACAGATACACCAGAAAAATTGGCAATTCGTTACTTGGACGAGATTGTTCGATTTCATGGAGTACCAGTTTCTATTGTTTCAGATCGTGACCCTCGTTTCACCTCACGATTTTGGGAGAAATTCCAGAATGCTCTGGGTTCAAAATTGAATTTCAGTACAGCATTTCATCCCCAGACCAATGGTCAATCAGAAAGAACGATTCAGACACTCAAAGACATGCTACGAGCGAGTGTATTGGATCAGCAAACCGGTTGGGATCGATGCCTGCCATTGACAGAATTTGCTTACAACAATAGTTTTCATGCAAGCATCGGTATGGCACCCTATGAAGCATTATATGGGAGACGTTGCAGAACTCCCATTTGCTGGAATGAAGTAGGCGAGAGACGCCTAGACAATCCAGAATTGATTGACCAAGCAACAGAACAATTAAACTTGATCCGACAAAGGCTAAAAGCAGCTCAGGATCGGCAGAAAATTTTTTCCGACAATCAACGAAGGGAGATGAAATTTACGGTAGGTGACAAAGTATTTTTGAAGGTCGCCCCATGGAAAGGAGTCCTTCGTTTTCAGCAGCGAGGTAAACTAGCACCATGCAACATTGGTCCATATGACATTGTCGAAAGAATCGGCCTTGTTGCATACCGACTTGCCCTACCTTCAAATATGGAAAGAATTCACAACGTATTTCACATTTCAATGCTAAGAAAGTATGTGTGAGATCCTGCTCATGTGCTTAAATAACCGCCAGTTGAAGTTGCTGAAGACCTATCCTATCCCGTACAGCCAGTTGCCAAACTAGATCGATCAGTTCGACAGCTTCGCAGTCGAAGCATGCCTATGGTACTAGTTGTTTGGTGTAATGGCCAAATTGAGGAACAGTCTTGGGAGACTGAGGAATCTATGCGTGCAAAATTTCCTTACCTGTTTGCTTAGGTACTTATGTTAAAATTTCGAGGACGAAATTCTTGTATGGAGGGGAGGATGTGAGACCATGAATTTTGAGTCCTAGAAGTCCAGAAGCCAGTGCAGGTGAAAAGACAAATTTGCACCTGAAGGAAAGGATGTGTGATAGCTGAAATTGGTAAGAGTTGCATGGTAGTTAATTCTGGTTTTAATTCTCTTCAATCTAAGTCCTTATAGCTAGATAATTTCCTTAGAAATTAAAATCCCTAAAAATAGGGGAAGATAATTAAAAAATTTAAATCTGGTAATTATCTTACTTTAATAAAGCCTTTAAAGTAGTAATCTTAATTCCATACCCATCCATTACAAATAGGAAGCCAACCCCACAAAAATCATTAATAGAAAACACACAAAACTCGTATAGCCTAAAACCTTTACACCTCCCTATAGCTTCTAAAATTCGCTGAAACTTTAAACCAGTATAACTCTCTCATCGTTTGTCGGAACCCTGAAAATAATAGCTTTTTGGAATTCTCTCTTCATCCTATTTCCAACCATCTTTGTTTTTTTTTTCGGGAGGTTTGTATTTATTTCTCTAAGGTTAAGTTGAAATTCGGCGGCACTACCTAATCTTCTTGAAATTTAGAATAGGATAACTCTTTCATCGTTTGTTGTATCTCTACAAATAATAGCTTTTCAGAAATCTCTTTTCATCCTCTTTTCAACCATTTTTTTTTTGGACGTTTGTATTTATTTGTCAAAAGATAAGTTGAAAATCGACGGCAGAATTAGGCTTTCAGCGGAACTGTCAAAATCTTTTTGAACTTCAGAATAACATAACTCTTTCATCGTTTCTCGGATCCCAAAAAATAATAGCTTTTTGAAAATCTCTCTTCATCCTCTTTCCAACCATTTACGGTTTTTTTTTTGGAGATAAGTATTTCTTTCTCTGAGGTTAAGTTGAAAATCGGCGACGGAATTAGGTTTTCGTCGGCGACGGAATTAGGTTTTTAGATTTCATACAGTTTTTGTCTTCAGTTGATTTCTGTTGTCATTTCTCGTGTTCTTATGATTTCTTAGCATCTATTCATGATATATGATCATGAATTTCTTTCTTTTAAACTTCTCTATGCTTAAAGTCAAAATTGTCTTATGCCCTACTCTTAGCGACGAAATTTGCATAGTTAATTGGAATGGTAATTCAGGTTGAATCTTGTTAAGTTTCTGGCTATCACATCACACATCCAAGGGGGAGGCACCTGCAGCATCTGATCACTGGTTTCTGATAGGTTTGGTGAGTGGAATTGGTAAGGAAATAGGGTATTCAATTGATTATTGAATATGCATGCTTAGTTTGTTTTTGTCTTTGCCTAGTGATAATATAAGTGGTTCAGAATTACCTAATAAAGACAAAGAAGTAGCTTCTTGTTCAGAGACAAGAGAGATAGGATCTACGCCTCATCGATTTCTCTAGAGACGCCTTTTATTTTCTTGATATTTTTGATACCTACCCTTGTTGTATTATATGCGATTTGATTATAAGGTGAGAGTATGAATTTCGAATTGAGATATGGATCTCATAGGCTATATCGAACCCCTGAGTTAGGTATTGAATGCCTGAGTTGCATATGTTATGTGAATTGAATATGTTGATTATGTTCTGACAAGATTGAGGATACCCTGTTGTGGTATTATGCTTTGTACTTGCCTGTGTGTGCTTATACGTGTTTGTATGTCAGGATCCTATTCCGGTGGTCATTCAGGGTAAGCGCTGATGCTCCAAGGGAGAGGAGAGATTCTTATTAGTATGGGAGTTGTATGGGTGGCAAATCCCAGCATGCGCGCGCTGGATGTCTGGTCCTTATGTGGCAGGAAGCCCTTATCCTTGTGTGGTTTGGGATGCCCTAGTCCGTGTGTGGCTTGGGAAGACTTGTCCTTGTGTGGCAAGATGAATAGGCTTACTGATTAGCTTGTGTGTTAACCGTTTACCCTTTGTGCAGTAAGCCTTGGACAACACAGGTGGAAGGGGATGGACTTTCTTCTTCATTGCCGAGAGCAATCTGATGAGTTCTACCTATCTGTGTACTTCTGATTTTTCGAAAGTGATTGTAGTCCTCCCTCAACCATAGATTCGGCTCTAACCCTTTTTGATTGATTCTTGAATTGCGTGATCCCCTTTAGGTGTATAGGAATGATCTATACCACGAATGGCCACCAGAAAGAGGATCTTAACACAACAGACAAGTACAAGAACACATAAGTAAGTATAAGGCTTAGCAACAGAATAAAGCATCCTCAATCATATCACAGTACAATCAGCAAGTCAAATACACAAGATATAATCGAAATTGGCACTTAATCCTAGCATAGGGTATCACAAACCAAACCATAAGCATGCATACCAAACCATAAACTTGCGTATATCAAGGAAAACAAACCAAATCATCAAACAAGCAAAAGGATCTCTGGAGAAACTGATGAGGCATAGATCCTACCTCTCTTGTGTCTGAACAAATAGCAAGTCCTTTGCCTTTATTAAGAAGATCTAAACCACCTAAACATAGATAAGGCAAAGACAATATCACACTAGGCATACATATTCAGAAACCAAATAAGCATCCTAGTTTCTTACCAATTCCACTCAACTATCCTACCAAAAACCAGAGATTAGATGCAGCTGGTACCACCCCTTGGATAGATGATGTGACAACCAAGAACACAACAAGAATCAACATGATTATTCAACCCGATTCATTGTATAAATTTTGGCACACTTAGGGCTTAATAGGATATATGCAATTTCAACATTATAGGGGTTAGGGATTGCAAGTTCATTTATATAAGAAAGAAATAGGTGTCAATTACTCAAACGATTAAAAGGAACAAGATCTGATACCAATAGACAAGTCAAATGATCAAATTTTGGCAAACATAGGGTTAGAAATAGGGCATACCGATTTTCGCATATGGAAGGATAAAAAGGCTAATTTCATGATATTATAACAAGAATAGGTGCCAAACACTCATACGAAAAAGAGAAACAAGATTCAGAACCAATAGAAAGAAGAATCAGAATTTTCAGCACACTTCCTTAGGAATTTTGGGAATAAAAATTTAAATAGAAAATCTAACATCCTGATGATGAATTCTAGATAATAAGATGCAGCAAGGAAAGAGGATTCCAACGAGCTATTAAATGCAAAAATCTGATGATGGATGATTAATTTTGCCTAGGGTTTGTAAGCTATGAAAGTAGGCAACAATTGGGAGAAAAGAGAGGGTTTAATTTCAGAAAAATAAAAGAAATAAAAGAGGTGTTTGTATATGGAATTTGGTAGGTCGACATCTTTATTTATAGGGTCTTTTAGGATTAATTTTCCCTACTTGCTAGATATAAAGAGATAATGCTTAGCAATTAAATTTGGAATTATCTCTTAAGAATAGTAAAGAAACCAAATAGAATAGAAATGAAATAGAAAAGAAAGAAATAGAAAGGAACTGAAATGAATCAAAATAGGAAAGAACCATCAAAACCATTTCTGGTCACTACACATCCATTTCTTCAGGGAAAAAATGGTCATTTCATCAGGGAAAAAATGATCATTTCAGTTACATTGGCACTTGGACTTCTAGGATATCTATCCAGGAAAAGATCAGGGTCTCACAGTCATTTTAACCATAGTTGGTCAAAACGACAGAGCCTTTCGCATTTTGACCCCTCTTTTCTTTCCTTCATTTTTTTTCTTATTTTTTAAAATAATATAATAATATACTAATATATTCCTAAAATTTCTAGAAATTGAATAAAATTCCTAATAAATTGTATACTATCTTGAAAAATACCCAAAATATTCCTATAAATTTTTAAAATTTATTCCAATATTTCTATGAATTAAAATTATTTTTCCCTAAATTATAAATTTTATTATAAATATAATACACCAAAATTAGAAGAAAATCCTTAAATATAATTACACACCTTCGTAAAATTCCGGAAAAAAATCTCATGTCCTCATATCCCTTCCTTCATTATAATTATATCCTTAATAAAATCTTCACAAGATAATATTTTTCATAATTCATACTTAATACCTAAATTATCTCCATATAAAATTTCAAAAATAAAAGAGGCTCGAATCCTACTTCGGATTTCAAATTTTCCAGTGAATTTACAAATAGTACTGATGGTTGGCAACCAAAAGTACTCATTTCTCTTGCTTTGCGTACAACAAATTTATTCCCTTAAGCTCAAATAGCTAAACAGGAGGGTTCTTATCCCTTTTTTTTCCACTTCCTTTCCCGGTTATGAGTTGTTCCTCATATCCAAACCCAACTATAGTAATACACTTTATTGGTTTAAAATACTCAATTCTCACAACAATATTTATACATAAATTTAGTATACATTCAGAATGTGAGTTGCCAATCGGTTCTAAATGATAATTTCTCATAAAATAAGTAAATATTTATGATGGTCTGAAAGAGAATAATTTTGAAAGAATTTCATTGACATTACTAATTTTTGAAAGTAATTCAAAAAAATAAATAGATTTCAATTTCAATAAATTATGTCAATATGGAAAAAAAATAGAATCGAGATGAATAAATGTTGACAATATCTAAATTATATTGGTGAAATAGATGAATAAATGTCGAAAATATCTAAATTATATTGGTGAAATTTCACCAATTTATGTGAAACTAGTGAATTATAAATAAATAGTTCTGCGATGAGATCAATAATTGTGATAAAAATAACTTGTTGTACAAGATTTTAAGCAAAGGATTATTTTTGAGAAAAATATCCAATTAAAGTGATGGATAAAGAATACTGCAATATATAATAAGTATAATAGTAAATATATATCTTGAAAATATTTTATATATAAAAATCTAAGATGGATATAGATTGTAAAAGATAATGATCAAATTTCTCATAAATTTATAATGTATCAAGCTAAATGAAGTTTATAATTATCAAAACAATCATGATAAATTTGTTTTTATAAAATGATCAGGATTTGAATTTGGTATGATGGTTAGTCATCATTAAAAGATAAATACTATTAAAACTCTTGAAGAGTTATAACAAATCGTTGATTACACGATGATAACTATTATAAAGACCATTTTAATTGAGTCTTTATATTGAATATTTAAGAAGTAAAGTTTGATAAAAGTATTATGAAAATTTCAGGGATAAAGTTTATCTATCAAGATGATCTTGTGATACATATCGAATGATCACAATATTTGGGATGTTAGTTGATTTCAAAAGAATGATAGCACAAGGAGAGTAAAGTTATACATAGTACTATTTTTTTTTCCGTCATTAAGATTTTTCCTAATGGAGTTTTATTGCTAAGGTTCTTAACGAAGCAATAGTGTAATCGCATACTTGTTTACATTTGAGAAAATATCATTTGAAAAATCTGAAGGGATAACTGAATCAAAAGAATCACAAGAAAACCTTGAAAAATAAGTAATTTTTAGATTGTACTCCAAAAAATTTTGGATTACATATGAACACAATTTAGTTTGATAATCTACTATGTACTATTTATGATTAATGATAATATTTTTATTATTAATTGGTGCATCATTGTTTTATAAATCTATAACTCAATGATATTTTTTATCATCTTAAAGGATGTAAGGTTAAAAAAATAAAAAATAAAAAATAAAAATTCTAAACTCAATGAAAGCATTTAGGGTAAAGATATATAGAAAAAAAATATTGATGAAAAACATCATACACAAAAGTAAGTTGATTGGGATAAAGCCTCCTCTGCTTTTGTTGCTCAAATAGTATCACCTCACCATTTGAGAGGATTCCTCATTTCTCTCTGGAAAGTATAGACCATCAGTACAGATACGGCGACAGACAAAGCCTTTCTGAATCAAACCGCAGAGAGGAGCCATTTATTCTACCATAGGGATATTTCAAATTTCTTCAAATTTTAGAAGATGCTTTTACTCGTTCAGAAGCTTTGCGGTAGTCATAAATTCCAACACCACATTTTCTACCAAGACGGCCAGCATCAACATACTGCACAAGAAGAGGGCAAGGAGCATATTTGCTGTCCCCTAGGCCGGCATGAAGGACTTTCATAATCGATAAGCAGACATCCAGTCCGATTAAGTCTGCAAGCTCTAAAGGACCCATTGGATGGTTTGTTCCCAGTTTCATTCCTGTGTCAATGTCCTCCTTTGCTGCCACTCCTGTATAAAGAGTATACAACGCTTCATTTATCATTGGCATTAGGATCCTGTTTACGATGAAGCCGGGAAAATCCTGAGAACATATCACTGTTTTGCCAAATCTGCCGTCAAAGAGCAAGAATACAAAAATGAAATCAATATCAACAATTCCAAAGAAGAGAAAACCATGGAACATTTGCCAGAACAAGAACATTCTCAATGCCAACTTCAAGTAAAAGGAATCATAAAAATGACTCCATTTCAGAGGTTAATGATCAGAATAGTCTATCCTGATCGAATGCATAAGAAAAGAATTACACAAAACTGAAGGCAACAATATTGTGAAGAAGGCATTTAATTCACCTCTCTGCCAAAGCCTTTGTGGCATATAAGGTACCATCAGAGGTGTCTGTACCGCGTATAATCTCGACTAGTTTCATTATAGGAGGCGGGTTCATAAAATGCATGCCAATAACCTGCACTCGACATATATCTTTGACCAAGTCAGGTTCTTCTATAGATAATAAAATTAGCACTTTACAAAGTTCTGCACAGTATTGCGAAAACAAAAAAGAAAAAAGCAAAGCTCTTAAGGTGCGGAAAACTGTTGCAGTTATATTTTCCAAGGACCATAACCTGACTTGGTCGGCCAGTGACAGAAGCTAGACGGGTAATGGAAATGGAACTTGTATTGGATGCCAAAATGGCATTACTTTTTGTTATCTTGTCTAGTTCTATGAACAGTTTTTTCTTCACATCTTCAGATTCCATAATAGCTTCAATTACAATATCGGCCGCACTCAGGTCTCCCAGATTTGAGGTACACTGCAAACGAGCCAGAGCATCGTCACCTGCTGCCTGTCAGAAAGTAAGGAGATTCAGCAAAATTTTGCTGAACTTTAATATTTTCATATGTTTAATCCTCCCAACATAGATAATCAAGCCACCCTCTGCCTCCACCATTAATGAGATGGAAATGACCACACATGAATTTTCTACGATTCTGTGACAGTCACAACCGAGCCTCAGTTGACCGCGGTACTTAATTAACTCAAGAATCTATGGCATAGAAGGATGATAAAAAAAACTTTCTAATAAAAGACTACAGTTTTACAGGACAGCGTTTATTCAAAGATCTGGTTCTTTTTCATTAGTTTCTTGCCATGTAATGAGCTGGGTTTGCTCTATAAGTTGGGGAAGAAACCAAGCCCCTGTATTAACAATTCGAATGCTTCATATAATCAGGGATAAGTAGATGACCTGGGAGAGGAGGGATTTGGAGATGAGACGGTGGATATTAGCAGCTATGGATTTAGAGGCCCTGGAGAGTGCACTGGGATCAGTATCTAGGAGCCAAACGTGGAGACCATGTACGACGCCGAGCTGGGCGATGCCAGAGCCCATTAGTCCGCTTCCCACCACGCCTATAGTCTCCATCTCCGCCGCCATATACTCTTCCAGACACGGTAACCGGCGAGGTTCGGTAGTGATAAGAGCCAAGACTTTTTGAACTAAAGTCGATTATTGGTACCTTACTACTTCACACTAACTGAAGTTTCTCTTACTTTAATATTATATGATTTATTTTGTGGAACAGTGTGTTGAATATTGCTAAAATTTAGCTTATCTAAATCATTTTGCATCTAAATTAATAAGAATATCAGATTGATGTCATATGTAATACAGCTGAAACTCTAAATTATTTTTTAAAAATTATTACATCCTTATTTTAAAATCATTGTGCTCGGTAGTCTAGCCTTTAAAGGCGCCTTGCCATTGGGCTCGGCCGAGAACTTAGAGTCTGTTCGATTTAACCTAGAATTTTTTTTTTTTTTGTAAGAAATCACAGGATTAAGCGTCTGGACGCATAAAGGACAAGCCAAGCTTGTCAAGTTCAACAAAATCATACATAAAGTAGGGCTGAACCTGAAAATCATGTAAGCCAATGTTACAAGTTAGGCTAAATTTAGCTAAATGATCAGCGGATTGATTGGATTCGCGGCAGACATGAGAGAGATGAGCTTGAGGGAGGAGTTGTAAGAGTTGCCGCCCTTGTATGAATAACGGGTGTTGGAACCTGTTTGGATCTCTGCTCTTGAGGCCTTCCACAATGGAATAGGCATCTGTTTCAATGAAAAGTTTCTGCCAGCCTCGTCGGATTGCAAATCTGAGGCCATTAATGACTGCTATAAGTTCTACTTCCCAAACGTTGTGGCCCTCCCAGATTTGAGTGTAGCCCATTACCCAATTCCCTGAAGAGTCCCTGAAAACACCAGCTGCAGCCATTCTATGGGTAGATGTAGCCGCATCACAATTAAGTTTTATCCATCCCGAAATTGGTGGGATCCAACGAACCCATCGATCTTCCTGACGGCCTTTGATAAGATTTGACCTTGCCAATGTTGTAGCTGAAAACCAGAATTCCTTGGCAGTGTGTAGAATCGACTGGACCTGTGTACTAATATGCGCTGGTTTTTCTTGAAACACCGCTTCGTTTCGCCACCTCCATATTAGCCAGGCTGCCACAGCAAAAGTAAGGGGCCACGAAGGGCCATTAGCACAATTGTTAGGGCCAGACACATTAAACATAATCCAATCATGTAGAGACTGAGAAAAGAAATGGGTAGGGCCTCCCTGGGGTAACAGTTGGGACCAAATGGAATTAGCGTAGCTGCAATCCCTCAAAGCATGCAAAGTTGTCTCTTCGCTATCCTGGCACCTTAAACAAATATCGGATGCAATTATGTGGCATTTTTTACAATGGACACAAGTAGGTAATCTATCATGAGCTGCAAGCCAAAGGAAAGATCTCACCCGTTTCGGTGCTTTCAGCTTCCAAATACTGTCCCACAGTCTATCTTGGGGTTGCAAACCTGCATAATCAATAGTCAAAGCAGTCTTAAGAGTAAAAGTACCACTAGGGGAAAGGTTCCAAACCAGAGTGTCAGGGTGGTCACTAGGGCCTGGAGGGGAAACTTCTGCAATTGTTGAGCAAGCATGGGACTGCAAAAACTCTTGTATCTTAGTCCAATCCCAACTACCTGCCTCCGTGACAAAGAAGGACACCGGGCGACCACAGAACGAAGGTGGAACCTCTCTGGAGGTATGATGAACCAAGGGGCCAAGTTGTGGAATCCAGGGATCCTCCCAAAACCTTACGCTTCTACCATTGCCAAGGTTCCAAGTAGAATTCTGAATGACAACTGACCAGTGAGCACAAATAGCTCTCCAAGTGTTCGAATGATATGACTTAGCCATAGAAATAAAATTAAATAAAAACTTATTAAATTAATTTTATATTAATAAATTTTGATATAATTTAATATTAAATTGATATATTTTATAAAAAAATACCAATTTCTATTCAACTCTAAATGATTGCTATTAAGACTAAAGGCCAAGGCCTATTGATCAGGACGTCTCAAAACCAAGGTTTAAAAAACCGGATGGGTGATAAAAATTGAGGGTTAGAGGTTTCAACAGTAGCCCGATTAAATCAGTTTTAAAATCAAAAATTTGTTTAAAAAGTATTATTATAATATTTAAACTTTTTACAAAAATCTAAATATATTAAATTTTTTCACTAATTCATTTTATTTCTCAAATATTTTTAAAATTATTATTATAATAATTCAATTATATTTTTATAAAATATAAAATATATCAAAATTAAATTATTTTTATTTATTTTTTAAACTTATGCCCTGAATCTAGGCCATATTCTTTTTTCTTAGATCTTTATCCTCTTTTTTCTTATCCTCTCCGTTACCCTTCTTTGTAAAGCCTCCACTTACCCTTTTAACAAAGCCCATGTCCGAGCCACGGGAGAGATTAGTCTGGTTATCGATTGGGATACTCTTCATTCTAAAACAAAAAAAACAAAACCCATGTCAATCTTTATTCCAGGTATCAGTACATCTGAAATAACCATTTTGCCCCTAAAGAAATGGATATGTGGTGGCTAGAAATGGTTTTGATGGTTCTTTCTAATTTTGATTCATTTCAGTTCCTTCTTATTTCATTTCTTTTCTATTTCATTTCTATCCTATATGGTTTCTTTCTTATTCTTGAGAGATAATTTCATATTTAATTCCTAAGCATTATCTCTTTATATCTAGCCTTAAAAATAGAAAAAATTAATCCCAAAAGACCCTATAAATACTGTGAGACCCCGAATTTTCAGTCCTAGAAGTCTAGAAGCAGTGTAGGTAAAAAGACCATTTTGACCCTGAAGAAGAGGATATGTGATTGCCGAAATTGGTAAGGAAAGTCTAGTAATTATTTCTGGTTTTAATTCCCTTTAATTCGGTTATTTATTGGTTGATAATTACCTTTGAAAATAAAATTCCTAAAATTAAGGGAGGATAATTACAGAATTTAATTCTAATAATTATCTTACCTTAATCTAATCTTTAAAGTAGGTAAATTAATCCTATAACCACTCTATATAAATAGGAAGCCAGCTACATTTAAACCTCACACAAAAAATATACACCATTCGTCCAACCAAAAACCCTACACCTCCCTATTTCTATCGAAATCTGCTGGAACTTCAAACAAGCTTAATTCTCTTATCCTTTGTCGGATTCTTGCGAATAATAGCTTGTTGGAAAGCTTTCGTCATCCTCTTTCCAAAAATTTTAGGTTTTCATTTGAAGGTTAATTTTTCTTTGTTAAAAGTTAAATCGAATTTTGGCAGAATTGTCAAAATCTGCTTGAACTTCAAAATAGCATAACTCTCTCATCCTTTGTCGGATTCTTACGAATAATAGCTTGTTCGAAAGCTCTCTTCATCCTCTTTCCAACCATCTTGGGATTTTTATCTGGAAGTTAGTTTTTATTTGTCGAAAGTTAAATCATATTTCAGCAGGATTAGGTTTCAAGATTGTGTGATTCTGCCTTCAATTGATTTCTGTTGTTATTCCTCTTGTTCGTATGATTATTTGGCATCCATTCATATTTTAAAATCATGAATTCATCCTTTGAATCTTTTCTATACATGAAATCAAGGCCCTTTCACTATTATTGCCTATCTTGATCAATTGATTAACCTATTGGATTCCGATATCGTTTCTTTTGATTTTACAAGTCATAAACACTTAATCCTTTTTTGTTAACATGAAATTGCAACCCTTACACCTTTCTAACATAAAATCGCAAATTGTCTTGTGTCCTATGCCTAGTGCCAAAATATAATTAGTTAAATTGGAATGGTAATTCAGGTTGAATCTTGTTAAGTTCTCGGCTATCACATCACACATCCAAAGGGGAGGTACCTGCGGCATCTTACCACTAGTTTTTGATAGGTTTGGTGAGTGAAATTGATAAGGAAATAGGGTATTCAATTGATTATTGAGTATGCATGCTTAGTTTGGTTTTGTCTTTGCCTTGTGATGCTATAGGTAGTTCAAAACCATTAAATAAAGGTAAAGGAATAGCTTCTTATTCAGAGATAGAGAGGTAGGATCTATGTCTCATCGGTTTCTCCACAGATCCTTGTTGCTTGTTGGTTATTTTCGATGTATACCCCTGTTATTATTGCATGTGAATTGATTGTAGGGTGTATACATGAATAGCGGATTGGGATGTGATTACTCAGGCTATACTGAACCCTTGAGATAGGTTATGTGTGCCTAATTTTCATGTGTTGTGTGTATTGAACATGCTGATTGTGTTTTGACATGATTGAGGATACCCTGTTATGGTATTATGGTATCATGGTATTATGCTTTGTGCTTGCCTGTGTGTGCTTGTTCGTGTTTGTGTGTCAGGATCCTGTTCCGGTGGCCATTCGGGGTGAGCACTGATGTTCTTTGGGAGAGGGGAGGCTCTTACTAGTAAGGGAGTTGTATGGGTGGTAATCCCCAGCAAGAGCTCGCTGGATGTCTTGTCCTGTGTGCTGGTTGGGATGCCTAGTCTTGTGTGCTCGCTAGGTGCCTTGTCCTGTGTGTTGGCAAGAAGCCCTAATCCTGTGTGCTGGTTAGGATGCCTAGTCCTGTATGCTGACTAGATGCCTTGTCCTGTGTGTTAGCAAGAAGCCCTAATCTTGTGTGCTGGTTAGGATGCCTAGTCTTGTGTGTTGGCTAGATGCCTTGTCCTGTGTGCTGGTAAGAAGCCCTAATCCTGTGTGCTGATTAGGATGCCTAGTCCTGTGTGCTGGCTAGATGCCTTGTCTTGTGTGCTGGCAAGAAGCCCTAATCCTTTGTGCTGGTTAGGATGCCTAGTCCTTTGTGTTGGCTAGATGCCTTGTCCTGTGTGCTGACAAGAAGCCCTAATCTTGTGTGTTGGTTAGGATGCCTAGTCCTGTGTGCTGGCTGGATGCCTTGTCCTGTGTGCTGGCAGGATAAATAGGCTTGCTGTTTAGCTTGTGTGTTAATCTTTTACCCTTTGTGCAGCAAAGCCTTGGACAATACAGGTGGAAGGGGATGACCTTTCTTTTTCCTACTACTGAGAGTAATCTAATGAGTTTTACCTGCGGTCCTACGAATTTTGTGTTTTCTGTATAAGATTTTTGTGTAGCTGACTTCCTATTTATATAAGATGATTATGGGATTAAAATCCCTATCTTCAAGGCTTAATTAAAATAAGATAATTATCAGAATTAAATTCTGTAATCATCCCCCTTAAACTTAGGGTTTTTATTTCTTAAGGTAATTATCAATCAATAAAGAATCAATTTAAAGGGAATTAATATCATAAATAATTACTAGATATCCCTTACCAATTTCGGTCATCACACATCCTATTCTTCAGGAGCAAAATGGTTTTTTTCACCTGCACTGGCTTCTGAACTTCTAGGACTCAAAAATTCAGGGTCTCACATTATATGCTAATTTGTTTGTTGATTTTGTGTTTGTGGATAGGTACATATGCATGCACCCACTCACTTAGGGGCTAGGGTATCCCAAGCCCAAGCCACACCCAAGCCACACAAGGACAAGGGTATCCCAAACCACACAAGGATAAAGACATCCTGCCACACAAGGACAAGACTTCTAGCCACACAAGGACTAGACATACCAAGCCACACAAGGACAAGGGTACCCCAACCACACAAAGATAAGGGCATCCTGCCACACAAGGACAAGACTTCTAGCCACACAAGGACAAGGGTACCCCAACCACACAAAGATAAGGGCATCCTGCCACACAAGGACAAGACTTCTAGCCACACAAGGACAAGACTTCTAGCCACACAAGAACTAGACATCCAGCTCATGCATACTGGAGTTTACCACCCATACAACTCCCATATCAATAAGAGCTTCCCCTCTCCCAAGGAACATCAAGGCTTACCCTGAATGGCCATTGGAACAAGATCCTAACACACAAACATGTACAAGCATACACAGGCAAGCACAAGCACAATACCATAACAGGGTGTCCTCAATCATGTTAGAACACAATTAGCTTATTCAATTCACATATCATATGCAATTTGAGCACTCAAAACCTAACTCAAAGGTTCGGTATAGCCTATAGGATTGATATCTCAATCTGCAATTCTTGCACATATCGTACAATAAATTCGCATACAATAATAACAAGGGCATGCCTCGAAAACAACAAACAAACGATAGGGATCTCTGGAGAAACCGATGAGGCATATACCCTACCTCTCTTGTCTCTGAACAAAAAGCTATTCCTTTGTCTTTATTTAATAATTCTGAACCACTTATAGTATCACCAGGAAAAGACAAAACCAAACTAAGCATGCATACTCAATAACCAAATTGAATACTCTATTTCCTTACCAATTCCACTCACGAAACCTATCAGAAACCAGTAGTCAGATGCTGCAGGTGCCTCTCCTTTTGATGTGTGATGTGATAGCCAAGAACTTAACAAGATTCAACCTGAATTACCACCCAATTTAACTATGTATATTTCGGTACTAAGCATAGGACACAAAATAGTTTGTGATTTCATATTAGCAAGGTGTAAGGGTTGCAATTTCATGCTAACAAAGAGGGATTAAGTGTTTATAACTTATACAATCAAAAGAAACAAAATCGGAATCCAATAGGTTCATCAATTGATCAATATAGGCAACAATAGGACAAGGGTAGGTCATACTGATTTCATGTATAGAAAAGATTCAAAAGATGAATTCATGATTTTATAACATGAATAGATGCCAAACAATCATACGAACAAGAGAAACAACAATAGATATCAATTGAAGATAGAATCACACAATCTTGAACCCTAATCCCGTCGAAATTCAAATTTTCTTACGATAAAGAAAAACTAACATTCCGAAAAAAAGAAAAAGCTGGAAATAGGATGAAGAAATCTTTCCAACAAGCTATTATTTGCAAGAATCCGACAAAGGATTAGAGAGTTATGCTATTTTGAAGGTCAAGCAGATTATGACAAGAAGCCAAAATTAGATTTAAGTTTTAAAATATAAAAAACTAATCTCCAAATGAAAACCAAATATGGATGGAAAGAAGATGAAGAGAGCTTTCCAATAAGCTATTATTCGCAGGAATCCGATAAACGATGAAAGAGTTATGTTTGTTTGAAGTTCCAA
The DNA here is from genome assembly GCA_019739055.1 of Passiflora organensis. Classification (NCBI taxonomy): domain Eukaryota; kingdom Viridiplantae; phylum Streptophyta; class Magnoliopsida; order Malpighiales; family Passifloraceae; genus Passiflora; species Passiflora organensis. The sequence continues at coordinate 15,458 of JAEPBF010000324.1, read as the reverse complement.
TGGATTTTAGCAGAAATTGAGAGGTGTAAGGTTTTTAGGTCTAAGGTTTTTAGGTCTTACGAATTTTGTGTGTTCTCTGTATAAGATTTTTCTGTGGATGACTTCCTATCTATATAAGGTGGTTATGGGGGCTTAGTTAAAATAAGATAATTATCAGAAATAAATTCTGTAACTATCCCTCCTTAAACTTAGGGTTTTTATTTTCTAAGATAATTATCAACCAATAAAGAATCATTTTAAAGGGAAGTAATACCATAAATAATTACTAGACATCCCTTACCAATTTCAGCCGTCACACATCCTTTTCTTCAGGAGCAAAATGGTCTTTTTCACCTGCACTAACTTCTAGACTTCTAGAACTCAAAATTCAGGGTCTCACATCCTCCCCTCCTTATAAGAATTTCATCCTCAAAATTTTAGCACAAGTACCTAAGCAAACAAATAAGGAAATTTTTCACGCATAGATTCCTCAGTCTCCCAAGAATATTCCTCAATTTGGCTATTACGCCAAACAACTCATACCATAGGCATGCTTCAACTGTGAAGCTGTCGAACTGACCGATCTAGTATGGCAACTGGTTGTACAGGATAGGATAGGTCTTTAGCGATTACAACTGGGGGTTCTTCAAACACATGAGCAGGGTCTTGCACATACTTTCTCAACATTGAAATGTGAAACACGTTGTGAATTCTTTCTATATTTGGAGATAAGGCAAGTCGGTATGCAACAGGGCCGATCCACTCGACGATGTCACAAGGACCAATGTAACAAGGTGCTAGCTTACCTTGCTGCTGAAAACGAAGAACTCCTTTCCATGGTGCGACCTTCCGAAACACTTTGTCACCTACCGCAAATTCCAGCTCCCTTCATCGATTATCGGCTTAGTTTTTCTGCCGATTTTGGGCTGTTTTTAGCCGTTGTTAAGTCAAGTTCAACTGCTCTATTGCTTGATCAATCAATTCCGGATTGTTTAGGCATCTGTCGCCTACTTCATTCTAGCAAATGGGAGTTCTGCAACGTCTTCCATATAATGCTTCGTAAGGTGCCATACAACTAAGCAAATTTTGTCAATGACAGGCATCGATCCCAACCGGTTCGCTGGTCCAACACACTCGCACGTAACATGTCTTCGAGTGTCTGAATCGTCCTTTCTGATTGGACATCGATCTGGGGATGAAATGCTGTACTGAAATTCAATCTCGAACCCAGCGGATTCTGGAATTTCTCCTAAAATCGTGAGGTGAAACGGGGGTCACGATCTGAAATGATGGAAACTGGCACTCCATGCAATCGAACTATCTCATCCAAGTAACAAACAACCAATTTCTCAGGTGTATCCGTCACATGTGTAGGAAGGAAGTGTGCAGATTTCGTCAATCGATCCACAATCACCCAAATGGCATCGTATTCTCGCTGCGATTTAGGCAAGCCGGTCACAAAATCTATTGTAACATGCTCCCACTTCCATTCTGGAATCAGGAGTGACTGAAGTAAACCAATAGGTCATTGATGTTCGATCTTTACTTGTTGACATACGAGGCATCGGGCAACAAACTCAGCAATGTGGCATTTTATGTTTGGCCACCAATACTGCTCCTTTAAATCTTGGTACATCTTAGTGCTTATGGGATGGATAGAGAACTTCAAACTATGCGCCTCCGATAGAATAAGGTTACGAATATCAATATCTTGTGGAAAAAATACCCAGTTTCTGAAGACAACCACTTCATCATCTCGTATTCTTGAATCACAAACTTTGGCATCAACACCAGTTTCGGATCATCTAATTGCTGATTCTGGATTTCCTCAATCAAGGTAGGTGTGACTTCAATTCATGCTAATAACGATCCAGAAAAATTGGTGCCAAGATGCACATGATTAGCTTTCAAATCCAGCAACATGGGTATGCACTAGGTGCACATGTAAGCGAAAATCGATGGGGAAGGAGGGTGAAACTTTCGGTCAAGGCATCAGCAACAACATTTTCCTTTCAAGATGATATTCGATGATCAAATCGTAGTCTTTAATTAGCTCCACCCATCTTCGTTGTCTCATATTCAATTCTTTTTGCATGAGGAGGTACTTCAGGCTTTTGTGGTCGGTGAAGATTCAGCACGTCTCGCCACATAGGTAATGTCGTCATATTCTCAACGCAAACACCATGATTGCAAGCTCCAAATCATGCGTAGGGTAGTTGCTTTCATGCGGTCATAACTGTCAGGAAGCATAAGCAATGGCATTCCCATCTTACATCAATACGCAACCAAGTCTGGATTTCGACGCATCGCTTTAAACCACATACTCCTTTCCCCAAGTAGGTTAGGTAAGGATAGGTGCGGAAATTAACCGGTTTTTCAGTTCTTCGAAACTTCGCTGTCATTTCTCATTCCACATGAATGGTTTACCCTTGTGCATCAGTTTTGTCAATGGTGCGGCAAGCGATGAAAAATTCTTCACAAAGTGACGGTAGTATCCTGCTAAGCCAAGGAAACTACGAACTTCAAACATAGTTCGCAAGGGTTCCCAAGCAACTACGACTTCAATCTTCTTTGGATCAACTAACACACCTTGGGCGGAAACAATATGGCCAAGGAAACCAACTTCGCGTAACCAGAATTCGCATTTGGAGTACTTTGCAAACAACTTTTGATCCTTCAAAACACTCAGCACAATCCGTAAATGCTTAGCATAATCCTCTTCCGACTTTGAAATGCTCAGCATGTTCCTCTTCTGATTTTGAAATGCTTAGAATGTTCCTCTTCCGATTTTGAATAAATCCAAATATCGTCGATGAAGACTATCAGAAATTTATTTAGGAACTCATGGAACACACGATTCATCAGGTCCATGAACACAGCTGGTGCATTGGTCAAACCGAATGGCATAACCAGAAATTCGTAGTGGCCGTATCGCGATCTAAATGCGGTCTTCGGAATATCAGCATCAGGAACTCGCAATTGATGGTATCCAGATCTGAGGTCAATCTTGAAGAACACAACTGCACCCTGGAGTTGGTCAAACAAATCATTGATGCATGGCAAAGGGTACTTGTTCTTCATGATCACACGATTCAACTACCGATAGTCAATGCATAATCGTAACGAGCCATCTTTGTTCTTTACGAACAAGACAGGTGCTCCACAAGGTAACACACTAGGTCGGATGAAACCGCGATTCAGAAAATCTTCCAATTATGTTCTTAGTTCCTTCATTTCCGCAGGATCCATAGGATATGGAGGAATGGAAAACGGATTCGTACCAGGCACTAACTCAATGCCGAATTCCACTTCCCTTGTTGGTGGTAAATCGGCTATGTCTTCTGGAAATACTTCTGGAAATTCGCGAACTACTGGAACAGAATCCAGATCCGAGGACTCTTTAGAAATATCATGTACGTGCTCGAGGTACGCTATACATCCTTTGTTGATCAATTGCTTCGCATCCAGCCAAGAAATCATGCAAGTTGGAACAACTCGCCTATCACCTTCAAAGCACTATTTCGGCACCATTAGGAAAAATAAACCACACATGTTTGGTGAAACACTCCATACGGGTTTGATATTTCGCCAGACAGTCCATGCCTAAGATTACATCCAGCTCTCGAATGCCCAATGGAATCAGATCCACTTCCAATACATTCGGTCCCATACATACAACATAGTTGATGTAGAGTAGATCACAAATCAGTTGCTCTCCCTGCTCAATATGTGCATCAGGTTCATTCTGCCCTATGGGTTGCTGTTCAGCCTGAACCCCATACCTACCCTGTCGATCCCTTTGTACACTCGGCCTTGCCAGACTATACAAGCATATGATTGTTACTCATCACACAACCAAATAAGATACTAGGAAAAGAAGTGGTACCTGCCGGAGAGATGTGTACCAGACGATATTCATATGCTGAAAAACAAAATACACTTGCACACAAATACTCACAAGTTTTGGAAATTATATGTACACAAGTGATGCACACTTAGCAATTACACCAACACTCCCATAAACATTCGGCAACAATACTATCATACAAACCATTCTCGGAAATCATTGTAACAAACTCTAAAGACAATGATAAGAAGTCACATAGAGACACTCGACATTATGGCAAAAACAAACATTCGGCAATGACAAGAAATACATTAAGATTTATCAGAATATATCAAGGCATACCAGGCATACGAACATTCATAAACTCACAACAAATCAGATTATCATTCTCATTATTTAAATCTGACAAATCAATCTTTTTTTAGCATTAGTTTACTTTCGGCATTAGCCCCTAAGTGAGTGAGTGTGTGCATGTTCTTACCTACAAATATAAAATCAACAAACAAGTTAGCATATAACCAATTATATTCCTTAAACCATGCTCCGTTACAAAACCTGTAATGACCCCAAATCCTAACCTATTGTTAATTGATCCGATTAGGGCCATTAACGCCGTGAAACTCAGACAAGCCCAAGAACCAAGATGTATCTGAATTCCACAAGGCGTACTTATCAAATTCTTGTTTTTTAGCATATATATTCGTTATGTTCATTAGTTATTGGAGCATGATAATGAATATGTATTCTGATATCATACGGAGTGAATAAAATATCAGTGGAAGTCTTTAAATAAAATCAATGAATCCACAACTCACATGTCTCATAAAGATCCAAACATCCAGTAAGTTAATTCCCAAAATATAATGGAAAGAAATAAAGGAGGAACCTCGAAAACTAGAAAAATAGTCCAATCATAATTCATGTTATGTACGCAAGCAATTAAGGAACAGGTATGCTAATGTAATGCGATATCATCCCACCGTGTAGCCTTGATCTCACACACTGGTACCACGGATAGTGGATGTACCTAAGCTTGAAAAATGGTGAATACAACAGGATGAGATTACAAGAATCTTAGCAGGGTCACAATATCAAAAGATCTACAGAAATCTTAAACAAAAATCTCCTGAATAACATTAGATCATTCCTACACAACTATGAGTATCACGTAATTCAAAAATCAATCAAAGGGATAGGGTCGAAACTAAGGCTGAAGGTGGACTGCAAACACTTCCAAAAATTAAAAGTACACAGGTAGGTAAAACTCATCAGATTGCTCTCGACAATAGGAAAAAGAAAGGTCATCCCCTTTCACCTGTGTTTTCCAAGGCTTACTGCACAAAGGGTAAAAGGTTAGCACACAAGCTAATCAGTAAGCCTATCCTGCCACACAAGGACAAGACATCCCAAGCCACACAAGGACAAGGGTATCCCAAACCACACAAGGATAAGGGCATCCTGCCACACAAGGACAAGACTTCTAGCCACACAAAGACTAGACATCCCAAGCCACACAAGGACAAGGGTATCCCAAACCACACAAGGAGAAGGGCATCCTGCCACATAAGGACAAGACTTCTAGCCACACAAGGACTAGACATCCAGTGCGCGCATGCTGGGGTTTGCCACCCATAGAACTCCATACTAGTAAGAGCCTCCCCTGTCCCAAGGAGCATCAGCGCTTACCCCGAATGGCCATCGGAATAGGATCGTGACACACAAACATGTACAAGCACACACAGGCAAGCACAAGCACAATACCATAACAGGGTATCCTCAATCATGTCAGAACACAATTAGTTTATTCATTTCACATATCATATGCAATTTGAGCACTCAAAACCTAACTCAAAGGTTCAGTATAGCCTATAGGATTCATATCTCAATCTGTAATTCTTGCACATATCCTACAATCATTTCGCATGCAATAATAACAAGAGCATGCATCGAAAACAATAAACAAAAAAATAAGGATCTCTGGAGAAACCGATGAGGATAGCTTTCCAACAAGCTATTATTCCCAAGAATCCGACAAAAGATGAGAGGGTTATGCTATTTTGAAGTTCAAGCAGATTTTGGCATTTTTGCTGAAAATCGATTTAACTTTTAACAAAGAGAAAAATAACCTCCAAAAAAAAGAAAAGATGGTTGGAAAGAAGATGAAGAGAGCTTTCCAAAAAGCTATTATTCGCAGGAATCCGATAAACGATGAGAGAGTTATGCTTGTTTGATGTTCCAGCGGATTTTAGCAGAAATTAAGAGGTGTATGGCTTTTAGGTCTTACGAATTTTGTGTTTTTTTTATATAAAATTTTTGTGTTGCTGAATTCCTATTTATATAAGGTGGTTATGGGATTAAAATCCCTACCTTAAAGACTTAATTAAAATAAGATAGTTATCAGAAATAAATTATGTAATTATCCCTCCTTAAACTTAGGGTTTTGATTTCCTAAGGTAATTATCAACCAATAAAGAATCAATTTAAAGGGAAATAATACCAGAAATAATTACTATACATCTCTTAGCAATTTCGGCCATCACACATCCTTTTCTTCAGGGGCAAAATGATGTTTTCGCTTGCACTAGCTTCTAGACTTCTAGGACTCAAAATTTAGGATCTTACAGAGACTTCCTGTCGTGATTTCAAAATTGTTGAAGGAAGTTTGATAGTTGGGATGAAAAGATTTCAGTGGTTCAGCCAGAGCTGCAACAGCTTATGAATGGATAGACACCTTGTGCTAAGTGTCCTTGTTCTTGCATATCTCGGATGATGACAAGGTTCCCATTGCCATTTTCCTACTTGAGGGACAAGCCCTCGTATGGTGGACGGCCGTGAGTTTACGATTTGACGATCGTTTGCCTACTTGGGAAGAATTTAGGAATGAGTTCGGCGAAAGATTTTATACGAGATTCCAAAAAAGGGAGCAATAAGCTTTCTACAAGCTTGAACAGGGAACCCATTCGGTGCTAGAATATGAGAAGGTATTAAGGGAATTGTCCCGATTTGCACAAGAGGAGGATCACACACCATACCAACTTGCAAAACGATTCCAGGATGGGCTGAGTACCAAACTCAAAACCATATCTGGTACAACACTAGTGCAGAATTTGCAAGAACTAATTGTTGCTGCAACTAAAGCTGAAAAGATCGTGCAAACCAAGAAGCCATCCGCAGCCACTAATGGCTGACCTTTCAGCTTAGATTTGAAGTTCAATCGGCGTACGGGACCCTATCCTTTGAGGTTCTATCCTCTGAAAAACAATGGTGGCAATGGAGGTAACAACAGGAAGAACTTTTCTGGTCCGAATTCTAATGGATCTACGTGGAAACCACAGCCACGTCGATGTTAAAATTGTGGCGAGATTGGGCATGTTCAAAGGGACTTCCCGAAACCAAGGCGTATGACAGGCACACCAAACGCAGGCCGAGGTGGGTATACCAACCCCACCAAACCACCAACACGCACACCAGGAGGACCACCAAACGGATCCATGAGTAAGGCACAACCAAGACCAATGAGGCTATTCACCCTAACTGATGCCAAGGCTAGTTCTGATGTGTCTTTGTAATATTGATATTTTGAAGACTATGTTCAGATCGCGATACGACCAATACAAATTTTGGGTTATGCCGTTCAGTTTGACCAATGCACTAGCTGTGTTCATGGACCTAATAAATCATGTGTTCCATGAGTTCCTGGATAAATTTGTGATAGTCTTCATCGATGATATTTTAATTTATTCAAAATCAGAAAAGTAGCATGTTGAGCAGTTGCGGATTCTGTTGAATATTTTGAGGGATCGGTGGTTATTCACAAAGTACTCCAAATGCGAATTCTAGTTACGCAAAGTTGGTTTCCTTGGCCATGTTGTTTCTGTCCAAGGTGTCCTTGTTGAACCAAAGAATGAAGCCGTAGTTGCTTGGGAATCCTCGTGAACTGTATTTAAAGTCCATAGTTTCCTTGGTTTAGCCGAATACTACCATTGACAAAACTGACGCGCAAGGGCGAGCAGTTTATATGGAATGAGAGATGTCAGAAAAATTTCAAAGAACTGAAAAACCGGTTAGTTTTCACATCTATCCTCACCTTACCTATTAGCAGAAAGGAGTATGTGGTTTACAGCGATGCGTCAAAATCCAGACTTGGATGCATATTGATGCAAGATGGGAAATCGTCGCAAATGCTTCCCGACAACTACGACCGCACGAAAGCAATTATCCTACGCATGATTTGGAGCTTGCAGCCGTGCTGTTTGCATTGAAAATATGGTGACATTGCTTATATGACGAGACGTGCCGAATCTTCACTAACCACAATAGCCTGAAGTACCTCCTCACACAAAAAGAATTGAATATAAGACAACAAAGATGGATGGAGTTGACTAAAGACTACGATTTGATCATCAAATACCATCCTGGAAAAGAAAACGTTGTTGCTGATGCCTTAAGCAAAAAATTTCATCCTTCTTCTCCATCGGTTTTGGCTTACATGTGCACTAAATACATGCCAACGTTGCTGGATTTGAAAACTACCCATGTGCATCTTGGCACAGATTATTCTGGTTCGTTGTTGGCACGAATTGAAGTCACGTCTACCTTGATTGAGGAGATCTAGAATCAGCAATCAGAAGATCTAAAACTGGTAGAAGTTCGGAAGCAACTATCTGATGGTGTTGATGCCATAGCTCACGATTTCAGAGTACGAGATGATGGAGTTCTTGTCTTCAGAAACAAGGTATGTGTTCCATAAGATGTTGATATTTATAATCTTATTTTATCTGAGCCGCACAGTTCGAAGTTCGCTATCCATCCTGGTAAGACAAAGATGTACCGAGATTTAAAGGATCAGTATTGGTGGCCAAACATGAAGCGTCACATAATTGAATTCGTTGCCCAATGCCTCATTTGTCAACAAGTAAAGAACGAACATCAAAGACCCACAGGGTTACTACAGTCACTTATGATTCCATAATGGAAGTGGGAGCATGTCACAATGGATTTTGTGACTGGTTTGCCTAGATCGCAGCAAGGAAACGATGCCATTTTGGTAATCATAGATCGATTGATGAAATCTGAAAACTTCTTACCTATTCGTATGACAGACATACCTAAGAAATTGGTAGTTCGTTACTTGGACAAAACTGTCTGATTGCATGGAGTGCCAGTTTCCATTGTTTCAGATCCTGACCCTCGTTTCACATCACGATTTTGGGAGAAATTCCAGAATGCGCTAGGTTTAAGATTGAATTTCAGTACAACATTTCATCCATAGACCGATGGTGTGAGGACCCGTTCCCGGTAACCGGGAGCCTCACCGCCGTGCAGCCCCGATTGTCCCAACTGGTGGACCAAGCGGAACTACACAAGGCTTAACCGTACAACTTTGTTTTGCTAATCGTAATAAATACACAATATTTGACTTATTTCTTTCAAAACATGGCACGCATCAATTGATACTCAGCATAACTTACAAACAACGGAATAACAAACACATACAGCAAAAATATTAGATCATATACAACGGGCCATACGGCCTCAAACATGCAACACCTTGAGTCCACACTCGCAGGTCCCCAGAAACTCAAAACAACGTCACTTCTTATATATCAAAAACATCAGAGTATGCAAGCATGAATTGTATACATATGCACTAGCAAAATGCACAAATAGTTAGAGATACAAGAAGATGTGAAGGATGCTGAGTCCAAAAACGTGCATGTGCATTTGTCCAGCCTTATGACCAATACCGGGATAGGAACCTCAAATTTGAACAGCTATCTCTCACAACTTAGTCCTGAAACAAACAATAGAGAGGGGGTGAGATCAAAGACCTCAGTGGAAGTTACCGCGTCATAAGCATAAACGGCGGAATGAAGACAAAACCAAATCATAGTATAAAGCATTTATTCAAACCATTACAATCCATGTTCTTCTATGTATCCATCCTAAGTGCACACACCAAACAGCATAAGGAAATAAATACAAGAGATTCATAGAGCACCGCTTTGATCTTTGGCTACTATGCCCAAAACATAACGGGGTGGACACAAACCACTTTCACGTAACCCCCGCTAAAGGGTTACCTAAAAGCCTACTGATGGTTTTCAATTGTAGCATATATATAAACAAAACCCCACCATCAGCATTATCGAAAATTGAATGGAGAAACACAATCTATCACATTCAATTTTGTGCACACGTAGATATAACGTCGTACTTTATATATGAAGCATTTATAAGGCCTTTCCCTTCATAGTGCACACAGCACTCAACATACATACATATATCCAACCATACCTCTCCAAGGTAAGTAACTGTCCTCTCTATAAGGACTCCATATACTTACATAACTTGATCAAGCATTTACCGTCAATTCCAATTGGTACAGTGCCTAGAAAACACTTATATGTGGCACCTTTCTTTTTGAAAACATAATGCATAAACACATAGCATAATTTATCACACTCAAAATAAGACTCCCTGGGGTTGAAAACACTCATCCAGGTGGTACAAAAGGGTATAAACACCATCAAGGTCCTTACTGGAAATCGGGGAGTTTGACCGATTTGGTCATAAATCTAAAAATTCATCGGATATTCCATGCACACATTGAAACATTTCCATCATGTAAATCAGGTGCCAAACATCTCAAAATAATATTCAAAGTATTCAGCCACAATAACAAACATGTATAAGGAGATGAAAAATCACATCGTATGGGAGGTTGCAAAACACGTTTGAAAATTCGTATACACCAAACAAGTCAGCATGCTTCAACTTTTGAATATACAGTTGATGCATTCAAACATGGCAAACAAATTATGCTTCTAACAAAATGTTAAACACAATTCAAGTCATGCCTCCATTCAAACCAAAACATTGATTCTGAAAACAAAATGTCATGCGTATGCAAATGAAACATCAACTCCCACCTCTCGTTGCGTCGATGGTTCTCCAACAATATCCTTGCCTCTACAGATTGATCTGGTACCACCTAAACAAGCACAAACCATATAGCCATACTAAGCATATCTAATCAAGGAATCAAAGGGAAAATAAAGGAAAGCAATTCTATGGACCCTCGCAGGCTGCACACAACACCCTTCCCATCAATACTGCCTACAACCACATCATTAACATGAAACAAACACACCAACATGATCAATAACATGTCTAAACAACCCCCTGGTACTGTTCATCCGAAATTTATACAAGAATCATAGGTTGTTTTCAGGCATTTCCATCCATAAAAAAAACTCAATCACATAACTAGCAACCTGAAGAAACCAACCAATCCAAAAGAAAACCAAAGATTAATCACTTACCAACAACTCTTCAATTTTCGGCCAGAATGAAAAACACCTCAAAATCAGGCCTTAGACATCAAACTAACAGTGGAAAAGTGTAGAAAATTGATGGGAAAGTGTTTTGGGATAATCCCCCACAAGTTTTTGGGGTCAAATTGGGTAAAGTTTGGATTGTGGTAGGCTGAAAGGGTGAAGGAAGAGAAAAACGAGTTAGGGTTGGAATGTGCTGGTCACTTCTGGAAGAGAAGTATTTAAAGGATGAAGTGTGGGCTTGGGATGATGGGTTTTGGGCCCAAAAGTTCAACAAGGCTGGACTGGGCAATCGATGGCCCGTTTCATCACAAATGAGCCCAATGGGCTCGTGAAATATCAACCAAATGGCCCAAAAAATTCTTTGAGTATGTAAAGCTATAACATAAGGATTGGGACTGAAAAAAAAACAAAATCGCAAACAACCCAAGACACAAAATTTTGGCCCAAACGGCCCGTGGTCGCTTAAAACGAACCGAAATCAACCTGGTTTGTTTTCCACTAACTCAACCTCGATCATCTAACCTATCTCACTCACAATCATACTTAAACACTCTCAGATTCACTATGGGTTACCTAAAGGCTTCCTACAGCTGTGTTCACAAACCAACAACTTATCATCGGTGCGCTGCCGCTGGCACTAACGCTACCATTGACGCTGCCTCTGACCAGCACTACAATAGACGGGATCTCACAGATTGTCAATCAGAGAGGACGATTCAGAAACTTGAGGACATGCTACGTGCGAGTGTGTTGGACCAGCATATCGGTTGGGATCAATGCCTAGCATTGGCGGAATTTTCTTACAACAATAGTTTTCATGTATGGCACCTTATGAAGCACTATACAGGAGACGTTGCAGAACTTCCATTTACTGAAATAAAGTAGGCGAGAGACACCTAGACAATCCAGAATTGATTGATCAAGCAACGGAGCAGTTGAACTTGATTGGACAATGACTAAAACAGCCCAGGATCGGCATAAAAACTACGCCGATAATCGATGAAGAGAGCTGGAATTTGCGGTAGGTGACAAAATGTTCTAGAAGGTCGCCCCTTGGAGAGGAGTCCTTCGTTTTCAGCAGTGAGGTAAGCTAGCACCTCATTACATTGGTTCGTATGACTTTGTCGAGAGGACCGACCTTGTTGCATACCGACTTGCCTTACCTCCGAGTATGGAAAGAATTCATAATGTGTTTCACGTTTCAATGTTGAGAAAGTATGTGCGAGACCCTGCTCATGTGCTCGAAGAACAACCATTCGAACTTGCTAAAGACCTATCCTATCTCGTACAGCCAGTTTCCATACTAGATCGGTCAGTTTGTCAGTTTTTTAGTCAAAACGTGTCTATGGTACGAGTTGTTTAGTGTAATGGCGAAATCGAGGAGCAGTCTTGGGAGACTGAGGAATCTATGGGTGCAAAATTTCCTTACCTATTTGTTTAGGTACTTGAGCCGAAATTTCGAGGACGAAACTCTTATGAGGGGAGGATATGAGACCTTGAATTATGAGTCATAGAAGTCCAGAAGCTAGTATAGGTGAAAAGACCATTTTGCCCCTGAAGAAAAGGATATGTTATGGACAAAGTTAGTAAGGAATGTCTAGTAATTATTTCTGGTATTAATTCCCTTTAATTTGATTCTTTATTGGTTGATAATTATCCTAGAAAATAAAATCCCTAAAATTAAGGAAGGATCATTACAGAATTTAATTCTGATAATTATCTTACTTTAATAGTAAGGACCCAAACCTAACCTATTAGGACCTTTACTGCCGTGAAACCAAAATAAACCCTCGCAAGGTCCTATTTGAATCCCACAAGGCTCAAGCCACCTAATTGTCAATTTTATTTGTTGATTTATATGCTATTTAAAGGTTGGAGCATATTTATACATTAATGAATTTCTGGCTTGTACGGAGTGAAAGAAAACATCAGCAAAAGACTTATATTAATACTCAAAACAAGTGGAAACATAACACATAAGTCCCATAGGAATCTCAAAATATCAACCAATAATATCATACATATTTCAGAAGCAACAAAAAGAGAAAGAGGGATTGGAAAGTCAGAATGCAAATCCACACAAGTTCAAAGACATGGCATGCGCATTCAATAGAAAAGAAATGAAAATTCCTCCAGCCGTGCAGCCTTGATCTCACACCTTTGGTACCAGCAACAAAGTACACACCTAAGCCTGCAAAGGGGGAGAAAAGAAGGGATGAGATTACAAGAATCCTAGTAGGGTCACAACATCATAAGTACTAGGGATTCCCAATCAAACATCTCCCAAACAATATCAGATCATCCCTACTCATCTAAAGGTATCACGTAATTCAAGAATCAATCAAAAGAGTTAGGGCCTAAACTAAGGCTAAGGGTGGACTACTGTGAGACCACGAATTTTGAGTCCTAGAAGTCTAGAAGCCAGTATAGGTGAAAAGACTATTTTTCCCCTAAAGAAAAGGATGTGTGATGGTCGAAATTGGTAAGGAATGTTTGGTAATTATCTCTGGTATTAATTAAAATCCCTAAAATTAAAAGGAGATAATTACACAATTTAAATCTAGTAGTTATCTTACTTTAATAAAGCCTTTGAATTAGTAATCTTAGTTCCATACCCATCCATTATAAATAGCAAGCCAACCCCACAAAAATCATTCATAGAAAACACACAAAACTCGTATAGCCAAAAACCTTTACACCTTCCCTATATCAGCCAAAATTCGCTGAAAATTTAAACCAGCATAACTCTCACATCGTTTGTCGGATTCCTGAAAATAATACCTTTATGGAAAGCTCTCTTTATCCTCTTTCCATCATCTTTGGTATTTTTTCAGGAGGTTAGTATTTATTTTATGTAAGTAAAAATACATAACTCTTTTAGTATTTTAGTATTTGTTGTTTCAGGAGGTTAACATTTTATTTTAGTATTTATTTTTTCATAAGTAAAAACTCGGCAAAACTGCCAAAATCTTCTTAAACTTGAATGTAGTATAACTCTTTCATCGTTTGTCGAATTCCTGAAAATAATAGCTTGTTGGAAAGCTCTCTTCATTCTATTTCCAACCATGATTCTTTTGTTTTTTGGACGTTCATAATTCTTTGTCAAAAGAAAATTCAAAACTCGGCAGAACTGTCAAAATCTTCTTGAACTTCAATATAGCGTAACTCTTTCATCATTTGTCGGATTACTGAAAATAATAGCCTGTTGGAAAAATTTCATCATCCTATTTCCAACCATAATTGTTTTGTAGTTTGAACATTCGTATTTAGTTATCAAAAGATAAGTTGAAAATCGATGGCAGAATTAGGTTTTAAGATTTGTTTAATTCTGTCTTTGATTGATCTCTGATGTTGTTGCCCTTATTCATATGATTGTTTAGAATCCATTTATAGTAAAAAATCATGAATTCATCCTTTGAATCTTTTCCATACATGAAATCAGTATGTCCTACCTTTGCCCTACTGCCCTATTGTTGCCGATCTTGATCAGTTGATTAACCTATTGGATTCTGATCTTATTTCTTTTTATACATGTTGTAAACCCTTAATCCTTCCATGTTAACATAAGATCGTAACTCCTACAACTTGTTAACATGAAATCGCAACTTACTCTATTGCCCTACTCTTAGTGCCGAAAATTGTATGATAATTAGGGATGGTAATTTAGGTTATTTCTTGTTAAGTTCTTGGCTATCACATCACACATTCAAGGAGGAGATACCTACGGCATCTGTTCACTGGTTTCTGATAGGTTTGGTGAGTGGAATTAGTAAGGAAATAGGGTATTTAATTAGATATTGGATATGCATACTTAGTTTGGTTTTGGTTTTTTCTTGTGATGCTATAAGTAGTGCTAAATTATTGAATGAAGGCAAGGGAATAGCTTCTTGTTTAGAGACAAGAGAGGTAGGATCTATGCCTCATTGGTTTCTTTAGAGACCTCATTGTTTGCTTAATTGATTTCGGTACCTATGATTGTGAAACTGTATGCGCCTTCATATTAAATAATGCATGCTTGAGTTGCAGATTGAATTGAGGAATTTCTAGGCTATATCGAATCCCTTAAGGTAGGTTTGGAGTGCCTAGCTTGCACGTGTGATGTGTGTTGAACATGCTGAATGTGATATGACAGAATTGAGAATACCCTGTTGTGGTTTTGTGCTTTGTGCTTGCCTGTGTGTGCTGGTACGTGTTTGTGTGTCAGGAACCTTTTCCGATGGCCATTCGGGTAAACGCTAATGATCCTAGTGAGAGGGGAGGTTTTTACTGGTATGGGAGTCGTATGGGTGGAA